>JASKMD010000029.1:437848-926000 GCA_030144725.1 Haematococcus lacustris | reverse complement strand
CCATTGCTGCGTTGGACGCAAAGCCCTCTTGCTCGGCCTGGACCAACTTGACCATTTCGCCCAGTTCCTTCAGGGTGCGGGCATCAGTACGTCCTTGAGTCATTGCATGAATATGGCAGAAGAGGGGTATAGCTCCACATCACCAGGCCAGATGTGCTACTTTGAAGGCAACAGCGTCTTACATGCATGCTGGCTGAACAGCCAGCTGGTTAAGAGCTTCTGGCCGGAGTGCCCTTTGGTCGGAGTGCCCTTTGCCCTTTGGTCGGAGTGCCCTGTGCGAGAGTGAGTGACATCGCCTCCTGGGTATAAGTAGGAGCTCAGCAGGTGTTAGTAGGTATGAGCCTAGTGGCGCAATGCCTCCGAGGAAGCGGCCCAGTGCCGCGGAGCAAGATCCGCTTCCGATTGAAAGCCCGCGAAAACAAGGTTCGTCGTAGTCGTGGTGTGGTCCGCTGCAACTGTGCAGTCCGGTGAGCTCCGCGCTGCTCACATCGCTGCTGTTCATGCCAGCGCAGGTCCTAGGCCCCCTCCAGCCAAACAACGCGAGGAGCGAAGGGCTGAATGGAACACCCAGCGCCGACAGGTGCGCACCCCCGCCTTGTATGCCCCAGCACTGCTCGTGTCCCCGCACTATTGGTGTCCCCGCATTGCCGGCCTGTCAAAAAATTGATCGTAATTGGCCGCAGGTGATCAAAGTCCCGGGTGGCGCCGTGCTGCGGGGCTGCAAGAAGACGAAGCGAAAGCTACTGGCCCATTTCCAGCTCAGGGCCGGCATCCATTCTCAGCTCCGCGTTGTCGCGTCATTGTATGTGCTCAGGATCTTCCTGACATGCCTTGTGGGCTACTGCACCCCGGCGTCCATGGAGCGTCATGGGCATGCCACGCAGCTGGTGGTCTTCTTTGGTGCAGCTGGCATTGGCACTGGGGGTGGGTGGGGTGCTGATGCGGTGTTGCGTGCCTGCCGCAAGGTGGTGTGCAGGACCAGGGGCACAGACCAGCGGCGGGGCAGGGTGGTGCTTGTGGATGAGCACCGCACCAGCCGGGTCAGCTCAGCGATGAATGGCCAGCAGCCTTGTGAGAGGCAGCTGAACAAGCGCAGGGCCACCAGGCCTGCAGGCTGGAAGCCCCCAGCAGGGCAGGTGGAACCCCGCCTAGTGCGGCCAGCCTGGAGCCAGCAGCGTGACCAGCCAGTGCGGGGCATGATGTGGTGCCCAGTAGTGCCCCCCCGCAAGTCCCCCCAGGCCCCACGCAGCAGCCAGGCAGCCACACAGCCAGCAGCAGCCTCAGAGCCAGGGCCCAGCACTCCCCTGCCAGCCAAGCGCACCAAGCGCACCAAGGCTGAGCCAGAGGCAGCTGAGCCCACCAAGGGCAAAGGCAAGGCTGCCAAAGCCAAGCCAGCACCACAGCCAGGCAGGTGGCTGGACAGGGACTGCAATGTTGCGCTGAACATGCAGCGCATTGGGGAGAGCAGGTGGCGGCCGCTGGAGCTGTGCTACTGGCCAGAGCAGGGAGCGCTGCCAGCCAAGGGCAAGGAGTACCCTGGCTTGGGCTACAAGTGGCTGCGAGACAAGCCACCCAAGGCCCAGTAGCAGCAAGCCCCCCCCATTTGAAGCTGTCATCAGCTTACGCTTAGTGCATGTTTTGTCATGCCAACTCTATGCATCGCCCTGTCACAGGGGTCAGGCAATGCTGTAGGTGGTAGGCGACCGTGACCATGTGTATGCCATGTGTAGGCCATGTGCATGCCATGCGATGGGAACTCCACACAGACAAAAACACCGTTTTGTAGTGGTTCACAATTAGTGTGTTCGACTGCATTGAATGCTCAAGGTTGAGAGCCAAGGTGCTGAGGGTGAGTAGTGCAAGCAAGTAAGTGAGTAAAGTACTCACCCTCAGCATGTGATCTGTGCCAGCTGCACGGTGCTCTTGCTCCTGCACGCGAGCTTCCACTTGTCTGTTGCTCAGCTCGAGGTCAGGCAGTCGGTTGCGAGCTTGACCCACAAAAGTCTCGAGCTCTGGCATCTGTAAGCGTGCCCATGAACAGCACACTCGCCACAACAAGACCCTGGGTTCTCCAGCTGCTCCTAGAACACCCAGCCCTCGCATCAACCACCATGACCTCAACCCTTGCAACGCTCATTGTCAACTGCTTTGTGCTAGGTTTGCAAAGCTGCAGGTGGCCGTCTCAGCTTGCCGCGGCAACAGCCATCCTATGCCTGCCTGAGCTGTCAGCATACAGCAACACAAGGCCCAAGCACTCGTGGACAGCACCCACAGCTTCGTAAAAGGCACACGCCATACAAGTCCCTACCGCCCACCCCACTACTCATAGCCAGCTGCTGCTTTCCAATGGAGGAGAACAATGTAAAGACCAGGCCCGCACTGCTGCTGCCTTCCTCGGTGCCGGCAGGAGCCTGTGGTGAAGGTTAAGGTAAAGTGCGGTCACTGACTCTAGACACACCTTATTGGCCAAGGTTTTGTGTGCTAGATCCAGGGCTCGAGCCTGGGCCTGCAGCTCGGGTAGCTGGGTGTTGACGCGGGCTTGCAAGGCGTGCACCCCCTCAGCAGCGCTCAGGGCGGCTTGCAGACTGCTGGCAGCTGATGCTTGCTTGGCCTCCAGGCTCGACACTCTGCGAGCATATGGAGGTGCCAGAGTGATGTGACACACTGGTATGAGCAGGTATGAGCTGGTAGCTGGTATGAGCCCAGGCCCATCACTCCCCAGCCAGCCCAGCGCAGCAAGCGCACAAAGGTCGAGCATGCAGCTGAGCCTACCCAGCCCACCAAGGGCATAGGCCAGGCCAAGGGCAAAGCTGCCAAGGCAAAGCCAGCACCGCAGCCAGGCAGGTGGGTAGACAGGGACTGCAATGCAGCATTGAACATGCAGCGCATTGGGGAGGCCAAGCGGCGCCCACTAGAGCTGTGCTACTGGCCAGAGCAGGGAAGCTGCCAGCCAAGGGCAACGAGTACCCTGAGCTACAGTACAAGCGGGTGCTAGACAAGCCACCCAAGGCCCAGCAGCAGCAGCAGCCCGCTGCGGCACAGTAGTGTGTGGCCCCCTATGAGCTGTTCTCAGCTTACAGCTAGTGCATGTTTGTCATGCCAACTCTTCATCATAGCCCTCTGGGTCAGGCAATAGTGTAGGTGGTAGGCGACCATGCCCATGTATGCCATGTGTATGCCATGTGCAAGGGAATTCCACACAGACAAAAACATCGTTTTGTAGTGGTCCACACTTAGTGTTCCACGGCAATGAAGGCCCTAGGTAGAGGGCCAAGGTGCTAATGCTTGCTTGGACCTACTTGCTTGTAAGGAAGATGAGGATAAGGAAAAGGAAGGAAAGGAAAAGGAAATGTCAAAGCATTATGTCAAACTACGGGCTCGACACTTAAGGTGCACATTAAGGTGCACACCTAGATGCACATCAAGATGCACACCAAGATGAACCTATAACATATGATGCTTGGACCCGATGATAAGATTGCTTGGACCTGATATGATGCTTGCTGGCTCAACACTCTGCAGGCATATGGTCTAGGGAGAGATTGGGAAATCAGCACAATAAGTACCAGCAAGCAAGATGCATTTCCATTGTTGATAAGGGCACAGCACAAGCATACATGTGTGTCATACTCAAGCGATTTGCCTGTGTCCCACCTTTCCAACTCTACCATCTACCCTGGGAAGAGGAAGTTAGATGGCCCACACGGCTGACGCCCTGCCTAACAGTGGTGACACGGTGTGGCCCCCTGCTGCCCAGCCCTTACCTGTCCCTCAGCTCCCTGACAGCCGAGTCCGCAGCCGCCAAGGCTTTCTTGTCGCTCGCAGCGCTGGCAGCGGCGGCATTGGCGGCTCCCAGGGCGGCCAGACCCATGGTTGGGGCCCCCAGCATCGCCTCTGCCCTCTTCAGCGTCACAGCCGCCTCCTGTTGCCTCACCTCCATGGACTGCAGCCTGCGCTCATGGCAAAAAATCAGCAGCATGGGCCATGCACAGGTCGCGAGGATCGCGATATGAGCTATAGTATTCGTGACGTATTTTACCCGTTCGAGCTCCTGACTCCCACCTTGTGGCGAAGTCGGTGAGTTGAGCTTCCTGGGAGGCGCGCTTGGCAGCCGCGGTTGCGGCAGCAGACGAGTCGCGCATCGCGGCATCGGCACTAATGCCAGCAGCTGCGAGTGCAGTCATTAGGCCCTGCTGCTGCTCCCGTAGCTGCGTCTCAAGGCCGGTCAATCGGCCTCCAACCTCCGCTACCACCATCGCGTCACCCGCTCCTCCACGGCGTACCGAGCCCGCATACAGCGAGCTCTGCAAGCTCGAGCGGTTAAACACTGACGGCCCAGACGCCCGTGGCGCGTCCACAGTTCCGTCCACGCTTGTCTTGGGACTTAGAAAGCCACCTTCCGACTCCTGCCTGCAGCTCTTCAGCTTATGTACCTCGGTTTCGAGCTGTTCGTTCTTGCCTTGCAACTGCTTCACCTGAGCACCGGCACCGAAAAGCATAGCGCTGCAGTCAGCCCGCAGGGCGCAGGTGTACACATGAATGCGAGGCGCAACACGAACCTGACGTTGAAGCGCGTTCATTGATGCCTCCAGACTTGACGCAAGCTGCGCCCATTCCGGCGCCTTCGCCTCGAGTGCCGCGACGCGCGTGTCGGACTCGGCCTGATGTCTTGAGCTGCATACAGCGGAACAGAATGATGTTGCGCCAACCTACCGGCTGCATCGCGCGCGACACGATGCTAGTTTAACAGGGCCAGGCAGCACAATGCACGGGTGTGAGCTCCAGGTCTAGTACGAGCGACCTCCCCACCTCCCCACCCAGCAGCCACCTGTTCTGAGCCTGCGTCAGCAGCTGCTGCAGCCTGCTCCTTTGCTCCAACGTCTGGCTATCCAATGCACCCAGCTTGCCCTTTGTTGCAGCAGCTTCCGCCTGGAGGGTCTGCAACCGCCAAGCAGCAACACACCGAAAAACAGCAGCCTCAATGACTCACCTGCCGCGGCCGCTACGACTGCAGAAGAGGCGGCAGAAGTATTTTCCATTGGCAGCAGGACATTTGCGGTGCAAGCAGAGCCACCCAGACAGCACTCACCGACACCTGGGCCTCCATGCCCTTGCTAGCCTCCTGCAGCTTGCGGTCCAGCAGCTGCTCCAGCTCCCCACCCGGCCCAGTGAGGCAGGCAGCCACACTGGAGACAGCTGCTGCAGACAGGGGCGCAGGTGCCTGCCCACCTGCAGCAGCCTGCGCCTGCAGGCCAATCCCAACAGCAGGCATGAGCGAGAAAGACGGTTTGCATAAGCATGCACAGTCAGCATGGCACAAGCAGCTTCCAGCCTGGAGAGTTCGCCCTGTCTGCCAACCACCCTGTCTCACATCGAGGTGCTGCCCCAATCCCCCTCACACTTGCTTCTTCTTCTGCTGCTGCCCCACCCGCCCTGACGCCTGCTGCTGCTGCTGCTGCTGGTGGTCATGGCCCCCTTGCATTCAAACCTGCTGCTGCTGCTGCTGCCATTCAGCCAGTGCCTTGACACGGCAGTCCAGGGTGGTGAGCTGTGCAGCCTGGGCCGCCACCACCTGGCTAGCTGCACCCTGGACCTGCAGCCAGGGCAAGGGAAAAGAAAAATAGGCTAGGTATGTCAGAGCCATGCAAGCACACAGCATGGAACAGCAGCAGATGAGCAGCACCCGCAGCAGCTTCAGTGCCATCGGGTAGAGCACTGGCAGCAGTAAGATCAGCAGTAGTGGCAGCAGCAGGCACCACAATACCAGCAGCAGCAGCAGGCATCAACAGTAGTAGCAGCAGCAGGCACCGGCAGTGGTGTCAGCAGCAGCAGAGGCAGGAAGGGCAGCCTCCCTCCGCTCCCTGCTCTGTTCCGCGACCGGGCTGCATGTGAGAAGAAACCCACCTTGGCTTCCAGGCTGCTGCCCAGACTCTGCACCTGGACCTTCAAGCTAGACAGCTGCTCCGCCTGCTCACCAGCCTGCTCCTGCCCCACGTCCAGCTGCTCTTTGTATTGGGCCTGGGCGGCAGAGGCAGCAGGGCGGGGTCAGCAGAGGGAGCAGCAGCAGAGCATGCCAGACAACCCAAGCGCCAGGGAGGGAGGGGCTGCGCTACCCAAGGTATGGGACTAAGGTGGGACTGGGGTGAGCAGGTAAGGGTGGGCAAGGGAGGGGACTAGGGTGAGCAGTAGCAGAGCATGAGGAGGGAGTGCAGTGCAGGAGGGAGTGCAGTAGAGGGGCCAGGTCTTGTGCAGTGAGAGGGGGGTATGGGGGCAGCACGATCGCCTTTGGCTGTGCAGGGCCCCACAGGGGCACTACGCACCACAGCCGCTTGCACTTCGGCAGCCAGGCTGGCCAGCCCTCCCTCAAGAGCCTCCACGCGTCCTGCTTGCCCAGCCAACCCCTGCGGCAGGGCACACAGCCAGGCAGGCTGACTCAAACGCCCACTGCTGGCTACCCACCCTGCCTGGCATCAGGGGAGCTGGCTAAGAACACTCCAGGTTGGCAGGTTGTTGACCCTGCCCCTGTGCCTCCAACCCTTCTCACCCTCACTCACCCTGCCGATCTCACACCCCACACCCCCTGCCCAGCCACTCCCAGCACGCTCCAATCCCCTATCCCACCCCAGCCTGCGCACCCTACCTGCCCCCTGCCCCGTTGCCGCTGCCTTTCTGCCCTCCTCACCTGCCCCCCTCAACCCTCAAACCCTGCCTTCCCGCCCCGCTCACCTGCTCCAGCCGCCCCTCCCGTGTCTCACACGCTGCCACTCTTTGTTCTAACCCCGGCAGCCCCTTGGTGGCAGCGCTGGCAGCCGACTTGGCCAGACGCTTCATGTCCTCACGAGCGGCAGCTTTGGTGCGCTCACCCCGCAGCTGCAGCCCCGCACACGCAGCCCCACACAGGGTGACGTCAATAAGAGACCTCGAGCAGCATGTGGCCTTCACATGCATTCCGTACTGACACGGAAGCAAGCAATGCCTATATATATATATACAGTAATGACGTACAAGCAACACGGCAACAAGCAATGACACGCTTGCTCATGCAACCACAGGCACTGTCATGATGAGCTGCTAAGGGCATAATAGGGCATAATAGCCTAAGGGCATAATAGGCTGGTCGACAGGTCGGCAGTCTGGGCATGCGCACGCCGTGAGGGTTGGGGCAGGTGGCTGGCACAGGTACGTCAAGAGCCATGTCCATATGGGTGTCGTCTTCATCTAATGTCACTCCCACCCCCTTCTGGCCCCTCCCACCCCCTCCCACCCCCTTCTGGCCCCTCTCTGTCTAGGCCTACCCTGGCACCCACCCACCTCCCCTCCCCCAGCCCATTGTGGCCCATCCCCCTGAGGCCCCTAACTCTGTGGCCCTAACTCCCCGGGCAGCCACCCACCTCCTCCTCCACCATAGCCTCCAACTCCACCAGCCGTGCCTCAAACACCGCAGGGCTGAGCCCCGTTGCGCCATCTTTTCCCGCTCCTGCCCCTGCCGCCCCTCGCCCCTCCACAGCCTGCAGCCGCTGCTGCAGCTCGGCCACCACGCCCAAGAGGCCCCCGCGCTCCCCCCCATGACCACCACCAGGAGGCGTAGGGGTTCCCAGGGCGCTGCCAGCTGCCCTGGCCTGCCCCTGGCCCTGGCCGTGGCCCTGGGCTCCGCTGCTGCTGGGCGCGACCCCACCGCTCCCCCCGTTGCCGCTGTGGGGGCTGCCCGGGATGGAGGAGGTCCCCGGCGCGGAGGCCTGGGGGGTGCCTGCGTGGTCAGGGCATGCAGGGGCAGCTGGACTTACACTGGCAGCTGGCCGGCAGGTTGGGAGATGGGTGGGTCCCCAGCCAGCTAGGGAGCCAGCCAGCCAGCCAGCCAGCCAGCCAGTGTGCCGCTACCTATCCTATACCTCGCTGCCGGCAACCAGCTGACATCCCTGGAAGGCGGAGCTGCTTGTCTGAGCCTAAAGTAGCTGGAGCTGCTGCCGCTGCTGCTGCTGCCGCTGCTGCTGCTGCCGCCTAGCGGCTCACCTGGCAGTGCGCCTGCTGATCGGCTGCCTGCCGCAGGCGCCTCCACCTCAAGGCCCACCTGTGGCGCACACCAGGCCAGGCCAGGCTGATTCAGGCAGGCAGGGATGTGGGCCAGCAGCAGCCCAAACCAGCAGCCAGGCCATCGCGGTTGTAGTGGAGGGGGGCCAGGCATGCGGCATGGAGGCACAGGGCTTTGCAGCTGAGATGTTTCTGCCATCACTTTTGGTATTCAACGCTGGATGCATCATCCAGCATCCACCAGCCCAGCTTCCCGGTTCCTTGTCAACCCTTGAAGGCCACAGGGCTGCACAGCTGAGAGGAATCATGATCAATGCTTGGTGCACTCCACCTGCCCAGCTTCCCGGGTCCTCGTCAGCCTTGCCCCCGTGCCTGTGCGCCTGTGTCGTGTATGCGGTCGTCAGCCCTGCCCCATCCCTCGCACCTCCAAAGGGCACCCCAAGCCCCTACAGCAGCTGACCGGGTGCCGGGCCCACCTGCTGCTTCACGCCCTGCAGCTGCTGCTCCAGCACCCCCATCTTGCCGATCATCTGGCTTACCCAGGCTGGGGCGTCTGCAGGCAGCTGCAGAGGGCAGCGAGCAGTGGAAGGGTGAGGATCAGGGATGTGAGATGTGATGAGCTGAGAGGTCCAGGGCAGCTGATGAGAGGGTGAGGAGGAAGGGCGGGGGAGAGAGAGAGGGAGAGCAGGGAAGGGTTGCACAGGCGTCAGGGAACTTTGGAAGGAGGCTGGATTCAACCCCTTGTCATCCTTCATCCTTCATTGCCAATGATGTGTTATGTCTAGGGTGATTTGCCTACCCATCCTTTCTGTACCCAGCCTCCCTGCCTGCCCCTAGCCCTTACCCCTCCTCAGCCTGCCACCCATGCCACCCCTGCATGACGCATGTCGCCCAGCTGACATCTTCGATGGGGTACTCGAACCTACGAACGTTCCATCTATCAGCCAGACCATATCCCTTACTTTTATTCTGCTACACCTGCTCCACTGTCACGAGCAGCTTCCCTTCATTGCCTGCAGCCGTCTGCCACCCACGCCCCCGCACCTGCCCTGCGCACCCCACCCTGTCCCATCACCTCATGGCTTCCAAAACCCCATGCAACGCCCACCTGCCACCTTGTCGTCCCCTGACCCAGGGAATAGAGTGCAGGGGGACCCCCGCCACCCTTGGTCTCGCCATCTGGGGCAGCGGGGCGCAGGCTGGTGGGGCAGCTGCTGTGCTCCACTGGCCGGCTGCGGGCACGCATGCCAAGCTGCAGGCAACCAGACGTGTGCATGTACAGGGGGTCAGATTGCAGTGGGTGCAGGCCACATGGTGCAGGACCATGGAGTGTGCAGGCAGCCATGGATGCAGGTGCAGGCGGTGGGCAGCTGCAGAGCAGCGGCAGGGCAGCGGCAGGGCAGCAGCTGTTCAAATGTGCAACGATGGGTGGGTGGAATGCATACCAGGGATGGGGGCAGGGGCAAAGGGATGGGGAGCGTGCAAGCCAGGGTTGGCTGCACGAACTGCACCTGTGCCTATGCTCCCTTTTGCTATGCTGTACAGATGCTAGGCACGCATGCTGCTGCTAGCTGGGACCGCATGAATTGAGTGATGGTAATCCTAAGCCTAACCCGGAGGGAGGCGGAGGTGATGGCGGGCGGCACGAAGGCTAGCAGAGAGAACAAGCCACCCAAACACTCCACCTCAGTTATGAGATAAGACGGGAGGTAAACTGACCGAGGGGACCTCGTCGCTCGAGCGTGGAATGGCCGCAGGGCTTGTGCGCGCACTGCCAGCACCTCGTTCATCCGCGGCGCCGCCAGCCGGCCTGGGTCGGCGACTCAGGGCCGGCAGGTCGTCGTCTTCCATGCTGTCCTCGTCACTGCTCTCTTCAAGTACGATCTCCGGCGTGTTGTACACCTGCAGGACCAGCCCGGGAAGAAAGGACCGAAGTTGAGAGGGCCAACCGTGGAACAGACGTTCTCGGTTGGTCGAAAAACAGGTTGGCCGGGTGCGGACAACAAAAGCGGTGCAAATGGACACCGCTGGGACCGCGTCGCACCTTGAACCTGGACTGCTCCGTCGAACGCGTCTCCTGGCGGTACAGCATGGGCTGCGCAGGCAGGCGATAGACACGGAGAGTTCCTCGCAACATGCAGCGTATACAACATGTTGAAAGGCTAGCCGACTCACAGAGGGGCCCTGCTTCCTGTCCTTCCGTACCGACTTTGCAGGTTGGCCAGGGATGGCTGGTACGGCAGCCGCTTTGCTAGCGACCAAGCTACCTGCCGCCAGGGAGAGGGTGGGATAACCTGGCCCAAACCCCTCTTCAACTGTGAGCCTAGCTTGGCCGGTTGGCTGTTGATGCTTCCCATGCGAGGAGTGGAAGGTCCTTGGAAGAGCAACTGTGACCCACAGCTGCCACCACCCCGCCACCCTTACCTGTGGTGCCACGAACACCTTGGCCGGCTTGATCTGCGCGCCCAGCCCGTCCAGCAGCTCAAAAACAGCCATGCTGCTCTCCTCAGCAGCAGCGGACAGCGCCTGCGCATTACATCAGGCCCAGTCGCAGACCATTGAAGGTCCACACGACATCTCCAGCAGCCTGCCACCGTCAGCGACCAGTGTCAGTTGCAGACCGTAGAACGGCATCTGCGGCAGCCTGACAGGGCCAGGGCCAGGAGGTCGCTACTGGGTCAGGTCTGGTCGCCTGCCTGCTGGTGTGGGTTGCCGATGCCCTAGCTGCCAGGCTGCTTGCCATCGCCATGTGTATCTGGTGTGCTTCAGCCTGGCTGAAGGAGCTCCCACCTTCAGGAACTGTGGGAATGGGATGCGGCGGCCCCCTTGGGGACGGAACTTATGGAAAATGACGTCGATTGACACCACGTTCAGGGGACCTGTGGCGCACCAGTCCAAGACCATGCAGTGGGTCAGGCCTCTGCCAGGGAAAGGAGGGAGACCACAATCAGTAGTTGGTAGCCACAAACCTCACACAGCCTACCGCAACCCAAAGCTTCCGGTCAGGCCGCCCTGGACTCACCGCTGGGTTGCACCAACCCCAGGTCCTGGCACAGCTTGACGTACTGCGTGGAAGTCATTTGCGGCTCAGCCTCGTTGTACGTCACGCGTCCCGATCCTACCGTGTACTGCACGGTCGCACGTGAACGTCAGCCAATGAGCGCACAAGCGATGGCGCGGGTGTGGTTTCGTTGCGCGGAGCGCGTAGGGAACGAACCGCGTCGCAGTAGCACCCTCCCGCGCTTGCATGGCACCATGCACCGACCCACCTTGCAATAATTGCAGAACACGCGCTTGATAAGCTCGTTGCTCTCGGCACCTGCAAAAGCCAGTGACAGGAGTGTTGTGCCGGCCTTGTCCATGTCTGGCGTATGTGCACTAAGTCAGCATGTTGTGAGACGAGATGTGAAAACAGCATCGTCTCTATATTCTTACCCTCCCTGTCCTTCCCTCCCTCTCCTTTCCCACCCTGCTCTGTACCTCCCTGCCAGTGGATTAGGCTAGAGCAGCATGCAGATTCAGGAATGACTTTGCAGGCTATCCCACTCACCCTCAGGGATGCCGGGTGTGCGGCTCAACGACTTGATGCGCTCCTGCCGTGCGGCTTTAGCCTGCAACGCCACAGAGCAACAGGCCAGGTCAGGCCAGGCCAAGTGGGAATATACATATGATGCTCAGGCTGCTGCTGCACTTTACGTTGCTGCAGCTACAAAAAGGACCGTCTTCAGTGCTGCTGCAGGAGCATATGGACAGCATATAGACGGTGAGCCAAGCTGTGCTAATGGCCTACAAGGCTGAAGCTACCCAACAGGGACAAGCACTAGCCTGGCCTGGGCTACAAGCAGCTGTGAGACTGAGCATCCCAGGCCCAGCAGCAGCAGGGGCCTGATGTGGCACTATAGAGTGTGCCATGTCGAAGCTGTCATCAGCTTAGTTTAGTGCAAGTGTCATGCCCAACTGGCTAGTCGCCCCATAGGAGTTTAGGCAGTAGTGCAGGGAAGTTGGCTTACGTGCACTCAGGGACAGTGTGTTGAACGCAGCGGACCCTGGGCCTGGCATCAACGACAGTTCCATGCCCATGTGTGGTGGGACTGCTGCAGGTACTCATGCTGCTGGGAACTCTTGAGTGGGCTGGGCTGGACTGGGCTGGCCTAGGCATGTGCTGCTAAAGCGTCACACAACCGTATATTGTCACGGAAAACCCAAGTTGCTTGCAAAGGCCACCGCCCGTCTTAATGCGCATCGCGTGATGGCTAAGAAGATCCGGCTCAAATGGAGGCCCTAGTGAGGGACAAGAGGGCTGCTGCAGGTACTTACAAGAGGGCTGCTGCAGGCACCATGGCATGTGAACATCACTACTGCAATTGACTTGTTCAGGGTGTATGTTGGATTGTTGCAGTGCTGCCGCTGGAGTGCTGGATAGCTAATGCCGCTGGGACAGGGTCAGGGTCAGGGGTGTGGTTGTGGTTGTGGTTAGGGGTGTGGTTGTGGTTATGGTTAGAGTCATGGTTACAGTACCTGGTAGTGCGCCAGCCTCTCATAGAAGGACACAAACTCTTGCAAGGAGTAGCTGCGGCCCTTGGTGCCCACATCAGAGCCGATGCTCAGGATCTCAGCTGCAGGGGTGCAGCGCAGGCCAGCATGACATGCAGCAGACAGCCTGGCGCCGTGCGAGCGCCATGTGAGTTGCAATGATGATGGTGGAGATGATGACACGGTGAAGCGGACAGCAGTGCTGGGGGATGGGTGCTGTGGCCAATGTGGTAGTATTGAACCAAGTTATGACGCAGGTCGAGGTGAGGCACGCCGCTGCATCAGTCAGCATTGGGCATGGCAGGCGGGTTGCAGCTTCCTCGCAGCTAGGGGCCCTTGCAGTTGCTGCTGCACCAGATGCCATGGCAGAGCCGAGCAAAATTCCATGACTCATGCTCAGGCAGTGTTTGTAGACTGGCACCTCAGACAAGAACACAGGGGCATTGGGGTGCATGGTGGAGTGTGACATCCAATGCTGCTGCTCCTGCTATGCAGTGCCACAAGTGTCCAGCGTCTGAGGGGCTTTGCTCATCTAGGCTGGCTTCTGGAGTCAGCTGCACAGCAGCCCAGGGATCCACGGCTGAGTGCCCACAGTCAGGACTAATTTTTGGGCGAGGTGGAGGGCTGCGTGTTATGCTGGTGCACAGTTGCTGAGTGCAGTGGACACAAAGCTTATGTGTGTGTGTGTTGCACCACAACAGTTAGCGCTGCAGGCAGCTCTCCTTCCAGCCCACTCACTGAGCTTCTTCACAGTCAGCCCGTTCATTACGCCTAGTTCTGCCAAAGCCAGCATCCTGCGCAAGAGAATTGCGTCATTGCATCATCTCCGTTCCACAGGGAGTGGGGAGCTGAGCTAGTGGGAAGGCTTTGAGAGCACTTGGGGAATGCCAGGGAGAGTGGCTCCCCATGCCCCTACGCACATGTTCTCATGTTCCAACACATTCTTCCCGTCTGTGTCGTAGACTCGAAAAATTGCTGATGCCTTCTCTGCTATTCCGCCCGAGGCAAGGCTGCTAGGGTTGATGTATACTACCTGCGTCAAAATGAAAGACGAGGGCAGGTGACAAGGGGAGCAGAGAGGGCGGCCAGGCGTGGATGTCGAAGCAGCTACAGAAAAGGCGAGCCGGGCGACGCACCCGCTCCTCGTCGCCCTTGCATTGGCTTTCGCCCGTGATGGACATCCTGCCAGGCCCTGGAGCAAGCCGCGTCTTCATGCTCGAGTTCGAAGTCCTGAGGTGGGCGAGGCCGGGAGCAGCCCCCCCTCCCGCTTGCATATCACCGGCGCTCCCTTGCGAGGTCATCTCTTGACTGACAAACTCAGCGCCCTTCGACGCTACAAAAAGCCCTTCACTCGCTCACAAACACTCACTGCGACACCCTGCAATAATGCTTTGAGTCCGCTCGGTGCGCGTCTGAGTGCTTCAAAGCTATAGTAACCAACTCTGCACGTTTGAAGGCGCCTCGGAAGCCCGAAGCGGGCTTGCATGAATTCGTGAATGCATGCCGCATGCACACCTTTCTCGACATCTTCTTAACCGGTGCCGTAAGGGCATAGGCAAATCGTGGCAAACACTCCTCTGCAGATACTTCCTATGCGCTTAGGAGCATCAATTAGGCGCGTCACTTAGGTCAAATAGCCGGCCACTCTGAGGGGGGTGGCCGTGTTGGGGTGTGTGTCACGTCACCATCCAACCGGAGTGCCGGCACCATTCGCCCATCCGAGGAAAAGTGGGGCGAAAGTGAGGTCAACATAATGCTAACTAGCCCATCCAGGTGTCAAGTACTTGCCGCTGCCCTTCCGGTTCTTCTTAGCCATAACGCGATGTGAGCTGTCGCTGGATTGTCGCTTTGTTAGAAAAATGTCACATTACAGTCTGTGTCACATGCACATCCAGGCACAACCAGGCTAACCAGGCTAGTGCAGGGTGCAGCCCAGGCCTGCATGACATGCAGCAGACATGCCGACCCGCACTGAACAAAAACCCTGAGACTTTTCCCAATCATCTCCCTACCCATCTCAACCGTTTCGTTGGCATGGGCATTGAGGTACAGAGTGTTGCCTGCACAGCTCCAGGCTCCATGCGCTACAACGAACGTTGCAAAAGCCATGCAATTCAGTACTCAACGTGTCAGAACCCAACCCTAGAGACACGGCAGCAGCAGGATGTGGCCGTAAGCAAAGAGAGCATTGCATGTCAAAAGCTGTCATAGTCAAGCGTGTGACCCGGCATGTCTGCACTGCGCAATTCCAGTGCAGGTACAAGTCATATGGATCTGGATCTGCCCCTGCGCAGGGGCCGGCAGTCCGGCAGTGGGCATGGTGGCAGCCGCAGGGAGCATAATGCTTGCCCCTGGGGTGCGTGTAACAAGCATCACATGGAGCTACTTGGTTCACATGCATTCATGCGCTGGCAACCATGACACGTGACTCACACAAGCGTGACATTGGAACAAGCTGAAGAAGTGGTAAGTTGGGGAGGCCTAGCCAGGCCCTGTTTCAGGGGCTGCGGAGAGCCTGCCTCTTGTCCCAGCCACATCAGTATTCAGCTCAAGCAACTCGTGGCTTACACAGTCAGTCGTGCAATGCTCCCGAGTCAGTCCGGATACCTTGCATACCTCAGTCTGTCAGCCGTCTCAAAGAACATCAGCATGCAGGGACGGTTTCCGGATGCCACCCCTCAACCCCCAATGCCCATCTCCACAGGTTTTCAAGCCTGCCAGCAGCCGAGCCGAGCCAATAACACTCCCTGCAAACCCTCAAAGCTGCGCCACAGCTCAGTATGACTCCCTTAGGGTCCCCAGATGAGATTAGGTCTGGTTCAGTTAGGTGGCAGCACTAATCCTCCCCAGGTCCTGGCCAACCTTCTCTGCTGACCCCTCCTCCTAATCGCGGGACAGCCCCAGACCTCACTCATCATTGCCCGCTGTATCCCTGTCTGCCGTGCACAGTCGCAGCCACTTCCCTGCCACCCAGCTGCTGTGAGCTACACAATGCTCTGACAAGCTGCCCTGCCCCGCCCTGCCCCACCCTGCCCTGCCCCACCTTGCCCTATACACCAGTGAAACGCTTTCCCTGCCCATAGCAACCCACCTCCACCTCCCTGGGCTGCACCCCACCGCCCGCGCCTCACGCGAAGAAGGCCATGATGTCAGTAGTGTCCGCGAGGGCTTGGTCCTCGCCATGGCTTAAGTGAGTGTGCAGGGGGGAGGCGCCCGCACTGCCCACCAGCAGCCCCTGGCTGCCCCCGAGTTCGACCCCCAGGCTGTTCCACACAGCCAGGCCAGCTAGGCCAGCAAACCCCGCCAAAGCTGGAGGAGGGGATGGCCCAGGGCTGGCCAGGTCCTCTTCGCACTCCGCCAGCTTCCCTCCTGCTGCCAGGGTCACGGCCTTGGGCCCCTTGGAGGCGTCCAGGGAGGTGTCCAGACCTAGCAACCTGAAGCCTGGAGGCATCGCAAAATCGGTCAGTGAGAAGGCCTTGGGCTCGTCCACTTGGCTCCCGCAGGGCAGCAGGGCGGAGGGCTGCAGGGAGCTGAGGAGGCAGGGTGGGGCTGGCCCGCCCAAGTGAGTCCCGCCAAAGTGTAACCCCATCGCACTAAAAGCACTGCTTGGGTTGGTGAGGTGAGAAGCTTGTGGGGAGCTAGGATCAGGGCTGGGTCCCGCGAGGACCGGGACAGGGCTGGGAGTGTGGAGCTGGAGGGCGATGGCTGCAGCCAGCAGGTCAGGGGCCGCACACGGGGTCCCGGGAGCAGGGCTGTCTTCGTGTCTAGACAGGTCCTCAGGCATGAGCTGTCCGCTGGGGCATGGCTGACCCTGCCCTGAGCTTGGTCTCGAGCCCATGCCCTGAACCTGGGTGCAGACACCCACTCCCGTGCACGCCATGTCCTCTGAGTGTAACGTGGAGGCAGTGCCTCCATGCCTGCTAGCAGCTGGGTGGCTGAAGGTGGCTGCCTGTGGCCTTGGCAGTGGCACTGCTGCCTCTGATAGAGGGGGCGAGGGGGCGAGGGAGACGCCCAGGCTGGAGCCTTTTGAGTGAAGGGCGTTGGGCAGCGTGGATAGGTACAAGTCCTCGAGCATGGTCCCAGTGGGCAAGCCCATGTGGAGCACCGCTTCCTGAGTTGCTGGTGGCGATGATGAGGACTGAGGCTGGTCGCCAGCTGCTCTGCACTGCTGCTTTGTCGTGCCTTCCACACACCCCTCAGAGCTGGCTTCAGTGACAGGGGGAGGGGGGACAGGGAGGGCAGGGGCTGTGGTGGCATGGGTGAGCAGTGCAAGGGGGCCGGTGTCGAGAGGGGCTGTTTCCTGGTTGGCATAGGAGCTGGGGCTGAGCAGTGGGTGGCCAGGTGCCTTGTGGTTGAAGGAGAAAGGGCGGTGGGTGTCCCCCTCGCCACCACCACCTGCTGCTTGCCCACCCACCGAGTCGATCGTCAGCAGTGGTGCTGGGGCATGGAGGGGGCTGCCAGATGTGCATGGGACGAAGCCCTTGATGGCCCCGGGCTGTGGCAGCGAGCGCTGCAGGGGAGGGGTGGCATCTGTTGCCTCTCCATTCATGGGGTGTGAAGGCTGGGTTAGGGTTTGCAGGGCCGGGGGCGGGCATAGCCCTTGCTCTGGAGGTGCGCCATGAGCAGGCGGCGGCTGTGCAGCCAGAGCGCCCCCCAAACAGCTGGGCAGGCTGCTGCTGCTGCTGGCTGGGTTCATGCAGTATGGTGTGCAGGGCAGCAAAGCAGCATCACCAAGGTCTTTGTAGCTGGAGCTGGACGACAGTGCTGCGGCCACCGCCGCGGCAAGGTTGGCAGCAGGCGGCTTGCGTTTCAAGGTCTGCCGGACGACTGCAGTGGTGGAGGGGAGGGCAGGAAGGGATGCAGCACGGGAGGGGAGGGTGAGCAGGCTGGGGCTTGGCTGGGGCAGCATGAACGAGGGCGCAGAATCGCCTGGGTGGATGCCCGAAGAGGTGGAGGGAGATGCAGTGAGCTCTAAGGAAGGTACAAGGCCGAGGGGGGCGGAGCCAGTCAGCAGCTGGGGTGGGGTAGGAAGGGTGGCTGCTGCACCTGCCATTGTCACGACAGCTGTGGTTGACAAGGTTTCATGAGAAGCAGCCAAGGCCGCTGCATAGCCTGGCTCAACTGCCATGCTGGGCGATGCGGGGCCCAGGCAGCTGCTTACACCTGACACCAACCCCGCTGCGGTCGCTTGACGGGTTCGAGGACCTGCCACCTTGGCCTGCCGGTCAGCATGGCGCCCATGGCACGAGACTGCGGCAGCGGGGGTCGGGGGCTGGGGTGAGGAGATGGCGGGCCAGTTGGGCGCGTTGAGCACATAGTCCGAGCACATCATGCTTGCCGGGGGTTTCCTGCGCCGCTGAGGACGACCGCCCTCCACCCTGCAGCCGCCCAATGCGGGCCCCACACCCGCCGTGGTCGCAGCAGGGGAGGCTGCGATGCCTGGGTCGGTTGAGGGCCCATGGGGGAGAGCTGGAGCATGTAGCAGTGAGAGGGTGGTGCTGAGGCTGGGGGCGCCGTGCACCTGGACAGCCTGGCTGCTGTCACTTGCGCGACTGCTTGCTTCGTGTTCACGAGGGGCGTGGGGTGACGAGGGGGCAGCAGCCGGAATACAGCTGATCTGGGCAGGCGCCGGGACAGCAGCCACATCATCCATGGCTAGACAACAGCTGGGATCTGGTTGGAGTATGGTGAGTGGCGGAGCATCCTGGCCAGCTGCCACAGCAGCCTCAGTGCCTGCACAGGCAGTTGCGGCTGTTGTCGTGGGAAATGGGGAGGTGGGTGCGGGTGTGGGTAATGCCACTGGCTGCTGGGCTGGTAAGGGGGCCTGTGCTGTACCCAGCAATGGCGGAAGGGCGGAGAGCTGGGTCAGAGAAGAGGAAGGGGAGGGAGTGGTCTCTGACGCAGGAGCAGGCGTGGTGCCAGTGAGGGTAGCTCGGCCAGCAGCAGCAGGTGGGTGGGTGGTCAAGGGCATCAAGCCCAGCACCGGCCTAGGTGCGAGCTCAGGTTGTGAAGCACCCTGCTGTGCCAGCCAGCGCTGGGTGCGAGGTCTAGCTGTTGCCACCATCTTGGGCAACAGGCTCTGGCAGCCAGCAGTCAGTGGCGGGGGCGTTGTCGAAGTTGGGTGAGGCGCCCCGTCATACAGTTGGAGGGGAGGGGGGTAGGCCGGATGGGCTGCTGCTCCTGGCATCATAGTCGTGGTGTTGGTGGCAGTGGGGTGTTCGTCCAGGCTGCCCAAGCGGCTGCTGCTGCTGCTGGTGCTGAACACAGGCGCAAAGGGACCGCCCTGCTTGCTTCCAACAAGGGTGGTGGCAGCAGTAGGGGACTGCAAGGCTGAGCGCGTGCTGCTCACGGCTGAACCTCGCGTGCCCATCCTGTGACTGCGCAACGACCCAGCCATGCCAAGCCTGCCCGTCTGGGTGCTGCTGCTGGGCCCCCCTGGCCCTGCTGCTGCTGCTGCTGCTGCTGCTGCTGCTGCTGCTGCTGCTGCTGCTGCTGCTGCTGCCGCGGCCACTGCTGCTGCAGCGGCTCCAGATAGTGCCCTGCGCCGCTTTGCTGGCTTGGCGTCCTCATCAGACTCCTCTTCCACTGCTCCTGCATCCGGATCCTCCTCACTCTCACTCTCCAGCACAGCAGCTGCAACGCCTTGCCCCTGCCCCTGCCCCGACCCCCCAGCAGCATAAGCCTGGGCAGCCACAGCAGCTTCACGCTCCTGGCGCGCTCGTGCAATGCCCGCAGATATGGCAGCGCCGCGAGCGCTGCTGACAGGCTTGCGCCCAGGGATGCTTGTCCTGAGCAGGGGGGAGGACCCTGCCGCAAGGTCGAGTGCGGCTGCAGCCCCGGGGGGTCCCACCATGAACGGCGCTAGGGGAGCATGGCCAGCAGCGGGTACAGCGGGTGTGGTGAAAGAGCCCCAGGGAGGAAGTCCAAGATGTCCCGGCTGCAGTGCGAATGGCAACTGCTGACCGTTTGAAGCCTCCTCCTCCTCCTGTGCACGAGAGGCAAAGCAGCAAGCCTGTGGTCATGCACCACATCAGCACTGAGGTCATGGCCACGTGATGCTGAGCGGGTCAAGCAAGGAGCTTGGCCCACTCGGCATGGAACTGAGGTGGAGACACTAGGCCTCAGCTAGGCATCCAGCCTGTGTGTGCTTTAGAAACATGTGGACTAGCTCCGGCCACTTTTATGCATTGTGTTCCCTTCTTTCTTCATCAAACTCCCCCTTTTCCACGCATTGCATCATCAGGGCGGAGCTACAGTGGCTGTTGTCATGCTTGCACGCTGTGTGTGGTGAGGTGTGTGTGGTGAAGTGTGTGTGGTGATGGGGAGGCAAAGAAGTGGTCGGGAACTCCCTGTGTGTGCTTACCTCCTTGCCTGCAGCGGCTCTGTCAGCACCAGGCGTGGCCACCTCCTGCTCGGCCTCCTTGCTCAAGGGCGGCACGTCGCTGGCACCCTCACCGCCTCGTGCCCCTCGGCACAAGGCACCAGCTCGCGGCGTGTCTGTGCTCTTTGTGGCAGCCTTGCTGCCACCCTCGACAAGGTCGCGCATGTGCCCTAGTCCCTTGAGGGGGTCCTGCACGCTGTGCTGCGTGTCCTCGAGCTTTGGCAGCCGCTGGTGACTCCCCACGGCAATCGCGCAGCCAGGAGCCAGGCCAGGAGCGCCGTGTGGAGCAACCGTGTGCAAGGGCGGTTGCAAGCTCCATGCAGGGCAGGCTTGAGCGTCAGGGAGGGCAGAGGGAAGCTGGGGCTGGTCCTCTGGTGCAGCGTGTGCCAACGCGAGCAAGAGGCTGTCAGGGAGCGCCAGGGCTCGTGAGGCAGCACAAGCCACGTCAGGTGCGGTTGCCTGAAGCTGGGCCAGCTGCTCCGGGTCAAAGGGGTCGAGGATCGTCACGTCGCGGTACACAGGGTCCTGGGCCAGGGTGTCCTTAGTGTCAGGGCCCTGCAGCAGTCAGGAGCGTCTCTTTGCACATCTCCAGCTGAATAGTGGCTCGTCAAGCTCGCATGCAGGCCGGCACCCTTCTTGCCCTCCCTGCCTCCACGCTTGCCTGCTCACTTGCTTGACCTTCTACTCCCGCCCGCCTGCCCGCACACCCACCCGCCCGCCGCCTGCCCCCCTCCCACCTCCAGCATCACGATGGGGCCTAGGCAGCGCACCGCAGCCACACGCTTGGCTGCCACGCGGGCTAGAGCCGCATCCACCTGCTGCTGCGCCTCAGGCCACAGCCTCACCACCCGGTCGACCTGCCACTGCAGCTGCTGCACGCTGAAGCTGCGGCCATGTAAGGGGCAGCACAGCCTGAGTGAGATAGGGATTGTGGTGATGCACGCTCATAATGAGCACAGGGGCCGGTAACCACCAATAACTACCAGTAACCACCAGTGACTACCAATAACCACATGCTCCTAGTACCTATGTGCCCCTGCCCCTGCCCCTGCCCCTGCCCCTGCCCCTGCCCCTGCCCCTGCCCCTGCCCCTGCCCCTGCCCCTGCCCCTGCCCCTGCCCCCGCCCCCGCCCCCGCCCCCGCCCCCGCCCCTGCCCCTGCCCCTGCCCCTGCCCCTGCCCCTGCCCCTGCCCCTGCCCCTGCCCCTGCCCCTGCCCCTGCCCCTGCCCCTGCCCCCGCCCCCGCCCCCGCCCCCGCCCCCGCCCCTGCCCCTGCCCCTGCCCCTGCCCCTGCCCCTGCCCCTGCCCCTGCCCCTGCCCCTGCCCCTGCCCCTGCCCCTGCCCCTGCCCCTGCCCCTGCCCCTGCCCCTGCCCCTGCCCCCGCCCCTGCTTCCCGTACTCCTACCGTATCAACAGCACGCAGTCCTTAGGTGAGGCCCCGAGTGCTGCCGCGTGTTCAGGGCAGGCACAGAGCCCCGGGGCAGCGGGTGACACAACGGCTGAGATGAACAGGTCGCAGCGGCACACCAGGCAGGCACAGTCCGCAGTGCTGGTGTGCAGCCCCTGCGCATCCTGCTCAGCATGATCCACGAGGGCCATGGGACGACTCTGTGGGCAGGCAACAGGCAAAGGGCCAAGCTCGGGGCACAGGCCAAGCCATAGGCCAAGCCGTCAACGAGGACCATGCAGTCATCTGTAGAGAGTCACTGACCTGCCCCTCCTCACTGCACCCTGCACAGCGATGAACACCCTGCCTAGCTGTACAGATGAATGCAAAGCTGGAAGGTAACCAGGTTATGTGCTGTCATCAGTAGTAGAAGGCAAGGCAGGTTGCTTGCATTTGGTGTGCAACACAAGCGTGGCAACATTGACGCCTTAGCATTGGCACACGACCCCACCTCCCTTTGCAAGAGTAGTGCTGCCCCATGACGACTGCGCACCTGCAGCACACCCCAGGCTCGGGCGACCTCCAGGCGGCGCTGCTCTTCGTGGATGCGGACCGCCAGCTCGCCCGCTGCTGCTAGCACGGCTCCCAGGGGCATGTCGGCCAGCTGCACGCCGTCGCCCCACTTGGCCATCCAGTGCTGCCTGCCTGGCTCTCGGCTTGCTACTGGCGTGGTGGACGGATTGGGGGCGAGGGTGGAGGCAGCAGGGGGCCTCTGGAGAGGTGCCAGGGCCGAGGTGACAGCAGCAGTGGGTGCTGAGGTGGGGGAGGCGGGAGGCGGTGGGAGGGGAGAGACCAGATTGAGCACAGGCTGCTGGGCAGGGGTGGTGATGGTGGAGAGGTGTGGGGGAGCAGCATGAGGCAGGGGCTCTGGGGGGAGTGCTAGGGTGCTGGTGGGGTGCATGCTGGCAGCAGCAGTGCTTGGTAGAATGGGCGGCTGCAGGCCTTGGCACTGCGATTGGGAGTGCTGCAGGTCCTGCAGGAGCAGGGATAGGCCGGCTAAGCGGGCAGCGTGGGGGCAGGCGGAGGTTGCTGCTGTGATTGACATGGTGGGCGGGGCAGAGGTGCATGCTTTAACACACACCCCAGCTTCAGGTAAGGCCTGACAGCACGACACGGTTTCAGGTGAAGCCTGCTGCTGCTGCTGCTGCTGCTGCTGCTGCTCCAGCTGTGCCTGCAGCTTCTCCTGCTGCTGCTGCCGCTCTTGTGCTGAAGTGAAACCAGCACCATCTCGGCGCAAGGAGGGATTAACCCGCACATCAGCAGCTGCAGCAGCAGCAGGAATGGGAACAGTGCTGGGCAGCTGGCCTTGCTCCTGCCCCAGGCCCTGACCATATTGGAGGCCTTCCCTTGAGGCGTGGCTGGTGTTGCCCTCTGCTAAGCCTCTACAACTCAGCTGCACCTGCTGCTCAACATGCTGCTGTGTTGCATGCTGGCTGCTGTCATGTTGTGAAGTGATGTGTTCAGAGCCAGCAACCTGCAGCTGCAACAGCGGTGGCTGCTGTGGCAATGGTGGCGATGGCAGCGGCAAGCCAGCCGGTGGCAGCGGTGGCTGCTGCTGCTGCTTCACGGGCGGGGCGCATGGGGGTCCACTGCCCCTGGCTGCCAACTGCAGCAGTGGCTGGCGGCAGCTGAAGCTGGACAGGAGTGAGTCTGGCAGGGGCGTGGGAGGGCAGGTGGAGGTGGTGGTGGTGGTGGTTGAAGGGAGTTGGAAAGAGCTGGCTGCAGCTGTGCAGGGTTCTCTTGCTTCGCTCAAGGTTAGGCAAGGCAATCCAAGCTGGGAGGCGCTTGCAGTAGGTGCCTCACTGCAGCTCAGCAAGCTGATATGGCCCTGGCCCAGCCCTTGTGTTGCTGCCGCACAACTCTCGGCTTGGTTCCTAGCTTGCCCCTGCCCCTGTCCCTGCCCCTGCTGTTGGCCCTCCCCCTGCCCCTGCTGCTGGCCCTGCCCCTGCTGCTGGCCCTCCCCCTGCCCCTGCTGCTGGCCCTGCCCCTGCCCCTGCTGCTGGCCCTGCCCCTGTCCCTGGCTGCTAACCACTGCAGGCGCTGCTTCAGGCAAAGCTTTGCAGCTGAGCCCCAGCAACCCTGAGCTTGCCAGTAAGCTGCTGATGTCCAGCAGGGCAGCCACATGGCAGCCCTTACCCTGCCTGGCCTGATCTTTCCCCTGGCCTTTCGCTTGGCCACGTGTTTGCCCCTGACCCTTTCCTTTGCCCTGCCCTGCAGCCCTGGTAGGGGTAGGACCTAGCAGGCAGCTCAGGTCAGCCAAGCTGCGCAGGGCCTCGGGGGAGGTCTGCGTGGTTCCCGGGAGCAGGGGCCACACAGGCAGGGGCAGGACTCCAGGCAGCTCCCCTGACCCGCCTGCCGCCACCCCTGCCTGCCCAAACGACCCTAACGGGGTCAGCAGTGGGAAGGGGCAGGGGAAGGGCAGAGGGAGGGGGAGGAGAGGCAGCCCAGAAGGGTTGACAGCCCCCCCACCAGCGTTCACGCTGGGCTTGCTCCCTGCACCCACGGTCCTCGAGGAGGCTGGGGTGCGTGGCTTGGCCACGTGCCTCGAGGAGGGTGCTCGAAGGGCTTCTCGCGGGTCTATCAGCAGGTCAGAGTCCCCGCGGCGCTCTGCCTGGCCTACCTCTGCAATCACTGCGACTGCAGCTAGGGCGGACTTGCGCTTTGTGCGGCGGGCACAGGACAGGGGTTGGCTGCCCTGGTCTGTGGAGGTTGAAAGAGCAGGGCCGGCGGCTGGGGTGTGGGTGTCAGGCAAAGGGGTGGCGGGTGGGGCCACTGCTGCCTGGTCAGGCGGGGGGGCAGGGGGTGGTGCGGGGGGTAGGTGTGTTGCTGAGGTGGCGGTGGCAGTGGCAGTGCAGGCCAGCTGTGGTGCCCTCGCACCCTGCACCCGGGCCGCTCCCTGCCCCTTGCGGACTTGGGGATGCTGGTCCTGCTGATGCTGCTGCTGTTGCTGCTGCTCCTTTTCTCCCTGCCCCGTCTGACCCAGCTGCTGCTGCTGCTGCTGCTGCTGCTGTAGCTGCTGTAAAGCAGCCAGGGCCTGGGCCACCTGGCACACCAGGCGTGCAGGGTCGCTAGCAGCAGCAGCAGCCGCAGGCGCTGCAGCATCAGCCAGGGTGGCAGTGGCAGCAGGTGGGTCACCAGGCTTGCCATGTGCCTGAGGCCCATCATCAGGGACTAGGGCGGCACAGCTCCCGTGTTGCCCGAGACTGGCCCAAGCCTCTGACTGGCCCTGGGGTGAGCCTAGCACCACTGGCCCATGGCTGCTGCCTGCACTGGAAGCTGGGGGGTGCGGTGTCCTCTCGGCGCCGTCTGTTGTGGGCATGTCAGTTGTGTCGGTTGGGGCGGTTTGAGGGGAGGAAAGGTGGTTGAAGGAGTGGAGGGAGGAGGCACAGGGATTGGGTGGCGGGTGCAGGTGGGGCAAGCCTTGATGGTGCGTTGCCGTGGAGCAAGGGGAGGTTGAGGTGAGGAGGAGGGATGGGGCAGATGCGGGCTGTGAGTTGTTGCACGGGGCGCAGAGGGCAGCCGGCAAAGAGACGTGGGAGAGGTGACCACCCCCCGTGTGGGCTGACCCAGCAAACATGCAGGAGGCTCTGCTCAGCCCAAGGGGAGCTGGTTCCATTACCATGTCCTGCGTTGCTGCTGCTGCTGCTGCTGCTGCTGCTGCTGTAGGGTTGGGGGGCATCACCACGTCAGCTGTAGCCACAGCATTACCCAACTCTCCGCCACCACCACCACCAGCTGCTTCCACCCCCCCGCCGTGGCGCCCTGCTGTTTTTGGCACCCCTGCCTGGGTCAGCCCTTGTGCACCTGGCTGGTGCTGGCTCGGCTGCAGGCAGGGGGCTGCTGCAACAGGGTGGCCAGGTGAGGGGGGCGATGCCATGGTGCTGGTGGCATAGGGCGGGGGGTCTGAGTCGCATGGGCAGAGACCCTGGCGTGTCGCTACTTGAGGGGCCGCAGAGGTGAGGGCCAGCAGCAGCGCGTCGTGGGACAGGGTAGGCGCCTTGCCCTGCAGCCTGCAGGGGGACCAGGTGGCAAAGGCACAGGGCGCATGGGCGCAGTGACTTTGCATTCATGTTGTGCTCACCAACGTTGAGCTGGCCGATGTTCTTGGACGTATAGGTGGGTTTGCTAACTGTGGTTGTGTGGAGAAGAGCTGTATTTGGAAAGCATGACGCAGCTGCTGGCTTGATTAGGCACGGCAACAGCAGCAAGGAGGAGGAGCAGCAGGAGGCACTATGAGGTCAGTTGTGCAACTGCCTTCCACGAGCCCAGCCCCCTCTATGCACTGCACACTGCACTGGAGGGCCAGGGCAGGTGGCAGCCACATGCTGTCCTGGCCCTGGTACTTACCGGTACTTGCGCACAGCTTCGGAGCCGTGAGGCAGCCAGTCGAGGGGCGCGAAGTTGACAGCCTCGGCCACGTTGAAGCCCGTGTTGAAGCCCGCGTGGTAGGCACCCGGGAACGTGACGACAAAGGACCCTTCCTCATGTACCAGCCTGCAATGCCAGGGCAGGGCAACTGACATCCAGGCAGGGAGGAGAGCAGCCATGTTGACGTGTGCAGCTTGTGGGACCTGCAAGGAGGCTGTGCTGGAAGGGCTGCCACCTCCCTGGCCTCTTCCCTAGCTATGCGCATCTGTTGTGCCATCGCGCACTGTGCAGCTGCAGGTGCTTATGCCAGGTTAACTCCCTCCATACATCGCTTGCCCCCTGCTTCCTTGCCCCTTTGCCCCCTTGCCCCTTGCCCTTGCCCCTGCCCCTGCCCCTGCCCCTGCCCCTGCCCCTGCCCCTGCCCCTGCCCCAGCCCCAGCCCCAGCCCCAGCTCCAGCCCCTGCCTGACCTGTGAACAGGAACACCGCGTGCCCTTAGCTCTGAAGGCGACAGCATGGTGACCAGGCGGTGCAGCAGCAGCGGGTCGTCACGCCACAGGTGCGGCAGAGCGTCGTGTGTGGCCACCTCGAAGGACAGGGAGGAGGCCGCGGGAACGCCGTACCACACCTTGGGGGCCCCCAGCTACAGAGGCAGGGCAGGGTTAGGGTTAGGGTTAGGGTTAGGGTTAGGGTTAGGGTTAGGGTTAGGGTTAGGGTTAGGGTTAGGGTTAGGGTTAGGGTTAGACCTTGGGGTCCCCAGCTGCAGAGGCAGGGCAGGGGCGGGGTGGCTCTCCATTAGGTGGGCAGTCCACCTGTTTGTGCTGCCTGTTATTGCTCTACTTGTGCAGAAGAGAGCAGGAACAGAAGATGGAGAGGAACAGGAGGAGTGATGGAGGTTACCAGAATGACAGCGTGCAGCTGCGTGATGGCTGGCAAAGCAAGGCTGACCAGCGGTGCTGGTGGCCAGTCTGGGCATGGCTTGCATCACTGGGCTGCAGGGCGGGCAGGGGCCAGCAGCAAGCCTGGATAGCTAGGCATTGGGCAATGGGGGTGCGACCAGCGTTTTGGCAGGGGCTGTGACAGCTTGGCTTACAACGGCGAAGGAGGGCTAGGAACAGATAATGGAGTTGCAGCTGCAGGGTTCTTTGCCCTTGTTGCTTAAAGTGCCAGAGGCATTAGCCACCCCAGAGGCTGGGAGGTGGGGGGGTCGAATCCCAGGGGCAACAACTCACATGTAGATAGTTGATGGAGTAAAGGGCGTGGTCTTCAACATGCCAGCAGAAGGCCGACATGCATGAGCCCACATACATCCAGGGCATCATCAAGCCTGCACCCACAACAGGGCCAGACAGCAAAGCACCGAGCATGGGCCCACAAGTAACACTGCCACCTCCGAGCAGCAAAACACAGCTGCTGCAAGGCCTGGCCTGGTTGTCGTGCTGCGCTGCCAAAGTCAACACAGCTGGTCAGTTCATGAGGCACAGGCAACACATCTGAGGACACCCACATGTGCCATGTTCCAGCAGGCTGCACATGGGCTGCGCATGGGCTGTGCATGGGCTATGCATGGGCTGTGCATGGGCTGTGCATGGGCACCTGAGATGAGCTCATCGCACTGGACGTAGCGCAGAAGGGACTGCGGCGCGCGAGAGATGTTGTTCAAGTTCCAGGGGTGCTCCTGGTACAGCTTCGTGTGAGCGTCTATGCGAGGGGGCTTGCCTCCTCGAGAATCAGCCGGGGAGGAGCGCCAGGCTGGCAGTGGAAACCCGGAGCCGTACCTGGTGCAGCAAACCCACCACTGATCACGTGATGGATGATAATGTTCATGAAGACTACGCCAGCTGTGCGAGGGTAAGGACATGGAGGAGGGGGAGGAGGAGACTAGGAGCAGGAAGAGCAAGGGACAGGGAATTTGCAGCACATGTGATGATGGTGACAGTGATGGTGAGGCCAGGGGGAAGGGGCTGGAGGGAGGGAGGAGGAGGGGAGGTGGGAGAGGAGGAAGCAGCAGCAACAGCGAAGAACAATGAGACGAGGTGGTCCTATCAGGCTGGCGGTGCAGCAGGCAGCATGGTCAGACAGTGCAGGTCGCTCGATGTCAGGCTGAGTCTGGTCAACACAGCCATCCCTTGCGACCCTCACATGTCACAGTCATGCAGCCATGCTTGGCACTCGCTGGCCTGCTGCCCATACCTGCCAGTGTCGAGGTCAGAGCCATACAGCGCCTCCACGACTCGGCCCGGTTGCGGGCATTCCACCAGCCTCCAAAACTCGGCTTCCACGAGGTCCACGCTCAGGCCTGCCAGCCAGGGCCCGCCCACCCCTCGCCCACCCTCTCCTCTCCCAGCCCCTGCCATCTCCATCGCCACCCCAACCCTGCACTTCCTCGGGCTGACGCCCTTGCCCACAGCGCCTCCCCGCTGCCTGCATGGGCCCGCAAGACGCAGCTCATGGAGCCAGCTGTCGGCTCCAGCTGCCCCAGTCACTCCTGGGATGACTCGGCCTCTAAGGGATGGGCGCCGGCGGCGTTCAAGGCCTGAGCCACCTGGAGGAGGTCCAGCGACATCCTTGTCTGCGAACCCCGTCTCGTCCCTGCCCGGGTCCCTTCCTCGAGCCCCTCGGGAAGCGAGGCCAAAGTGCAGGACTCGAGCCCACTCGGCATATGCCCCAAAGCTCCGCAGACTGTGCCGCTGCTCTCCAAGGTCGTGACCAAACCCACCATTGCCACTGACACGAGCGCTGCCCACGAGGTCCACGTTGCTCCCCCCCACCCCCCTGCCCCCGTTGGCCCCCCCATCACCCACAGCTGCCTCAACGCCACCCTGTCCATCCCAGCTGACCCTTTGACAGCTAGGCAGCTCCTCCTCGCCATCCTCGCTGCCCGACCCAGGACCCATACCGCACAGGCCTGCTAACTCTTCTGACCCACTGCTGTGCACGTCGTCCAACTCCGAGCTATTCAAGTCACCGCTGGCGGCTGTGGTCGTCTCAGTGAGCGTGTCGTCTTCGTCTGAGTCATGCCGAGAGCACCGTTTGCGCGGAGGAGGAGGGCACAGCCCCGGCACCTGAGCACCAGGCCGTGATTGCCACACCTTGCTGCCAAGACCCCCCAGCCTGCCGCGCTGCCCGCGGCACCCTGACCCTCGCGTCGTGGCCCCAGCAATGCACGGCACGGCCTCATCGGGGGATGGGCAGGATGCGGGGAGCATGGGCCCTGCCATGTCCAGCACCATGCGGGCCTTCGCGACTACTCCTGCGACCTCTGCCTCTGTCAGCCACGGCTCGAGCAGCGGGTGTGGGGTCAGGAACGGCGCATACAGGGCTACCTGGTCCTCGAAGCTCGTGGGCAAGACAGGCGCGAGCGCCGGTTTGATGGGGGCAGCTGCAGCCTCAACGCTGCCGGGCAAACTAGTCACAGCATCAGCCCGCAGGGCAGCAGCGCCTGCCTGGCTGGCTGTGAGTGTTTGTGGGTCGACCTGAGGCACCACCACCCTCCTCACCCGCCGGGAGGAAGGGAGGGAGGGCTGGGAGCGAGGGTGAGGGTCACTCGAATATGCCACAGCTGGGGTCCGCTCCCCTGCTTCTGAAGAAACTGGGTTGGGGGGCACAAGTGGGGCAGCCCAGGCAGACCCGGGGGAGGGGAGGCAGCCCTCGCTCCCTGAGGTTACGCTGAGGTGCAGCATGGCTGAGAGATCAGGCGCCATGTCTGGCAGATCGGTGGTGAAGGGCACGAGGGGTGGGAGGAAACATGCAGGTGCCTGGCAGACCCATGTCGACATATGGCAGACATGGCAGGGGGTCACGTAAGTGAGAGATGCTGCCCAGGTCACACATCTCCTCGTCAAAGGGAGCCTCTGCTTTATGCTCCCCCTGCGCAGCTGGCTCCTGATGGCTGCTGGGCCAGCTCCAGGCCACCTGCCCTGCTTTCGCTGAACCGCCGCTGCCAAAACCCAGGCCCTCGCTGGCTGTTACAGGGAGCAGCCAAGGAGGGCATGAGGTGTTGTCTGAGTGCGGCAGCTGCGACGGCTGCGGGTGCGCGGCTGTTTGAGGGTGCATGTTGAGGGAGGGGTGTCGGCCTGGCACAGCAAGCTCCCCTGGCTGTGGCAAGGGCAGCGTGGGCCCGCACCCACCCATGCTGCAACCAGAGCTACCCAACGCCTGGCTTGGGGAGGGCTTCAGGGCGGGCGGGTTGGGGGAGGAGTTGAGGGCGGGGGCCGAGGCTGCAGGCTGGGGTTGGGGAAGGGTCTGGCAGCAGGGGGGTGGAGAGCTGCCCCTGACCTGTGGCCCAAGAACAGGAATCATGGGGCAGGCCCGGCGAGGGCATCAGCGCAGAACAGGTGGTCCAGGGCCCCTCTGCGCTGCAGGCCCTGTGCTCCACCTGGGGCGAGCTGGGCTGCTGCAACTGTGGCAAGGGCGGTTGAGGTGGTCCTGGGGGCCGGGGGCAGGTGAGGGGTGGCATGAGCTGCTCGCCTGCAATGGCCTGGGCCTGAGCCTGAGTTCCCGGCTGCTGCTGCTGCTGCTGCTGTTCATCACTGGGTGAGCATGCGGCGTGCTGGTGTTGGTGCTGACTGGGTAATGATGCAGAGGGGCGCGGGGATGCCTGTTGCTGCTGCTGCTGCTGCTGCTCTTGTGGCTGCCGCCCGGGCTGCTGCCCCAGCTGCATCTCCTGTCCCTGTGCCTCCATGCACGCCTCCGTCACCCCGCTGGCACGCTGGGTAAGGGAGGCAGCAGGTGGTATCACGGGGACCTCAGGAGGCGGAGGAGGGGGTGCGGCCTCCTGCTTGTCCCCTCTCCCTGACCGTGCAGGGCCCCCCTTGGCATCTCGACCTCCCCACCCACTGCCGAGCCCCGGGCCAAAGCTGTGCGGGGCTCGCATACAAAGGTGCGAGGTGAACTGCTTGCGAGGGGTAAAGCAGAAGCCATCGCCTGAGCTTCCACCTCGGGGCTGAGAGATGTTGTCCAGCGCGCAGGGGGGGTCCCAGCTGGGCGGGGGAATGATGCGCACGATGCCGAACTTGCTAGCTTCTTCGCGAATGCTGGCGATGTAGGTGAAGGGGTCACGAAACTCGTCTTCTGAGGGGAAGTAGGTGGGAGCCTCAGGCACCTGCTGGGGTGTGGCCAGCAGGTGGGGGGAGCAGCACTGAGGTTGGGAGCAGGGCTGCTGACACCAGCTCCAAGGAAAGCAGCAGCCGCAGCCCCAGCAGCAGCAGCAGCAGCAGTGTCACAGCGGTGTGCCTGAAACATAACTGGGTTAGATCACACCAGCAGCAGCCCTAGGCTGTCTTGAAGGCAGCCTGTCCCCCTACACAAGGCCCAGAAGCTCTGCAGCTGTGCCTAGCCCAGGGCAGGAGCTCCCCAGCTGCCGGGCCTGATGGGCAGCAGACTAGCTGGGCCACGCTCTGCCCCTGCTGGCCTGTCCCTGGCTTCCTGTTGACAGCAGCATGGAGACGTGAACCTGCCTCTAGACCGCCTGCCCTTGCCCCATACCCCTGCTCCTGCTGCTTCGAGCTGCAACACCACCAGCTGCAGTTGGGGCTGTGCGCCAAGCAGCTGGTTGCCCACTGTGGCTGGCGACACTGGGGTCAGCTTCGACTTCAGCGCCGCCTACCGCCTGATGACAGTGCTGGGTGCTTACCCAGCAGTTAGCAGCTTGCCATGACCAAAACATTTGGCCCATGCCAGCATGCAACCTGTGTCAGTGGCCCAGCCACAGCGTGCAAGAGACAGAGTGGGTTGCAGCCTGGCCAACACACTCACATGTTGAGGCCGCCCTTCCTCCAGCTTGCACCGCGCATAGGGCCGGGTCATTCCGGGATGCGTGCGACACCTAGAGCACCCCGCCTGCATGGTGACACAAGCGCATGGAGGTGCGAGAGTGATGTGGCGGAGTGACTGGTATGAGCAGGTATAAGCTGGTAGCTGGTTAGAGCCTAGTGGCGCAATGCCTCTAAAGAAACGGAAGAGGCCCAGCAGCAGCAGCAGCAGCCTGCTGGGGCACAGCAGTGTGTGCCCCCCTTTGAGCTGTCATCAGCTTGCAATTAGTGCATGTTTGTCATGCCAACTCTATATCATAGCCCTCTGGGTCAGGCAATAGTGTAGGTGGTAGGCGACCATGCCCATGTGTATGCCATGTGTATGTCATGTGTATGCCATGTGCATGGGAACTCCACACAGGCAAAAACACTGTTTTGTAGTGGTCCACGCTCAGTGTTCCATGACAATGAAGGCTCTAGGTCAAGGTCCAAGGTGCTGGTTTATCCCTATAGCTCAGGCGTCCAGCAAACTTGGCCTGGTGGCCAATACATGTGCAAGGGCTTCTGCGGGCTCATGCTGCGCACCAGCTGCTGGTCGCCTGCTGATCTCAGTGGACTCTACTACTGTGGCAGTGTCCCGCTAATCTATGTGGACCCTACTGCTGTGGCTGGGTCCTGCTGCTGCTCCGCCGTCACCCAATGCCCACGGCTGCTGGCAGGCGGCGAGCTCACCTTGGCATAGTTACACTTGCAGCAGCCAGGCATGCTGTCCAGCGTCTGCTTGTAACCACCTGCCCCATCCTCCTCCTCGCTGGCTGATTGCTGGCCTGGCAGGCTCTGCCAAAACACATCTTCATCGCTATCATCCTCAATGTTGAGGCTGCCCACCGCTGTTGCGGGCGCTGATGCCAGGCCTGCTATGGGGGCTGCAGGTGCGGCACGCTGCCCAGCAGCCTCCAGGGGCAATGTGCCATAGGACTTGGGGACCTGACGGCTGCTGTGCGGCTGAGCCAGCTTTTGGCGGGTGCTGTGCTCCAGCTTCTTCCCTGTGTGGCGCTGGGGGTGAGCTGCTGTATGTGGCACATGCCCCTGCTCCTCCCGTGCCCGCTGCAATGCTGCCTCACGCGCTGTGGCCTGCATCAGCAATAGCACTGCATCAGTTGCACAGCAGGGGGACTGTGCAGGTGGGTGGCAGCTGCCAATGGGACCAACTCTGACCTGCATCGACTTGCTAGCTGGTACAGACTCTGTTGGGCGGGAGCCTGTGTTTGCTCGCAATGGCCGCGCTGGGCCTTGCCCTGCTGATGCAGGTGCTGGGGCGGCCCCTCCAACCTCCAAACTGCGTTTTCTCGACCGCTGCGGTGGGGCTGATGCAGCTGGTCGCGCTGGTCGTGTATCACCGCAAGCCATCGCCCAAGAGTCCGTAAGTGATGGAAAGGGGATGCCCACGTCGCAAATGTCATGAGGAGGCAGCCGTAAGCTGCGAAACATCTCATCAAGTCCGTTTGATTTTGTTTCAGCCATTCCTTGACAGACGTCGCGTCAGCCAGCTGTTATTGGTTAGCGTAGTCCAGCCGAGAGGCAGGGATACGCTGGCGCGGCACAACGGAAATCATGCCGTGACGCTGATTTAGAAACATACAGACGTCTAGGCCAGCAGGCACATTTGGGTGCTTCTCAGGAACGCTTCATGCGTGGGGCGGGCTCCTAAACTTTTTGCATGGCGCCGATGAGTTATGCTAAGAGATATAAACCGACCGGGGCAGAGGCCGTTGAGGTTGATCCTACCAAACTGGTTAGTGCGGCTGTAATCTTTACTGCCGACTCTGATGCTTTGCTGTTTGTGTGCTGAGATGGCCGGGCAGAGGATGGGGCGACTGATGTGGGAAAGTGCCCACTTTGCCACAGCCTGCGTAACGGCCTGGATGCACGGGTGCCTGCAGCGGCAGCACCAGCTAGACCCACTGCCGACATGCGCTGGACTTGCACCAACAGCTTTTAAGACAGCTTTCAATTAAGACAGCATTCAGGATGGCTTCCTAGGATGGCTCAGGATGGCTCACAGCAGCTAGGTTCATGAGCTGCAAGCTGTATGCTCTGAAGGGGTTGCAACACAGTTCATGCCAGGCGTGCGTCAGGGCATCAAGGCATCGGGGCATCAGGGCATCAGCGCATCAGGGCATCAGGGCATCAGGGCATGCCCCCGCCCCCGCCCCCGCCCCCGCCCCCGCCCCCGCCCCCGCCCCCGCCCTCGCCCCCGCCCCCGCCCCCCGCCCCCGCCCCCGCCCCCGCCCCCGCCCCCGCCCCCGCCCCCGCCCCCGCCCCCGCCCCCGCCCCCTCCCCCGCCCCCGCCCCGCCCCCGCCCCCGCCCCCGCCCCCGCCCCCGCCCCCGCCCCCGCCCCCGCCCCCGCCCCCGCCCCCGCCCCCGCCCCCGCCCCCGCCCTGCCTGACCTATGCACGAGGAGGCCCAGCCTCCTCACGGGCTTGGCCATCCAGTCGTTGAGGGACGAGCATGCCTTTGCTTGTGGCGGCCACATGCGTATGACACATTTTGGTTTTTGCGAGGATCCGTGGTTCGCAAAGAAGGAGCTCGGGCTAGACATTGGTCCACTCACCATTGTGTTGGACAAACACTGCCTGCTGGAATGGGTTGGCAGGAGGGTCGTACTGAACCTTTTTGACTTCTACAATGTGTCCCTTGCGCATGAGTCGCATGGACAAACGGAATCATCCACCTCGAAGATAAGTGCAACGTAGAACCAAACTAGCGTTATCTGATGATCAATTGACGCTGCGATGCTTTCCGTGTTTCGCCCACCTCTGCCTGCCTCGTCACGAGCCAACCTCGCATTTGACGGGCAAAAACGCAATGCACCACACGACTGTAGGCGTATTATACAGCCATGGAGCTCACGCCAGCGTCGCGCATTGGTGAAAGTGCGGGCACGCAAGCATGTTGGGGAGTTGGGTGCAGATGAGCCCATTGGTAAGCCTTTCTTCTTACACATCCAGCTGCTATGCCTCTTCCACTAGCTGACGCATTGAGACCATGCTTGTACTCCGAGCAGCAACAAGGGTCCATGTTTTGTGTGCCCGCAGCACCCTTTGTGGAAGAGGCAGCTGCTGCCTCTCATGGTTTGTTTGATGACAGCTTCAAGGTGCAGTCACCTCTCGCGGTCCCTCAAGCATCACACCCTCCACAGCAAGCCAATTCCTAGGGCAAGCTTTGTCTGGGGGTGCTTCTAGTGCTAAAACCACATGTTTGTGCAAGCATGCAACTAACCTGCCACCACTGCCTGCATGCCATACAGTCCGCATTGGCGTCTGCATTGTCCCGCAACGGCACAGCTAGCCTGCTGGAGGGCCAAGAGAGGCTGAACGATGAAAAGTGAGGTGCCGATGCCCCAGTCAGCCACACTGCAATTCAGCCTGGGTGAAAAGCCCGGCAGACAGGCAGCGTGTGACGGAGTTGCCTCCCTCCAAAACCCATGCTTCCTCTAGCACCCATGCGTTTGCCACATAGCTGGAGCTTTTGGCTGCGGTCACAATGCTGTGCTGCCCTTGGCTGCCTCTTCCTTGGTGCCATGTTTGACTACAAGAGTATGGAGAACAGAGCAGGGCGTTAGTTGCAGCTGATACCCACCCTGCAGCTGGCAGCAATGCTGCCATGCTGACCTGCTGATTTGCTCCTGCCTGGCGCCCTGCAGCCGTATCTCAGCCCAGGAGGAGGTGTTGAGGGCAGCAATCATGGCATGCAGGGCAACGTTGATGAAGCTGCAGGTGGGAGCTGTGAAGAGCTGGCCCTACTGCCTGCTGCTTGCCTCAAGTCTGCAGTGGTGCCTGTATCCTGCTGCCTGCAGCCTGCTGCTTGCCTGACTGCCCGATGCCAGTAAGCATGTGCATGGGTTCCGTGCAATCACGACGTCTGTGAAGACAAGGGTAGTGGTAAGCAACACCCTGTGCCTGCCTGCCTGCCTGCCTGCCTGCCTGCCTGCCTGCCTGCCTGCCTGCCTGCCTGCCTGCCTGCCTGCCTGTGTAGTAACGGCTTGAGATCACTGCCTGCCCAGCTGACCTCCCCACTAAGGAGGAGGGTGATGCTTGCCTGCCTGCCTGCCTGCCATCCCTGTGCCAAGCATAGTGATGCCTGCCTGCCTGCTGTCAGATGATCCACCAAGAAAGCGAGAAGGCAATTGAGTTGGAGAAGAAGCAGCTGGAGCGGCTGCAGTTTGCATTGGAGAAAGCCAGGAATGATGCTGCATACTACAGGTCTGCTGTGGGCACTGCAGCCCTGCACCACCTGCTCCATGCATGTTTACAAGTGCAGTGCTGCAGCAGCAGTGCTCTCAGTGGTGTTGTAGCAACCGCACATCAAGCTTGCATCTTTTGTGACTTCTTGGTCTTCGCAGCCTTGGACAGGGCAGGCAAGATGGTGGGTATGCGCCACACTGGAACAGCACCCACCTCCCTCACTCTGCCCTGCTCCTTCCTGCCCTGTCCATAGCTGCTGGTGCCACTGACGGTTCATGACCCCGGGCCACAGTGGCTGAAGGCAAGGCAGGAGAAAAAGGGGGCTTCAGCAGCACCCTATCACACGCCTTGGTGGCCTTGCGCCTCTTCATACGACTCATGCGGCGTATGTTGGGGGTGCTGGCACAGGTCGCTGTCTATGATGATGGACGAGGGCAACACTAGCGACTCCTGAGCCTGCTACCCGCACGGCGCACGCCGTCGGGTCCGCCTGACTTCGGTGGGACATTGCGAGACATCGCACTCTCGGCGTCGCATGCCTCCCAGCACCTGCTTCCCGCGGCCTGGACTTTGTCCACGGCTGGTCATGGCTCGACCCGACCGACAGGGACTACGCGGCATCGGTAATTATGTGTCGACATCGATGGCGGCAAGCAACTGGTCTGATGGCGCGCCCGTTCCCACTCCACCCCACCCTTCCCCCACGCATCGTCGCTCCGAGATGAAGTTGGTGCTCAAGCAACGCTCGGTCAGCTGCGCACACTTGCAGCCCTGCAAGCCTATGTATCTACAACGTACGATGCGAAGATCATGTATTGCATGGCCCCGGTATGAACGGCCAGACCTATCGAATGGCTCCTTCGGATTGTTGTTATTCAGCATTGGAATGACAACACATGCATGACATTGCATAGGTGAATGGCCCAGCAGCCTATACAACCTATGCACAAAATGCATACACAGTCCTGCTTTCTACCGCGCTTGTTCCAAACGTTGGATTTGAGCCACGCTTGCCGGACGTTGCGCTGTATCAACAACCCGTCATCTTCCGCCGCCCGTCACGGTCTGGAGCCAGAGAAAGCCGCGGTGCCGCCCACCTGTTTTTTCACAGCGCCAGGCCTGTGGCCCGCACAGGCGGCGCGCTCCAACAGCAGCTGCTGCGCGTTGTAGAAGGCCACGGCGTCGGGGTCTGCAGCCTGTGCGACCACATTACACCAGGATGGCAGCGGCGACACGCAATGCGGTTAGGGTTTGCTGGCGGAGGTTATGAGCGTGCGGCAGAATGTGTGGTGCAGAGTGATGACAGTGCGGGTGACGGCTAAAGCCAGGAGGATCGAGTGGACAAGCCATCGTACGCTAGCGAAGGTCACCTCAGCGAGGCTCATCAAAGCTGTTGCGTGCTGCACCTGACCCACCAAGGAATGCAGCCAGCAGCCGCACATGGCATGCTAGCAACTGCTTGGGGGGTGCTGTGTACGATGCGTGCAGCCATGACAAACAGTTTCATCGCTTCTAGAATCACCCGCACATCACAGCTGCATTACAACTAAGGCGCGACCGGCCAACCTAGAATTCTATTTCTAGGTTTCTAGGCTCAGGAAAAATTTCTAGGTTTCCAGCCGGCCAACCTAGAATTCTATTTCTAGGTTTCTAGGCTCAGGAAAAATTTCTAGGTTTCCGAGCCACCTAGAATTCTATGGGCGTGCCCTAATTACAACCACACAGTTGTGCCAGACGTAGTAACTCGCTCACCTCAGCCACGCTCATTGGCGTTTCTCCTGGTGTGGGTCCGCCTGTTTTTCCTACGCCCGCTGCTGCACGCCTCCTTGCAGGGCTGGGAGCTGCTCGGGTCGTGCTGAGGCGCCCGCCAGCGCGCTCTTCAGCCGCCCGCGTTCCTCCGTCCTGCGCGCTGGCTGCGGCAGGTCTCACACCCTTTTTCTGTGATGCTCCAGTTCTGACACCGGGCACTGTTGCTGACGCGGGTACCCCCGCCGCGGAGGCGGCGGGTTTGCCGTTCGTTCCGTTGCTCGCCGAGATAGACAACGACGCAACGGAGGGCGAAGAAGGGTCAGCGGGATCGTCGCCATCCCTGCTGCCCTCTTGCAGCCCCGCGCCTGGCGGCTCTATTCCGTACTGTTGCAAGAACCTATACGGGGGCAAAGTCACGACGCAGCGTTTTGCGTTGGCCAGGTGGATCTGCAAGCCTACCGTCGCATACAAACAGGCCTACCGTCGCATACTGGACGGGGCCATATTCGGAGCTTCCGTGAGGGCCAGAGTCAGGGTCAGGGGTGGGCTTGGCGACAAAGGCAGAAACATGGGCTGGGGCTTTTGACTACCATCAGCAGGCGGGGTTTCAGGCGACAACCTACCAGGTGGTGAACTGCTGCATCAGCTCCCTGCTGCCCGCCCTGCACTGCTGCCCGGTGTAGTCCAGCTCACTGCGCAGCATCTGTGGCCACAAGACCCTCATGAAGCAGCAGCATGGGGCAGCGGCAGTAGGCATAGAGCCTGGATTGCTTTCCGCCCTGCTCCCCGCCCTCCATCCACCCACCCCTCTCCCTGGCCCCTACCCCCTTTTCACACCTGCCCCTCTCCTCACCCCATCCCCTTTCCCATCACCGACCTATCCTCCCCTTCCCCACTTCTCCCCTCCTCCCATGCCATGCCATCCCATGTCACCTGCAGCTCCCCAAACTGCTCCCGGTAGGCCTGCTTGCGCTCCTGCAGCTGCTCCAACACAGCCAGCTCCTCACCGCCCAGCACCTGCTGTCAGACACACACCAGGCTGACTGGGTGGGCCCCCTCCCTCCCCCTCCCCCTCCCCCTCCCCCTCCCCCTGCCGCACACCTGTGCAGCCTCAGGTCCAGCTGCCAGGCGGCTGCTCTTCAGAGTGTCAGCGCGGCCCTTCAAGCTGTCCAGCTCTCTCTTGATGGCGTTGATGGTCAGGCCCAGCTCCTAAAGCAGTGTGGGGAAGAGCTTTGGCAGTGTCGGTGGCATCAGGGGCAGCGTGGACCAGGCGCAGGGGCAGGGGCAGGGGCAGGGGCAGGGGCAGGGGCAGGGGCAGGGGCAGGGGCAGGGGCAGGGGCAGGGGCAGGGGCAGGGGCAGGGGCAGGGGCAACTAGGCTCAGGCAGGCTGGCATTCATCAGACCTATACACAGCTCTTCAGCGTGCCCATGCTGTGTAGGGCACGCGCAGGGGATGTTGTGTAGGGCATGTGAGCATGCCTGCTGTATGCCTGGTCTGCATGGGCCAGGGATAGTGCTTGTGGGAACCCTGCATGCCTGCATACCTGTCCTCCCACATGCCTGCCCTCTTGCCTGCCATCCGCCTGCCTGCCTGCTCGCGGAGACACCCGTGTTCCAAACAGCAAGCCGTCTGTGCTGACAGCTGGTTGCCATCCTGGCTGCAGTCACCTGCCTTAGCTCGTTTCTTGCTGGCCTGCAGACGCTGCCGACTCTCCAGCAGCAGTTGCGACGGCAGCGCTCCGGGTCCAGCCTGGAAGAGCTGCAGTGCGGTCTGCCTGGAGCCAGGAGGGGCCAGGAGCAGGTGGGCGGGCAGCAGTGGTTTTCTATGTGTGTTGTATGTGATGGTCATTTTATTCAGGTCTTAGCACCAAAACCAAACGAGCCATAGCGTCTTATAGTCGGAACAACTCTAAGTAAACATGCTATCTACTAGGATAGGATAGGATGCTGAGTGATGAACGTCTGCCAGCGTGCTCTGAAAATGAATGCTGGTGGGCAGGCGGCTCACTGGTGACCGTAAGGAGGTCTGAGGATGTGGAAGGCGAGGCTGGGGGCGGGCTGGGAGTGGGGGCGGGTGAGGTACACCAACAAACAGGGGTGGCAGTGGCAGCGGCAGCTGTAGCGACAGCAGTGGGCACCACATCATGCTGGGCATTGCACACACCTATCCGGTGGCATCCCGCTGCCGCCCAGAACGCCAGCAGCTCCTCCTCCTCCTCCTGCCACCCGGCCACGCGTGGGCCCCCCTATGCCTGCCCTCCCTCCCCCAGCCCCTGCGGGCCCCACCGGCTGACCGTCTGCACCCAACCCCTGCAGAGCCAGCAGCCGCTGCATGGCCACATCCCCTCCTCCCCTGCTGCTCCCCTCCTCCCCATCTGATGTGCCTCCCTGCCCAGGGCCCGGGGTGGCTCCTGGGCTGAGATCAGCGTCAAGCTCTGGCGCATGTGTCGCAAACGCCCTCGACCCCGCACTTTGCTGGAACTCTGCCCCTCTCCCTCCAGCTCCCACAGCCCCCCACCCTCCTGCTTCAGCTGCACCCGATTCAGGCCTGCTGCCAGCATTGCTGCCTTGCAGCAAAGCATGATCAGGTACAGATGGAGGGGTGGGGAAAGGAAGGTGGTGAGAAGGTGGGTGGGCTGGAGGGGGTTGTGCCTGGTAGTGGCACTTCACGGCTCGCAGCACCTCCCTCACGTGGCGGAGGCTAGTCAAGCTGAGGGGCTCCAGGCTGTCCACACCAGGGGCCTGAAGCCAGGCCTGCACCTGCACACACCCCAGCATGCAAACCAAAACATGAGTGACATGCGGTGGTATGGTAGTGTGACCTAGGAGAATCACACTCAGTTGCTCAATGGCTCATATGCTCAATGGCTGACATGTGGTAGTACAGCTTAAGTGGACATTGACGCACTTGCTTCCCTGCTGTCCCCACACCCTCAGCACGCACCCCCCACCCTTCCCCCTGCACCACCCCTGCTGCTGCTGTGGAGCATGACTTGTCGACCCGTGCTTGCAATGCCCCAGCCAGCCTCCCTGCTGATCCCTGCCACCACCCACCCTGACAGCTTGCTGCTACCCCTTTGCACCTTCCCTTGCCTTCCCGCACCCCTGCGGACCTCTAGACCCCTCCCCTGCCCTCCTACCACCCTGCTGACTTGTTGACCCCTCCCCTGCCTCCTACCACCCTGCTGACCTGTTGACCCCTCCCCTGCCCTCCTACCACCCTGCTGACTTGTTGACCCCTCCCCTGCCTCCTACCACCCTGCTGACCTGTTGACCCCTCCCCTGCCCTCCTACCACCCTGCTGACTTGTTGACCGCTCCCCTGCCCTCCTACCACCCTGCTGACTTGTTGAACCCTCCCCTGCCTCCTACCACCCTGCTGACTTGTTGAACCCTCCCCTGCCTCCTACCACCCTGCTGACTTGTTGACCGCTCCCCTGCCCTCCTACCACCCTGCTGACCTGTTGACCCCTCCCCTGCCTCCTACCACCCTGCTGACTTGTTGACCCCTCCCCTGCCCCCTATCCCCTGCTGACTTGTTGATCCCTCCCCTGCCCTCCTGCCACCCTGCTGACTTGTTGACCCCTCCCCTGCCCTCCTGCCACCCTGCTGACTTGTTGACCCCTCCCCCGCCCTCCTGCCACCCTGCTGACTTGTTGACCCCTCCCCCGCCCTCCTGCCACCCTGCTGACTTGTTGACCCCTCCCCTGCCCTCCTGCCACCCTGCTGACTTGTTGACCCCTCCCCTGCCCTCCTGCCACCCTGCTGACTTGTTGACCCCTCCCCTGCCCTCCTGCCACCCTGCTGACTTGTTGACCCCTCCCCTGCCCTCCTGCCACCCTGCTGACTTGTTGACCCCTCCCCTGCCCTCCTGCCACCCTGCTGACTTGTTGACCCCTCCCCTGCCCTCCTGCCACCCTGCTGACTTGTTGACCCCTCCCCTGCCCTCCTGCCACCCTGCTGACTTGTTGACCCCTCCCCTGCCCTCCTGCCACCCTGCTGACTTGTTGACCCCTCCCCTGCCCTCCTGCCACCCTGCTGACTTGTTGACCCCTCCCCTGCCCTCCTGCCACCCTGCTGACTTGTTGACCCCTCCCCTGCCCTCCTGCCACCCTGCTGACTTGTTGACCCCTCCCCTGCCCTCCTGCCACCCTGCTGACTTGTTGACCCCTCCCCTGCCCTCCTGCCACCCTGCTGACTTGTTGACCCCTCCCCTGCCCTCCTGCCACCCTGCTGACTTGTTGACCCCTCCCCTGCCCTCCTGCCACCCTGCTGACTTGTTGACCCCTCCCCTGCCCTCCTGCCACCCTGCTGACTTGTTGACCCCTCCCCTGCCCTCCTGCCACCCTGCTGACTTGTTGACCCCTCCCCTGCCCTCCTGCCACCCTGCTGACTTGTTGACCCCTCCCCTGCCCTCCTGCCACCCTGCTGACTTGTTGACCCCTCCCCTGCCCTCCTGCCACCCTGCTGACTTGTTGACCCCTCCCCTGCCCTCCTGCCACCCTGCTGACTTGTTGACCCCTCCCCTGCCCTCCTGCCACCCTGCTGACTTGTTGACCCCTCCCCTGCCCTCCTGCCACCCTGCTGACTTGTTGACCCCTCCCCTGCCCTCCTGCCACCCTGCTGACTTGTTGACCCCTCCCCTGCCCTCCTGCCACCCTGCTGACTTGTTGACCCCTCCCCTGCCCTCCTGCCACCCTGCTGACTTGTTGACCCCTCCCCTGCCCTCCTGCCACCCTGCTGACTTGTTGACCCCTCCCCTGCCCTCCTGCCACCCTGCTGACTTGTTGACCCCTCCCCTGCCCTCCTGCCACCCTGCTGACTTGTTGACCCCTCCCCTGCCCTCCTGCCACCCTGCTGACTTGTTGACCCCTCCCCTGCCCTCCTGCCACCCTGCTGACTTGTTGACCCCTCCCCTGCCCTCCTGCCACCCTGCTGACTTGTTGACCCCTCCCCTGCCCTCCTGCCACCCTGCTGACTTGTTGACCCCTCCCCTGCCCTCCTGCCACCCTGCTGACTTGTTGACCCCTCCCCTGCCCTCCTGCCACCCTGCTGACTTGTTGACCCCTCCCCTGCCCTCCTGCCACCCTGCTGACTTGTTGACCCCTCCCCTGCCCTCCTGCCACCCTGCTGACTTGTTGACCCCTCCCCTGCCCTCCTGCCACCCTGCTGACTTGTTGACCCCTCCCCTGCCCTCCTGCCACCCTGCTGACTTGTTGACCCCTCCCCTGCCCTCCTGCCACCCTGCTGACTTGTTGACCCCTCCCCTGCCCTCCTGCCACCCTGCTGACTTGTTGACCCCTCCCCTGCCCTCCTGCCACCCTGCTGACTTGTTGACCCCTCCCCTGCCCTCCTGCCACCCTGCTGACTTGTTGACCCCTCCCCTGCCCTCCTGCCACCCTGCTGACTTGTTGACCCCTCCCCTGCCCTCCTGCCACCCTGCTGACTTGTTGACCCCTCCCCTGCCCTCCTGCCACCCTGCTGACTTGTTGACCCCTCCCCTGCCCTCCTGCCACCCTGCTGACTTGTTGACCCCTCCCCTGCCCTCCTGCCACCCTGCTGACTTGTTGACCCCTCCCCTGCCCTCCTGCCACCCTGCTGACTTGTTGACCCCTCCCCTGCCCTCCTGCCACCCTGCTGACTTGTTGACCCCTCCCCTGCCCTCCTGCCACCCTGCTGACTTGTTGACCCCTCCCCCTGCCCTCCTGCCACCCTGCTGACTTGTTGACCCCTCCCCTGCCCTCCTGCCACCCTGCTGACTTGTTGACCCCTCCCCTGCCCTCCTGCCACCCTGCTGACTTGTTGACCCCTCCCCTGCCCTCCTGCCACCCTGCTGACTTGTTGACCCCTCCCCTGCCCTCCTGCCACCCTGCTGACTTGTTGACCCCTCCCCTGCCCTCCTGCCACCCTGCTGACTTGTTGACCCCTCCCCTGCCCTCCTGCCACCCTGCTGACTTGTTGACCCCTCCCCTGCCCTCCTGCCACCCTGCTGACTTGTTGACCCCTCCCCTGCCCTCCTGCCACCCTGCTGACTTGTTGACCCCTCCCCTGCCCTCCTGCCACCCTGCTGACTTGTTGACCCCTCCCCTGCCCTCCTGCCACCCTGCTGACTTGTTGACCCCTCCCCTGCCCTCCTGCCACCCTGCTGACTTGTTGACCCCTCCCCTGCCCTCCTGCCACCCTGCTGACTTGTTGACCCCTCCCCTGCCCTCCTGCCACCCTGCTGACTTGTTGACCCCTCCCCTGCCCTCCTGCCACCCTGCTGACTTGTTGACCCCTCCCCTGCCCTCCTGCCACCCTGCTGACTTGTTGACCCCTCCCCTGCCCTCCTGCCACCCTGCTGACTTGTTGACCCCTCCCCTGCCCTCCTGCCACCCTGCTGACTTGTTGACCCCTCCCCTGCCCTCCTGCCACCCTGCTGACTTGTTGACCCCTCCCCTGCCCTCCTGCCACCCTGCTGACTTGTTGACCCCTCCCCTGCCCTCCTGCCACCCTGCTGACTTGTTGACCCCTCCCCTGCCCTCCTGCCACCCTGCTGACTTGTTGACCCCTCCCCTGCCCTCCTGCCACCCTGCTGACTTGTTGACCCCTCCCCTGCCCTCCTGCCACCCTGCTGACTTGTTGACCCCTCCCCTGCCCTCCTGCCACCCTGCTGACTTGTTGACCCCTCCCCTGCCCTCCTGCCACCCTGCTGACTTGTTGACCCCTCCCCTGCCCTCCTGCCACCCTGCTGACTTGTTGACCCCTCCCCTGCCCTCCTGCCACCCTGCTGACTTGTTGACCCCTCCCCTGCCCTCCTGCCACCCTGCTGACTTGTTGACCCCTCCCCTGCCCTCCTGCCACCCTGCTGACTTGTTGACCCCTCCCCTGCCCTCCTGCCACCCTGCTGACTTGTTGACCCCTCCCCTGCCCTCCTGCCACCCTGCTGACTTGTTGACCCCTCCCCTGCCCTCCTGCCACCCTGCTGACTTGTTGACCCCTCCCCTGCCCTCCTGCCACCCTGCTGACTTGTTGACCCCTCCCCTGCCCTCCTGCCACCCTGCTGACTTGTTGACCCCTCCCCTGCCCTCCTGCCACCCTGCTGACTTGTTGACCCCTCCCCTGCCCTCCTGCCACCCTGCTGACTTGTTGACCCCTCCCCTGCCCTCCTGCCACCCTGCTGACTTGTTGACCCCTCCCCTGCCCTCCTGCCACCCTGCTGACTTGTTGACCCCTCCCCTGCCCTCCTGCCACCCTGCTGACTTGTTGACCCCTCCCCTGCCCTCCTGCCACCCTGCTGACTTGTTGACCCCTCCCCTGCCCTCCTGCCACCCTGCTGACTTGTTGACCCCTCCCCTGCCCTCCTGCCACCCTGCTGACTTGTTGACCCCTCCCCTGCCCTCCTGCCACCCTGCTGACTTGTTGACCCCTCCCCTGCCCTCCTGCCACCCTGCTGACTTGTTGACCCCTCCCCTGCCCTCCTGCCACCCTGCTGACTTGTTGACCCCTCCCCTGCCCTCCTGCCACCCTGCTGACTTGTTGACCCCTCCCCTGCCCTCCTGCCACCCTGCTGACTTGTTGACCCCTCCCCTGCCCTCCTGCCACCCTGCTGACTTGTTGACCCCTCCCCTGCCCTCCTGCCACCCTGCTGACTTGTTGACCCCTCCCCTGCCCTCCTGCCACCCTGCTGACTTGTTGACCCCTCCCCTGCCCTCCTGCCACCCTGCTGACTTGTTGACCCCTCCCCTGCCCTCCTGCCACCCTGCTGACTTGTTGACCCCTCCCCTGCCCTCCTGCCACCCTGCTGACTTGTTGACCCCTCCCCTGCCCTCCTGCCACCCTGCTGACTTGTTGACCCCTCCCCTGCCCTCCTGCCACCCTGCTGACTTGTTGACCCCTCCCCTGCCCTCCTGCCACCCTGCTGACTTGTTGACCCCTCCCCTGCCCTCCTGCCACCCTGCTGACTTGTTGACCCCTCCCCTGCCCTCCTGCCACCCTGCTGACTTGTTGACCCCTCCCCTGCCCTCCTGCCACCCTGCTGACTTGTTGACCCCTCCCCTGCCCTCCTGCCACCCTGCTGACTTGTTGACCCCTCCCCTGCCCTCCTGCCACCCTGCTGACTTGTTGACCCCTCCCCTGCCCTCCTGCCACCCTGCTGACTTGTTGACCCCTCCCCTGCCCTCCTGCCACCCTGCTGACTTGTTGACCCCTCCCCTGCCCTCCTGCCACCCTGCTGACTTGTTGACCCCTCCCCTGCCCTCCTGCCACCCTGCTGACTTGTTGACCCCTCCCCTGCCCTCCTGCCACCCTGCTGACTTGTTGACCCCTCCCCTGCCCTCCTGCCACCCTGCTGACTTGTTGACCCCTCCCCTGCCCTCCTGCCACCCTGCTGACTTGTTGACCCCTCCCCTGCCCTCCTGCCACCCTGCTGACTTGTTGACCCCTCCCCTGCCCTCCTGCCACCCTGCTGACTTGTTGACCCCTCCCCTGCCCTCCTGCCACCCTGCTGACTTGTTGACCCCTCCCCTGCCCTCCTGCCACCCTGCTGACTTGTTGACCCCTCCCCTGCCCTCCTGCCACCCTGCTGACTTGTTGACCCCTCCCCTGCCCTCCTGCCACCCTGCTGACTTGTTGACCCCTCCCCTGCCCTCCTGCCACCCTGCTGACTTGTTGACCCCTCCCCTGCCCTCCTGCCACCCTGCTGACTTGTTGACCCCTCCCCTGCCCTCCTGCCACCCTGCTGACTTGTTGACCCCTCCCCTGCCCTCCTGCCACCCTGCTGACTTGTTGACCCCTCCCCTGCCCTCCTGCCACCCTGCTGACTTGTTGACCCCTCCCCTGCCCTCCTGCCACCCTGCTGACTTGTTGACCCCTCCCCTGCCCTCCTGCCACCCTGCTGACTTGTTGACCCCTCCCCTGCCCTCCTGCCACCCTGCTGACTTGTTGACCCCTCCCCTGCCCTCCTGCCACCCTGCTGACTTGTTGACCCCTCCCCTGCCCTCCTGCCACCCTGCTGACTTGTTGACCCCTCCCCTGCCCTCCTGCCACCCTGCTGACTTGTTGACCCCTCCCCTGCCCTCCTGCCACCCTGCTGACTTGTTGACCCCTCCCCTGCCCTCCTGCCACCCTGCTGACTTGTTGACCCCTCCCCTGCCCCCCTTTCCCCTGCTGACCTGCTCACTCAGGGTGTCTCGCTGCTGGTCTGTGTAGGCTGCGTAGGCCACTGACTGGCGACCTGACATGGAGTCGTGCAGAGCCAGCTCGGCCTGCAGCTCCTGCACCTGCCTGCACTCAAGGCCAGTCAGTGATGAACAGAGGGGCAGCTGGAGCAGTGGATGATGACCGAGCCGGGGGGTCGGGTCAGGGGCAGGGACAGGGGCAGGAGCAGGGGACGGGTTTGCCAGCCAGGCAGCCCACTGCAGCCTTGCAACTTGGAGCTGCCTGAGCCCTGAGCCCTGAACCCTGAGCCCTGAGCCCTCACCTCACCTCACCTCACCTCACCTCACCTCACCTCACCTCACCTCACCTCACCTCACCTCACCTCACCTCACCTCACCTCACCTCACCTCACCTCACCTCACCTCACCTCACCTCACCTCACCTCACCTCACCTCACCTCACCTTTGCAGCTGCTTGACCCTTGCATTGCTGTCTTCCGTCACGTTGGGTGTGACCTCACAGCTGACACGCATCATGCGCTGGGCAAAGCGGCAGGTGGACAGCGTCTCATCCAGCTGGGAGGCCTCGCCCCAGCTGCAGGGGCAGAAAGCAAGATCAGGGTGAGGGGGGTGGGCAGGCGGGCAAAGGGAGGGCAGGCAAGCAGGCAGGCAGGCAGGCAGGCAGGCAGGCAGGCAGGCAGGCAGGCAGGCAGGCAGGCAGGCAGGCAGGCAGGCAGGCAGGCAGGCAGGCAGGCAGGCAGGCAGGCAGGCAGGCAGGCAGGCAGGCAGGCAGGCAGGCAGGCAGGCAGGCAGGCAGGCAGTTCCCCTCTTACATGTTTGCCACCATGACAGTCCTGCTATTGCCCCCCAGAGCGTCCTTCAGCACATGGGTCAGGCGGCAGGACCTGAATGGCACATGCTCCCGCCCCTTGTCCCCTAGCGCCAGTACCACCTGTGCACACCAGCAGCGACAGCAGCAACAGCAGGGGGCACAGCTGCATGCAGACGTGTTTGTGGTGAGAGGGGGTATGGGATGGATGCTAGGAGGAGCTGGACATGTCCAGGAGGGCAGGGGCGCAGACGAGGCGAGGGGAGAGGGAGAAGCACCTCCCCACTATTACTTCAACCCCACTGTACTCATGATGCTGTACTCTGCCAAGGGTGCAGCAGGTCAGGTCAGGTCAGGTCAGGTCAGGTCAGGTCAGGTCAGGTCAGGTCAGGTCAGGTCAGGTCAGGTCAGGTCAGGCCCGGTCGGGTCGGGTCGGGTCGGGTCAGGTCAGGTCAGGTCAGGTCAGGTCAGGTCAGGTCAGGTCAGGTCAGGTCAGGTCAGGTCAGGTCAGGTCAGGTCAGGTCAGGTCAGGTCAGGTCAGGTCAGGTCAGGTCAGGTCAGGTCAGGTCAGGTCAGGTCAGGTCAGGTCAGGTCAGGTCAGGTCAGGTCAGGTCAGGTCAGGTCAGGTCAGGTCAGGTCAGGTCAGGTCAGGTCAGGTCATCAGTCAGGCCCGCCTGTCCCACCTGCCTGCTCAAGCAGCGACAGCGACTTGTTGATGTGGCCAGCCTCCCGCAGCACCATGCCCTCGCTGCGTGTCTTGCTCACCCGCTCACTGCCCGCCAGGTCCACCAGGTGCAGCTTACTCGCCTGGGAGGGCAGGGGCAGGGGCATAGACTGCTGGGGCAGGGGTGAAGGCAGGGCCCGGGGTGGGGCCAGGGGCAGGAGCAAGGACAGGGCCAGCTGGTTCAGATGCTGGGGCAGGGAGAAGGGCAGGGGCAAGACTAGAAGCGTCACGAGCTGGGGGAAGGGTAGGGCTGAGACTGGACCCACTGCCCTGCTGCTGTCCCTAACACCCTAACACCCTGCTGCCCTGCCACCCCTGCTGGCCCTCGTGCTTCCAGCCTGGCGTCATGGCCCGCTCACCACCAGCAGGCCCAGGGGGTCGGCCCGGGGCCGTATGTATAGGGTGACGATGAACAAGGAGTGGGATCGGGAGGACTCGCGGTTCAGCTGGTGCTCCCCTATGACCCGGTTGGTCTCTCCCTGCAGCAAGGAAGACCCCAGGAGGAATGATATGTGTGACAGCGTGACAGTGTGACTACAGGTTCAAAGGAGTGAGGTATTTCTGTGGCTGGCAACAGGAGCTGAGTCATAGGGATGACCAGATCGGGCCCCAGGTCCAGTCCCAAGTCCAGGACCCTTGTGCCGCTTATGCCTCATGCACATGTTCCCCTTGGCCGCATGCAGGGCTCCACCATTCCCCCTGGCCCCCTGCCCCCCTGCCCACCCCTGCTGCATTGCCCACCTCCCCTGACCTCACCTCCGCAACCCACCTCGAACAGCAGAGCCAGGGCCTCAGCCTCGCTGCTCACTCTCACTGTCTTCAGGCCGGTGATGCACAGCTGGCTGTGGGAGGAGGCAGCGGCGCCAGAGGACGCGCTGCGAGCCGCCCCTCCGCCCTCAAAGATGCTGATTTCATGTGGCTGGGTAGTGATGTCTAACAGGTCATACAACATCTCGTTGTAGATCTCCAGGTACTGGATGCTGGCCTGGGTGCACCATCACACGCGTGATGGGCATCACACTCTTTGCCCTCGCCTCACACTTTCTACCTGCCTCCTTTTTCTTCTTCTTCTTCTCCTTCTCCTGCTTGTTCACCCCTTCCCTTGCCTCCCCTCCTCCTCTGTCTTCCTGCCTCCCTTGCTTTTTTCCTGCCCGTCCCTCCCTCCCCCTCCCCCACCCCGCTCCACCCTCCCGGCCCCCTCTTTGCAACCAGCTTGCACTCCCAGCCTCGCCCTGGCCCCCTCCCTCCCTCCCTCCCTTGTTGGCCACTAGGATTAGGGTTGGCCACTAGGATTACGGTTAGGGTTAGGGGGTAAGCCTTACCCTAACCTACCCTAACCCTTCCCTACCCTACCTTACCCCTAACCTCCCCTCCTCCCCTGTTGGTCAGTAGGCAGCACCTGACACTCGCAGTGCTCTAGCGCCCTGAACTCGGCAAACAGCTGGGCCAGGGCGCGGGGGATGATGCCGCGCTGCTTGAACGACTGCCGCCCGCCCGACATTGTGTAGGTCTTGCCCGCGCCTAAGTGCACCAACACCACCACCACCACCACCACCACCACCGGCACCAATAAACCACCAGCGCTACCATCAGGAACAGCAGCCGGGCCACCAGGAGCAACAGTGCATCAGCAATGCCAACGCAGACACAGGTGGAGGAGCAGCGGCAGCAGTGACAGCAGCGTCAGAGGCAGGCAGCAGTTAAGGGCCCTGACCCTGAGACCCTGGAGCGTGGAGAGGCTTTGCAGGGCACCCACGAGCAACACGGGTCAACATGAGGAAACCATGCACTGGAACAAACACAAGCATAGCAAGTTGCACAAAAGATCATGCAGCAGCGGTCTTTAGGGCCCTGCTCATCCACAGCTGCATCAGTGGCTTGAAATAGCTGTGTTTTGCAGCGACACTACGCAGCTTGAATCTCCTACACAGGAGCAGAAGCAGCAGTGGCCACCGCGGCAGCAAGGGCGACGGCGGCGGCAGCGGCGGGGGCAGGGGCAGCGGCAGCCGCAGCCGTGGTTGTGTGTGGCTGCCTTGCCTGTCTGGCCATAGGTGAATACAGTGCCGTTGAAGCCCTCCACTGCTGCCTTCACCACATCAGCAGCTGCAGCCTGCAGCCACGCAGCCACCAGCAGCAGGCTTGGGGTCCAAAGCAGGCTAGGGGTGTGAGAGAGAGAGACACAGGGAAAGGCCATAACAGGCCTAGCCAAATCAGGCGCAGCACATAGGAACAAGGGGCAGGGGCTAAGCTGATGATACTGCAGCAGCAGCAGGTTTCAGGGCATGCCGGCAATGAGCTGATGCTAGAGTGTTGCCAGCCACTGCCAAGCACTGAGTGGCTGGAGGCGCCTGCCTTTCTGCCCTTGCCCCTGCCCTGCTCACAAACTGGATGCCACCATCACAGCCACGAACAGTGTTGGCTGCACATGATGCTGACCTGGCATGCACCAGACTGCATTGTATCCACCTAAGACCACACTCAAGCCAGTAGAGGTAACTGCTGCTGCTGCTGCTGCTGCTGCTGCTGCCGCCGCTGCCGCCGCTGCCGCCGCTGCCGCCGCTGCCGCCGCTGCCGCCGCTGCCGCCGCTGCCGCCGCTGCCGCCGCTGCCGCCGCTGCCGCCGCTGCCGCTGCTGCCGCTGCTGCTGCGGCGACTGCTGTATCTACTCCTGGCACTCCTGCTGCTGCTGACCCTGTCATGCGCACCTCATAAACCTCCTCTTGGGATGCGTCATGCAGCACGCTGTCAAACTTGAACTGCAATGCACAACAGCATCCCCAGCACAGCTCAAATGTGAGTAGGACTAGTGCTCAAGTCTGCTGCCTGCTTTGCCCTGCAAACAGCTGCTGTGCTTTACATCTGTACAGAAGCTCTGCAGCTGGCATGGCACACCAGGAGTGGACGAATCAGGCAAATCTGACCTGGTATTGATTGCTTTGGGACTTGGGCTGCGACTTGCCATCGGCTGCAGCCTTTGCGATGGTGATGGTTACGCTCTGCGCACATGACATTTGACATTCATCGACTAGAGATGGAAAGGACGCCTCGCCCAATGTCATGCTCACCTTTGAACCATACTGTATACATTCGTTGCTACTGTGCTCATCCGTGGCGGGTCGCGCACGCAGCAGCACACGTACGGGTGAACGCATCTATTGTGCGGGTGCACATGGCCCATGCGTCCAGTAGTGGGCCTTCGCCATTTGGCCTTCATGCAGTCATGTGGGGCGTAAGTGATCTCCATTACAAATTCACCTGTGGGACCTGAACACACCTGAACACATCTGAACACCTTTTAGCCCTTTCGATATGGGCGCGGAGTGGCTCTGGTGCTTCTTGTCCTCCAACCCCAGTCCCCACATTTGGTGCTGCAGAACACTCCAAGCACATGATTGTCTTCAATTCCCAGCCACAGCTAGTTATTTGTATACACTCCCACCCTGCTACTAGGGCCTCCTCAGAGTTGCTTCAGTGCCGCAGCTTGGGGCCAACATGGCCCTTCATGGGGCACGCCGCAGTCCGCAGGCTTCCACCCGCCAAGCTTCATCCTATGTGTACGTGATCTCATCCCCAAGGTAGCTAGCTTCATTCCTAACCACTGTGCAATGCGTGCAGTGTGCCACCTTGGCAACATGGCAGGTTGTCTAGACCATGAGGGCAGGTCGTTCGTCGGTTGGTGCCAGTAAATGGTGCCTATAATATGATATGATATATATAATATTGTGTCCTATTATGTTTATGTGAAGTGATTGAAGCCAGAAGTGCGTGAAGCCCGAAGTGCGTGAAAACTCAACAACGTCGGATCTACGTCTTGCCGCTGACACAGGTCGGCGAAGACGACAAACAAACAAACAAAACCGCAAATGCAAACAAACAAAACCGATAATTCCTAGTATTTGTGATGGCTTGACGATGTTGTTTTCTATGGCTAAGAAAAAAAGACGAACCGTGCCTAGGCCAGTGCCGGAGGACCCGGACAGTGACATTGAGGACCGCGACGAGGCGAAGCGTTCCCAAGTCAGCGAGGCGAAGCGTTCCCAAGTCAGGGGCTTGATGAGCTCAACAAGCTACAACATCAGGTAAGCAATGACCAGACAATGCACATGTACATGGCTGCAACATATCCCACATGAGGTGACACATGACATGGCACATGACTTGACTTCATGCAACTCCCACACCATGTGCAGGTTCTATGACCGGGACGTGTCAGCCGCGCTGAACATCCGCCGCTGTGCAGTTGGCCCAGGCCCACGTCCCACTGAGCTGTGCTACTGGGATGGCCGCCCAGCCATGCCAAAGCCAGGCCGGCCAGGCCAGGAGTGGGTGTACCTGCCCGACAAGGCCCTGCTGCGTAAGTGGCGGCGCAAGTGGCGGCGATAGCCAGCTACAGCAAGACAATCCAAGAAAACAAGATACCAAACCCCTCACGAAGGGGATGTGTGTGAGTAAGAGCTATAGAGTAGGGTAGAGCTCTTGCTAGTAGTAGCCTGGAGGCACACACACCAGAAGGCTGAGCTGAAGTGGGCATTAGGCACACTGTCAGTAGCCTTTACAACAGCGATCTCGCAGCCTGTGTTTGATTACAACTCATGCTTTATTTTGGTGTTGCATGAGGGCTGTAGGGATTAAAACTTGGCGCCAGTAAAGTCTTGCGAGGCTAACGCAGGATCCGCAACTGCCGCAAGTGCCCGGGGTGCACGGTTGGGAAGCATGCTGCGGTTGGAGTAGTCCTACTAGATCGGGACAGGTTCGCACTCGACCTGGAGGAGGGAGGAAATGACGGACTTTGCACAGCTGGAGGAGATCGATGGCGTGCGGCTTACTTGGAACATATGGCCAAACAGCAAGTTGGAGGCAACGAAGTCCGTCATCCCTTTCGCAGCGCTGTACACACCCAACAAGAAGCTGCCTAATCTGCAGGTAAGACGTACTGTACTTACACTTGTGGGTTGTGCTGGTAACTGCGAAACTAAACCCACTGCAGGTGCTTCCATACGAGCCCGTGATGTGCAAACAGTGCACAGCAGTGCTCAATCCTTATGCCAGGGTGGACTACTACTCTAAGGTGTGTGCCTCTCCACCGTGCTGCTCTGCTCATGTAAAAGTCCCAGCATCTCCAGGCTAACCCAGTCTGCACTAATAAGGAGAGAGGGCCTGTGGCCAATGAGGTCTGCAGCTACCCTTTGCAAATCTAAAACCTGCCGCTTCACTCAAAGCCGAAGTGGACCTGCATACGTACCGCTGCTGCACCCCAGCACTACAACCACCTTTGTGAGCGGCCTGTGTGCTCACGGCTGTGCCATGGTGGGCATGGTGGGCTGCAGGTGTGGATCTGCCCCATGTGCATCGGCCGCAACCACTTCCCTACCCGCTACCAGGGCGTCACTGAGACCCAGCCGCCAGCGGAGCTCTACCCCAACTTCTCCACCATCGAGTACACTCTGCCACGCACACAGCAGGCAGGCGCCTAGCAGCATGGACAGCAGCAGCAGGGGTGGCTTGGTGGGCTGGGCTTGGTCAGGCCCCGGAAGAGAATCAAGCGTTGAAAGCAGCTCAGCAGGCCTGGAGTGTTGTAATGGCCATCACAGTAGTGCTAGCAGACAACATGGATTTGCTGCTATTAGGGCTGTCCAGCCGGGTTGTCGACCGTAGGAAGAGGACAACTAGGGCTGCTGGCTGCAGCAGGGGCAGCATGCTAAGCTTCATAGCCAGCCACCCTGCCGATGCAAAACAAGGGCAGCAGCAGCAGCTCAGCATGCCAGGGCACAAGGCACCAGGAGCGTGCCTGCAAGTCAGGTCATAAGGGCCAAGCAGGTGCAGGTGGCTCTTGGCCCGTCGAGGCCTCACCAGTATGCACCTGTTTCTGGAGCTGCTTCTTCAAGGCCTGAAGTGGCCAATGCTATACCTCTACACTGCGATTGCTGCCACTTGCTTGTCTCTAACATCAGCTGCCATCTGACACACTGCTTTGTGCTTTTGTGCCATCCGTTACATTCGCTTTGGAAAATAATGTCAACTATGACAATGATGATGCTGATGATGGTTATGATGATGAGTATGATGCAGACACCCCAAGGCACTGTGCCTGCCCACCCCTTACCCACTCGCTGCTGGCCCTGGCTGCAGGTCCACCCCCCGGTGTACCTGTTCCTCATCGACACCTGTGTCTCAGAGGAGGAGGTTAACGCATGCAAGGCCTCCATCCTGCAAGCCATCACCACGCTGCCCGAGTATGTGCATGTGGGCCTCATCACCTTTGGCACCCATGTGCATGTTTATGAGCTGGGCTTCACTGAGTGCTCCAAGTGCTACGTCTTCCGCGGCTCCAAGGAGCACACACCCCAGGTGGGCTGGGGCTGATGCGTGCCGTGCAGGGTGAGTGTGGCGGTGCTACTGGGAGGGTGGTGCTGGTGCTATGGTGGCTGGTGCTGCTGCTGGGGCAAGGGCTGGTGGGTGTCCTGTGTTGTGAGGGTGGTGGTGCTCAGGCTGTATTGGGTGGTGGCGGTGGTGATGGGTGGTGCTGGAGCCAGGGCTGGCCGAGGTGCTGGGTTATACAGGGCAGGAGGAATGGTGGTGATGATGGTAGCGATGAAGAGGGGCTGAAGAAGCAAGGGCAAGTCAAGGGCATGGAAGGGCCTGGCTTGCAGTACAGCTTGCAAGGTCATGACCAGCTGCCAGCGACATGACCCAGCACACAAGGTTGTGGGCAGCAGCAGCTGATGCAGCAAGCCCGGGGCCTGCTACAGCTGAACTGGAAGTGCACATGAAAATGCAAACGCTGTTCTCAGCAGCCTCAGGTGAAGTGAGTGCTACAGGTGGACAGGAGGCAGGGGCAGAGGCAGGGGTAGGGGCTGGAGGCAACACAGAGGCAGGCGGTAGGAGTCAACGCAGAGGCAGGAGGCAGGCCCAGAGAGGACAGCAACACTGAACTTGAGTCCGATAGTGCCCCTACTGATGGAGAGGGACTCTTCCGCTGCCTCCACTCACCGCCACGGTGACGGCCCCTGCTCTGTTGTGGTGTGGTGCCGCAGTCCATCATTGACCAGCTAGGGCTGCGAGGAGGCCACGGGGCGCCAGGCAGCCGCCACACTGCTCCCCCAGGGGCCACTGCCACGGTGGCTGGAGGGGCGGCTGGTGAGGCCCGGGCGACCAAGAACTGGTGGAAGGGGTAGGGTGTGGACGAGTAGTAGGCTGGACAGGAAGTAATGGTTATAGCACACACAGTTTACCAGTATTGTCCCAACTTGGATGGCCTGGGTGGCCTAAGAGGGGCCAGCATCCAGTGTGCCATACCCTAAACAGTATGCCTGCTACGAGGGCTGGCTTGGGCACTTGCCCTTCTGCCCAAACCTTGCTCTGCTCCGCCTTGCTCTGCCCGTACTGCCCTGCCACGTTCTGCCCTACCCTGCCCTGTTCTGCTTGGCCCGGCCCTGCCTTGCCCCACTATGACCCAACCTAGCTCGCCATGGCCCCCCGTCCCCCCTACCCCGCCCTACCCGTACCGCTCATCCCCCATGCATGTCTGCAGTGGGCCCTGCCGCACGCCGCTTCCTGCTGCCCCTGGGTGAGGCGGAGTTTGCGCTGACCACTGCGCTGGAGGAGCTGCAGAAGGATGCATACCCCGTGCCCACCTCCACGCACCGCCCAGCCCGCTGCACCGGCACAGCACTACAGGTGGGTCAGGCCGCTGAGTCCAGGGGCCCTGGTGCAGCCTCCCTGGCCTGGACCTCAGGTATGCACTGGTTCAGCACTGGGCACATTCATACCACGTTTGCAGCACATGCCCTGCAATGCTGGTGTTATGGCTGCGTCAGACGTGTTGGTAGGGTCTGGCGCCTGGGTACTAGAAGTGGTGCCTTTGTAGGCGTCTAAGCAGCAGTGACACAGACCACCCATGAGAACCACCCACCCACTGATGGGTATGCATGCTGTTCAGGCACTGGCACTGATACCTATGGACTCAGCTGTGTGTACTCAGCAGCGATGCCACATAGCACATGCCCTGCAATGATGGTTTGTGAGGAGTGTTGTTCTGAGGCTGGATCAGAGATGGCTGGCTTGGCCCAGGCCTGCTCTGTTCTGTTCTTGGGGTGATGTGCTGCAATGTGAGTTGCCACCACCACCATCCCACAAGGGCCCTGGGCGAGCCAACCTCACCAGCATGATGTGCAGCAACTCACATTTCAGTTTGACCCTGCTGAAGGTCAGTCAATGCCGAGTGTGACCCAGTGTGCCTGGCGTCACACTGTTCACACTGACGACCTTGCTCACTGGCAACTCATGGCCAGCGTGAGCCTTGGTGCGTGGTCACCTGTGCTGGGGGTGGTGCTGGGGTGCAGGTCGCCAGCACTTTGCTGGGCGCCTGCCTGCCAGCCGGCAACTGCCAGGCACGCATCCTATCCTTTGTGGGCGGCCCCTGCACGGAGGGGGCCGGCAAGGTGGTGAACAGGGAGCTGGCGGAGGAGATGCGCTCTCATAAGGTGTGACTCGGACAGGGAACAAGTGTGACCATGGGTCTTGATGGGATACCCCGTGGTGTCAAGTGCATGCACGCCTGCCATGCAGCACAGCATTCGCATGCCTGCATGCCATCCCCCCTGATGCTCACATGCTGCGCGTGAGTGTCTCACGCATGACTTAGCAATGTGTGAATGGCATGCCACATTGGTAGCTCTTTCTGGCATGGCATGGGCAAAATGCTGGCATGGCAGTGGCATGTGCATTGTGCTTCAACCTCCCTGTTGTGGAGTTGACTGTGCTGCTCTTGCCGTGCTATTGGACGGCCCCAGGACATTGCCAAGGACGGGGCGCCCCACTTTGTCAAGGCACGCAAGTTCTACAACAGCATTGCTGCGCAGCTAGTGGCTCATGGCCACACCCTGGACATGTTTGCCTGCGCACTGGACCAGGTGGGCCTTGGGGGGACGGTGAGGTCAGGTGCGAGAAGGCGAGGGCAGGTAGTGTCAGGGAGCCTGTAGCTGCCATCGCCCTGCTGTCCATGTTTACATCTGGCTGCAGCTAACAGCCAGTTGGGCCTCCTACAAGACTGCCTGGGTGAGAGGTGGCTGGCTGGCGTGAGGAAACTGCTTGGTTTAGAGGTGGCTGTCTGGTGTGAGCCTTGTTTTGTCACAGCTTGTGTTGTCACAGCTTGTGTTGTCACAGCTTTGTGAGCTGACACAACACACTGCGTGATGGTGGTTGCTTTGCAAAGAGTACCAGGCCAGGATAGCGTATGCTCACAACGCGACAGTGTTGAAGCAAGGCTGCCAGATGTTGGTGATGACACATACAAGAGCATCAGCAGCACCCCATGGCATGAGGGTGGTGAATATGTCAAGGCCATGCATCCGCTGAAATAGTGCCCCGTGTTTGGACAGTACACCTTTTCTGGGCTGTGCTGATGGTTTGGGCCGTGAGCTGTGGGCTGGCCTAAGTTGTGTGGTCTAAAGATGGTCTGAGCTGAAGATTATGCACCATGTTTGGAGAGTACACTCTCCCTGGGCGGTGCTGGGATGTGACGGAAAGCTGGTGCCTGCGACCTTGAACGCCCATCCCGTCCCTCCGCTGTCCAGACACAATGACCCTGGTCTGTTGACGGTGCTGTCCTGTGCAGTTTTGTCCATGCATGCAAGCACAGCTGGGCTGTGACCTGCCACAGAGCTGACTGCCTGCCTGGCCTGCCTGGCAGGTTGGTATGGCCGAGATGCGGGAGATGCTGCTGACCACCGGCGGTGTGGCGGTGCAGACTGACACTTACCACAAGCCTGTGTTCAAGGTGTGGAGGTCACGGGCTTTGCATGGTGTCACATTTTGGGAGTGAACATGTATTGGGAAAGGGAACTGGCAATCTGTATATTGAATTGCAAAATGAAAGAAAGATGGGATATTTGGATTTGAAACAAAAACAGGACGGTAGAAAGAGCATGACTGGCAGAGTGATGGAGTGCTGGCTATGAGGGCCGCAGCATGGAGGAGTGCTGGTGGAGGGGGAAGCAAGATTCTCACCGAGGACCAACTCCTCCTCATGCCCCTCAGCCGCAAGCCCACCTACAGCAACTGCCGCCCCTCTTCCAGCTGCAGCTGAAAGGAGCTCCAAGGCCTCCGCCCCCCCTGGGATGCTTGGTGTCCGTGCCGAAGTAGTTGTCCCACCTGTAGCTGGCTGTCGCTGCCTTGTTCCCGCTGTGGCGAGACGCCTAGGGCGCTGCACCCGCTGCTGCCCTGGACTGATGCTCACCTCTGGCTACCTGCTGCTGCTGCCTCAACCAATGCCCTGCAGGAGACGCTGAAGCGCCTGTTTGCAAAGGATGGTGAGGAGGGCTTTGTGGGGTGCAGCAGCAACGCCACCTTTGAGGTGCTGCCCTCCAAGGACATCAAGCTGGCCGGGCTGCTGGGGCCAGCCGCACGGGCTGATAAGAAGAGCCCGTACATTGCTGAAGCGGAGGTGGGAAGAGGGAGGGGACAGGGAGGGGAAGGGAACAGGCAGGAAGGGTGGGCTGGGACAAGATGAGGGAAGATGAAGGATGGTTTGAAGTGAGGTGAGGAAGAGCAAGGAGAGAGCATCAGGGGAAGGGAGGGCTGGGCATGGGCAGCAAGACGGAGGGTAGGGGTGGGGCAGAGAGGTGGGGTGCAGCAAGGTGGGTCAGGCAAGGCAGCCTTACATGGCAGTCCTAGGTAGCAGGGTTTGGTTGCCTAGAAGGGCAGGTTTGTTTGGGAGGGGTGCTTAAGCTAGCACTGCTGCTGCTGCTGCTGCACACCATGCCATGCCATGTCAGCTGAGTGGGTGGGCTGCAGCACCTGGTGGCCCTCCTGCCACCAGCTGGCACTGACCTGGTGTTGCATGGGGGCGGTGCTGGCGCAGGTTGGCCTGGGAGGCACCTCACAGTGGAAGCTTGCCGGCCTGGACCAGGACACCACAGTGGCGGTCATCTTTGAGATCACTGCTGCCACAAAGTGGGTGACGAGAGGGGTGGGGAGGGGCAGGGTGGGCAGCAACCTACCACAGCCACCCACCACAGCCCTCTGTACGACTCATGTCGTCACAACCACCCATGCAGCAAACTAAAACCAAAGTGTGGATGATCTACATCGATACATCCATTCACATGTCCACATCAGTCCACATTGGCATGGGCTACCGCATGGCCTTAGTGGAAAAGTCATCCTGCAAGGGGAATTGTCTCTTAAACGGTCACCCTGCAAGAAACCCACTCCCAACGCCACCTCAAACAAAAACTAACACTGCAACATACCTAGCATGCCAAGGCACGGGCATCACTCCAATTAGTTGCAAAGACTCGGCCCCTGCCCCAGCCTGCCCTGCCGCCTGTGATGCACTGTGGTTGCTCCCAGGGAGGGGGAGAGCCAGGCCTCCCAGCAGGGGGGCACACCACAGTTCTTCCTGCAGTTCCTCACCCGCTACATGCACTGGAGCGGGCAGCTGAGGCTGCGCGTGTCCACCATCACACGCCGCTGGGTGGATCCTGGCAATGTGGCTGAGCTGATCACAGGTGCGGTCAGGTGGGGAGGGGAGGGGAGGGGAGGGGAGGGGAGGGGAGGGGAGGGGAGGGGAGGGGAGAGATTTGGAATCAAGGGGTAAGAGATGGAGAGGGATGAAGGGAGTTCTGAAGTTCACCCAGGGCAGCGTTTGGTTACGCCTTCTTGCCAAGCAGTGGTACCTTGGATCAACTATGTATCGATTGGGTTGGGCTGTGCTGCCTCTGTAGTACCTTCAACAGGCTGTGAAGTGACCAGGTTGGGGTGTAGTGCAGGCGGTGATGAATGGTAGGAGGCGAGGGTGGGAAAAGGCAGGGGCTGTTGCGGTCAGGTAAGGACGAGCTGCTGCACGCAAGCCTATTGCTCTTTGCTGGATGATTCCTAGGAGCAGCGTGGCAGCCCCTGCGGGCCCTCAGGTCCTCAAGCAGTGCCTGTGCAGGTTTTGACCAAGAGGCTGCGGCCGTCCTCATGAGCCGGCTGGTGACCCACAAGATGGAGGCTGAGGACGACTTTGACGCAACACGCTGGCTGGACCGCGCCCTCATCAGGTTGGCCCAGGTGAGGCTGTCAGGGTAGTGGCGGCCAGGGGCGGGTGGGGTGCCAGGGCTACAATAGGATGGCACTGGCCCATGAGTCATTCTGCAAGGAAATGGTAAGGAAGCAGGTAGGGGGTGCCAGGGAGCGTGCAGGAGGGCAGGTAGAGTGCCAGGTTCGCTACAGGCAGGCGCTGGGCCATGCTTGGTGCAGGTAGGGGTGGTGAGGCAGGCTGAGGGGGCCAGAGAGTGGTCAGGGCGGGCAGGGAGGGGATGGCGTTCAGGGGGACGCAAGGAGACAGGGTTTAGGGGGCAGGCCAGGGCGATGCGGTCTATCTTAGCACTTGACTCAAAGTGAGCCAAGGGCTGTGTTGCTGGTGCCGACACCACGCCAGCATTGAGTGGAATGGCACTGCAGGATGCGTCCTCTGTGCTTAGACCCTGTCTCACTACCTCCTGGTTGCTGCGCTACAGCCAGGGAGCATATGCTGCAGGTTGGCTGCTGCTGCAGCTGCACACATGCACACCATGGGAAGGGAACCTTAGTGCCACGCGGGGTGAAGTTGGTGGTGGTGATGGTGATCCGTGTTGTATGATGATCCGAACTGAGTCTGCTGTGCTGCTGTGTGTGCCACCACTTTGCATGCGCAGCGCTTCGCTGACTACAGGCCTGATGACGTCATGAGCTTCAACCTGCGGCCTGAGTTGTCCTTCTACCCCCAGTTCATGTTCAACCTGCGCCGGTGGGTGTCTGCAGCAGCAGGGCAGGCACCCGCTGCCATACCACTGGCCCCCGGCCCCAGTAGGCAGGGAACAACTGGCTGATTAGTGCCCCTGCATGGGGTAGGCATGGCGATGCAGCCATCCCAATTCAAACATCAGTGACAGCCAAGATTCACCAAACGCTGCATTGTACAGCGCCTCGTGATGTGCCCTTGCATAAGGTAGGCATGGCGACCCAGCTGTCAGTCTTTGGGGCTCGCCAGCATAGTCATCTCCGCTGCCGTTGTGCTGGGTGCTGGGTGGCTGCAGCTCCCAGTTTGTGCAGGTGTTTGGCAACAGCCCAGACGAGACAGCTTACTACCGCCTCATGCTGTACAAGGTGGCCGTGTCTGATGCCATGGTGAGGTGCAGCAGCTGCTGCTGCAAGGCAGCCAGCCACCGAGCCAGCACGGTGCAGATGGGTGGGAGTCGGTCAATACTTGGTCTGGGTCAATTCTTTGGAGCATGACAGGGGTGGGAGTAGTGAGAATCAGGGTCGACTCTTGGGGCGTGATAGGGGTGACGGCAAGACCTTTGTGCAGGCCACCTGGGACTGCTTGAAAAAGGCAGGCTGCATGTCTGCTGTACAAGGGCCACTGGGGCAGACTGCTGCATGGCCCTCCATGGTGCACACTTGTCAAGCTGGCTGGTGCAGGCTGGTGTGGTCTGGCTGAGGTGCTGTTGGTACCATCGTGTTTCCATCGTGTCCACCCCCATCATTTCCATTGTGGTGACCACGACATTTCACAGCATACTCCATCAGACGTGGAAGCCTCCTGTGGCTGGTAGCGTGTGGTCGGCTTATGATGGTACAACGCTTTCAGCCTGGAATGGCTGCTTTGCCTGGCATGTGGTGCATGGTGTGTGGCATGGACTGAGGTTGAGCCTGCTGGCTGGCCCTGCTGCCCAGGTCATGATCCAGCCTCAGCTCACCGCATACCACTTCAACGGTCCCCCAGAGCCAGTGCTGCTGGACGTGCAGTCCATCCTGCCGGACCGCATCCTCGTGCTGGACACCTACTTCTACTGTGAGCAAACCAGCTGCAGAACGCCCCACTCTCCCCTCCCCTGCTGACTAACCCACCTGATTTGCCATCATGGCAGACTGGCATGCCTCATGCACTTTCTCTGCCTCCCTGCCCCTGAACACCTCCGCAGTGGTTGTCTTCCACGGACAAACCGTGGCTCAGTGGCGCAAGGCCGGGTACCACAACCTGCCGGAGCACACCGCCTTTGCCACACTGCTGGCCGCACCCCAACAGGAGGTCAAGGAGATTGCAGCCAGGCGCTTCCCGGTGCCACGCATTGTGGACTGCGACAAGAATGGCAGCCAGGTGCGGACTAAAAACAGCAGGGCCTGCCTGCCTGCCTGCCCTGCTTGCCCTGCCTACCCTGCCTACCCTCCTGCCCCTTTCAGGCGCGTTACCTGCTGGTCAAGCTGAACCCCAGCTCCACCTACAGCAGCGCCATGCCCACCAGCGCCGAGGTCATCAACACAGACGACGTGTCACTGGCCACATTCACAGAGCACCTCAAGCGCCTGGCAGTGCAGTCCTGAGCTCCACCTGGCGATTCACAGCTCGAGTGGTGGTGTTGCTGGTGATGGTGTAGTCCTGAGCTCCACCTGTCCACCTTTACAGCCCAGGTGGTGGTGGTGGTGGTGGTGGTGGTGGTTTGGTCATGACGATGCAGCGCAGAGTTTCACAGCAGAGCACAGTCATCTCATGCCAGGCCAGGTTACAGAGAGAGGGATGGCGTTGCATGTCAGAGCACGGCAGTGCATGGCTGAGCATAGCGCCGCTATCTTGTGAGTGTCACAGTAGGCTGTGGTGGCCAGGTGGCCCGGGCAAGCTTTGCCCTGTAGGGAGGGTACCTGTGGCCACAGATGCTGCGCAGTGAGCTGGACTACACCGGGCAGCAGTGCAGGGCGGGCAGCAGGGAGCTGATGCAACATTGCTCCCGTATAGGTTCTTGCAAGATGTCAAGTCAGATGTCAAGTCTGTAACAGATGGGAATGGGCAGTCTGCTAGTTGTAGGCTCGCTCCGCTACGCCGCACTGTAAGCTGTCTCCGCTGACAAAAACTATCTCGCTCTCAGCGGTGCTCGGTGCCTGCCCAAACTTCGACAGCGAGTCCTCTACACACTGGTGTGCTTCGATGCTCAATCAGCATCCTGAGCGAGAAATAAACCTCGTGTAAAGGACACACCCTCTTTTCAAGAGAGTAGGGGGGCAGTACCCTCAGGCCCGCCATGATGGCGTCCAAAGCGTGCAAGGAGGCCAAAACATGCAAGTGCCATGTCATGTATAGAGTCAGTTAGGTCCGTCCGAAAAATGTCTTTTTTTTACCTTGCTTGTCTAGCCTGACTACGAGCAGGGCAATGAAATGGCCCACAAGGTGCATGGCATAGCTGTGCGCTATAGCCCTTAACTGCTTGCGAGTTCGTAAGGCCCTGAAATGTGCACAGCGCTTGACTTGCTACCATCGTGATTGATAGCTAATCATCCATTACACGTGGACCCAACAAGTCTCGCGTCAGCAGCATGATGACCGGCAGTGGCGGTGTTTTAACCCCAAGACTCCCACAGTGTGGTGCACGTTGTTTGCTTCGCTGGTTATCGAGCTGCGCTTCGCGGCGCGATGGAACACGGCAACGACACACGACCGTCTATCACTTTATGGATCACTCTCGGAAAATACCCCAGCCATGCAACAGTTAAGTCGCCCGGTCACACATGGCCGGAATTGAGCCACAAATGTGTCCCGAAAAACGTCGACAACTGGCCTGTAAGCCCATCCCTGCGCAGCGTGGTCCTGGCCGACGCCCTGTCAGTGGTAACAGCTGAGGAACAGCGCCCACGGCTGGCAGCGTTGGTCAACCCAGGCGCAGCAGCCGCAGCAGCAACAGGCTGTAATGAATGACCAGCAGTGCAAGGACAGCAATGTGCGGTGTGTGTCTGGTTGCATGCAAGCTCATTTCAAGGCATAGATCTGGCATGGTCTGCGGCGGTCTTGGTAGCTCCATGCAAATAAAGGCATGCAATTTGCGTTTGTTTAACCATGCCATTGCTTGTGTAGTCGCATATGGACACCACATTGGTTGTGTAAGACAATCCCCTCGGTGATGGGCAATTGCAACTCGAAGATCAAGGTCATCAATAGACCTAGCGTACTTGACCGTGCCAGTTGCAGCGTCAATGTAATACAACGTGGTGCCATATGGTTGGATTTGGTGCGGATCAATGCCAGGCCTGCACTTGCTAAGCATGACCGTGATGCATATATGCAAAGGGGGTATGTAGCAGGTAGCTACCACGTTTGCAGCATTAGCGCATCACCATGTGGTGGTGTTGCCCAGGCAAGAGGCATGTGGCGCACCACACCCTAGCATGTGGCTGGATCTGGCGAGCATCCACTATAGGTACCATCCGTGGTCCAGCTACCTATGACACATTGGGTGTGGATCACTGCCAGGCTTGCACTTGCTAAGCATGACCGTGATGCATACATGCAAAGGGGGTATGTAGCAGGTGGCTACCACGTTTGCAGCATTAGCGCATCACTGCGTGGTGGTGTTGTCCATACAAGGGGCATGTGGCGCATCACACCCTAGCATGTGGCTGGATCTGGTGAGCATCCGCTATAAGTACTACTCGTGGTCCAGCTAGCTGTGCATACATACAGTGGGGGTGTGTAGCAAGTGGCTACCGGGTTTGCGGCCTTAGCGCATCACCGTGTGGTGGTGTTGTCCAGACAAGGCGCGTAGGTATCATTTGAGAAGAGGAGACACGGCTAATGACCATCACCGTTTTCTTCATTACATATTGACCATTCACAGCTTACAAATCACGTTGTGTGGCATGGAACTGAACGGAAGCTCAGGACAACCTTTTGAAAGCTTTTGTACCATGCAACATTCTTCCTGCACTGCCACACACCTACAGCCTGCATCTGCTGTCCATGCACTGCTCATGCACTACTGCCACACACCTACAGCCTGCTGCTCTTGTTGCTGCTCATGCACCGCAACAAACCTACAACCTGCTGCTGCTGCTGCTCATGCACTGCAGCCTGCTGCTGCTCATGCACTGCAGCACACCTGCAGCCTGCTGCTACCTGCAGCCTGCACTGCCACACACCTGCAGCCTGCTGCTGCTGCCCATCCACTGCTGCTGCTGTCCTTGCACTGCTGCTCATGCACTACAGCCTGCTGCTGCTGCTCATGCACTACAACACATGCACTGCTGGCTGCTGCTGCTCATGCACTGTAGCACACCTGCAGCCTGCTGCTACCTGCACTGCTACACACCTACAGGCAGGGCAGGGCTGGGCAGGGCTGGGCAGGGCTGGGACTGGGATGGGGCAGGGCTGGGATGGGGTGGGGCAGGGCTGGGAGGGGGTGGGGCAGGGCTGGGCAGGGAGGGGAGGGGCAACGCAAGGCTGGGAGGGGGTGGGGCAGGGCTGGGAGGGGGTGGGGCAGGGCTGGGCAGGGAGGGGAGGGGCAACGCAACTGATGCCACTGTTGCCACCACTGCCGCTGTCGACGCCTGTTGATGTCGCTGTCGCCTCTGCCACTGCTGCCGCCATTGTCCTGGTTGCCTACCTCTGGTGTGCTGTCCGCTTGCCCCTGTCCCCCACCACCTGCCTGGCCATTCTGTGCTTGCCATCGTTGTTACTGTCTACTCCAGTTGTGCTGCCGCCACTGCTGCCACCATTGCTGCTGCTGCTGCTGCTGCTAGCACTGCCTCCCCCACTGCTGCCGCCATCACATCATGCACTCTGGGCGGGCACCTGCATAAGCATCATTAGGCACAAGCATGAACACATCCTTCCCTGTCGATAGGCAAAGCATGCCTTCCTCTGATGGTATATCCCTGAAGAGTTTGCTCTGAGTGTACACTGTTGTCCTGCCTGGCTGCTGCTGCCCCTCCACCACCTGCTTACCCAAGCTGCATGCAACCCTGTTGCGCTTACCGCATGCCCCTGCTGCACTGCTCGCCTGCCTCTGCGCTTCAAACCTGCCCCTGCCCCATGTGGCCCAGCTGTGCTTACCGCATGCTCCTGCTGTGATGCCAACATGCCCTTGCCTCTCAACATGTCTGCTCATGGGCAGTACGCTTCTGTGTGGCCATACCTGTGGACGAGCACCACAACTATCACGATACCACACATACGAGTGAAGCAATGCAACGCATAGCTGTGCATTGGGCACCTGAGCAGGTGAGGTGCAACAACAGCAGCAAGCAACAGCATGTGCGGGCATACTAGCAACTGAGGGCACAAAGCTCACCGGGTTGGAACGACCGTTTCTTATTGCGCGAGCTGCGTTGGCCGCTGAGACCGCAGTCCATCCTCAACATCCGCAGCAGCTGCTACGGACGTAGCGTTGGCCCAGCAGCTGCTTTGCCCGCCAGCTGCGCCTTGCCTGGTGCTGATAGGAGCTGCCGGTGCTGAGGCTACTGGGTCTTGTGCTGCGTCTTGTCCAATGCCGATGAGCGAGTTGGACGGTTGCGGTTGGACGGTTGGAAGCTTCCCTGTGGGGGCTGCTGCGTTGCGCTACGCTGTGCGTTGCTCCACGCTGTGCGCTGCGCTGCGCTGAGGCGGAGTTATGGGTGTGAGCAGCCCCACCTAGCCTGGGTTGCCTGGGTTGCCTGGGCTAGCCTGGGTTGACCAACGCTACCAGCCGTGGGCGCTGTTCCTCAGCTGTTACCAGTGACAGGGCGTCGGCCAGGACCACGCTGCGCAGGGATGGGCTTACAGGCCAGTTGTCGACGTTTTTCGGGACACATTTGTGGCTCAATTCCGGCCATGTGTGACCGGGCGACTTAACTGCATGCAAACCTCCAGTTGTCTAGGCCGCGACCGAATTGTAATCGGGCTGGAGGCAGCTCAAGCGGCTGGAACACTTTCCCCTGGCTTGAAAGCTGCTGGAGCCCCTGGCGCTTTAAGGTCCACAGCCCCCTTGAGCAGGTCCAACAGCTCATGTAACGAGTGCACGATGAAGGTGGGCTTCTGCTCACCCTCCAGCTGAGCACCCCTGCATGGCGGCCACAACACGCAAACAGCTGCGCCAATACCCGCTGGCTCCTCTGCTTCCAAGTGTTTCCTCCCAACCATCCCTGCTTACATCCCACTGACCAACAGCCGTGTCCCATTGACAGCGGTGTGCGTGCTCTATGCACAACATTTACATGTTGGCAAATGATGGGCAGCATGCTGTGGCCCCTTGTCAGGTTGTTTGGCTTGCAGCTGCCCCTTCTGCTTGAGCCCTGATCCCTCAGCCCTGCTGACCTGTAGCCATTGACGCCGTCCAGATCCAGCAAGGCAGTGAGCGCGCCTGCTCTGTTGCCACTGACCTGCAACAAACCAACAGCACAGCAACATCAACAGCTCAGAGCCTGCATGGCATCGCTACAGCCAATGTCACGAATCGACAGAACACACGTGACGAAGGGGGCTGCAGCCAACACACCACCTACCAGTCAAATGCTAATCACACTAGCGGCTTGCTTACTAATGAGTAACCATGGTGGCTGTGGTGCAAGGCCATCGGCCTGAACAGGTCAAAGACAAGCTGATAGTTTTGGTGAGGTGCCTGGTGGTGTCCACTTGGCTAGATGGAACGTGCCATCGGTGTGGGGTTTGTAGTCATCAAGGGTGCGACCGAGGATGCTTTAACTTGATTGGAGTAGCTGAGTGAGACTACTCAAAGGCAAACATGTTGTTCCTTGTTGAATAAGTTTTGTCTGAACAGGTCAAAGAGTTGATGCAACATTGTTGAGTGTGTGCAAGGCCGCAGGACAGTTAGCACGCCAGTGGCAGGTCAACCAGCATTGCTGGTGCTGAGCATAGGTGTGCTGGTGCTGAGCATGTGGTCATCATCTTCAACACATGGCATTTGACACATGGTAGATATTGGTGGATACTGTATGGTCCTACTGATGATGGCGATGGGCTGCTGGCGAAATGAAGGGGTCATGCAAGGCGACAGGTCAGTCAGCACAGCTGTGGTCAACCTGCATTGCTGGTGCTCAGTGCCTGCTGAGGGCCATGTGTCCAACAGGGATGCATGCTCTAAGAGGCAAGGTGAGGGGCCTGAGCATGTGAGACACTGCCGGCCGCACTGCATGTTGAGTTATGTTTGAGATATGTTTGCTGGTGCTGAGTATGCGCTGAGGCGTCCATGCGCTCAAGAGGGCTCTGAGGGCTCTGAGGGACAAGGATCAGGGGCTACTGCGTGTGTGGCGCTGCAGGCAGCACGCTGCTGGTGGCCTAGCGCTGGGCGTATACCCCTCGGCCACGTATACCAATCACGGGCCTGGCAGGCTGCAACTGACCAAGCTTGGGGGCTGCAGAGTGTGCCACACTGCTCACAGCACTGCAGCGCTGCCGGCACTCACAATGTCGTCCTTGACAGAGTCGCCCACCATTAGGAGCTGGGTGGCAGGCACGCCCCAGACGGTCGCCATGTGCAGCAGGGCCTGCGTGGAGGCACGCTCTCCACCCTCACATGGGCCGCCTTACTCCCCTGCACCACCCTCTAGTAGCAGGACAGCGAAGTCCGCAACTGGCCTCCTCTCAGCCTCAGGGGTGGCACATCAGCAGGTCAGGTTGCAGGTGGATAGCTGCCAGCCACAGCACAGCAGCACAGCAGGGTCAGCAGGTGGTTGCAGTGCCCTTGACACTTCAGCAGCACTGCAGCAGCAGCCTCAACAAGCAGCTGGTATGCTAGAACAGTAGTGAAGCCAGCAGAGTAGAGCCTGGTGAGCCATGTTGCGGTCTGGTTTGAACACACAAAACACCCTGCTGCCCAGCATGTTAGTAAAAGTGTCGACTATATGTTCGCACTCAATACGGGAGCGATACTCAGGCTGTCCACAACCTCGGCCACCACCATCCAGGCTCTCTACCACATCCCCACCTCGGGGCTGGGCTTGTAGGCAAACGACGACTCGCGAGAAATGGCCGGCTGAAACGGGCTGGCCAGGCCGAGGCCCGCCAAGTGGCCGTGCAGATGCTCCACTGAGGTGGAGACATTTCGGGTGATAAGGCCGCGAGGGATGCCTGCTGCGTCGCACAGGGCGCACAGCTCTTGTACCCCCGGCATGATTTGCATCCGTGCCAGGGCCTACGCTGCACAGCAGAGCACAGCAAGCACGGCACAGGGCATGGCACGGCTTGATAAGTCTGGGTCCTTGTCTGCTTCACTACTGCCGTTACAGCAGGGTGGAATCCAATGCATCATCAGGCTATCAAGCTGGGGCACACGGTGAGCTTGGGTGGGCTGAGGCAAGTTGAACGGTCTCTTAGAGCTCGATGCAGAGTTCAATGCGGACGATGGGTGGGGTGCTGATGCGGTGCTGCGGGCCTGCTGCAAGGTGGTGTGCAGGCCCAGGGGCGCAGGCCAGCGGTGGGGCAGGGTGGAGCTTGTGGATGAGCACCGCACCACCCGGGTCAGCTCAGCAGTGAATGGCAAGCAGCCATGTGAGGAGCTAGACCATGATCAGCCCACCAGACGTGCAGGCTGGAAGCCCCCGGCAGGTCAGGTGGAAGCCCGGCTGGTGCGCCCAGCCTGGAGCCAGCGGCGTGACCAGCCAGTGCGGGGCCTGATGTGGTGCCCGGTAGTGGTCCCCCGCAAGCCCCACAGCCCCCACGCAGCAGCCAGGCAGCCACACAGCCGGCAGCCTCAGAGCCAGGGCCCAACACTCCCCAGCCAGCCAAGCGCAGCAAGCGCACCAAGGCTGAGCAGGCAGCTGACTTAACACAGCCCACCAAGGGCAAAGGCAAGGCCCAGGGCAAGGCTGCCAAGGCAAAGCCAGCACCACAGCCAGGCAGGTGGCTGGACAGGGACTGCAATGCAGCGCTGAACATGCAGCGCATTGGGGAGAGCAGGTGGCGCCCACTGGAGCTGTGCTACTGGCCAGAGCAGGGAGCTCTGCCAGCCAAGGGCAAGGAGTACCTAGGCCTGGGCTACAAGCGGCTGCGAGACGAGCCACCTAAGGCCCAGCAGGAGCAGCAGCCTACTGTAGCACAGTAGTGTGTGCCCCTCCATATAAGCTGTCATCAGCTTACATCAGCGCATGTTTTGTCATGTCAACTCTACACAATAGCCCTGTCACAGGGGTCAGGCAATAATGTAGGTGGTAGGCGCTCATGTGCCATGTGCACTGGATTACTCCACACAGCCCAATAACACCGTTGAGTCGGGCCACTATTGCCCACTAGTATATTCCCGCTAGTGGCTGCTAGTGGCCACTACTGGTCCGGCTCAAATGGAAGCCCTAGTGAGGGACAAGGGGGCTGAGGCAAGTTGAAGGGTTCGTGCTAGGGCTCTCTGACCCATGGCCTTGTGCGACGCAGGTTGCAGTGGTGGCGGATGAGGGGACACCTGCTGCACCATCCACACCCTGCCTGAAAGCCTGTGTTGTTAACCCCGCAGCTGCCCTGACAGCTGCACGGGTCTGCAGGGGGCAGGTCAGCGTGTGGCAACGATGCTGGTTGGCATACACCATGCAATGCCATGTCCACCCTGACTGGCCACCTGCCTCGGCCTCTATCTCAGCAATGACAGCAAACGCCTGCTGCCGCCTCTGCTGCGGCCAGCTGTTGATGACGTCCAGAATATCCCCCTGGACAACGCCACACCGGCGCCTGCACAGCAACACAACAGCGTGTTTTGTGGGGCATGAAAAGCAGCAAGGAAAGCAGCATGCAGACAGCAAGGTGCATGGTGGGGCCTCAAAGAACAGCATGGTGTCAGCCAAACCTGACCTCGAGTTTAGGTGAGCATGGTGCACAGCTGCAAGCCCTGCGCCCGGCTGTGTTGCTCACTCTGTAACATGTGGTGCTGAGGAGGGCGTGGTGGTGAGGGCGGCTACGGGCTGGGTAACCCTGCCTTGCTCCCGGGCTATTTTGTGACAGGAGGTGCGCTGAGGGCAGGAGGGTGCAGATATGTAGGGTGGAGGCGAGGACTTTGATTCGAGGGGTTGAGGAGCAGGCTCACATCAGGTACACATTCGCTGGTCTGGGTAGTATGTATCCTGTGAGGGTGGCCCTGGGGCTGAGGTGTGGGCCTGGGTGGTTAAGAGTGGTTGGGCACGTGCCAGAATTGTGAAGCTTGGCATGCCCGTATCAAGCGAGACCGCATGTGGCCAGATGAGTCTTTAGTTACATGTGTTGCAGCATGCGGGCGGTAACACCCATGCTGCACATCGGTGCATGTCCTGTTATGGCGATGGTGGTGATGGTGTGGTAAAACCCTGCCCTGCTGTGGCAGAGAGCTGTGTAAGAAATATGGCCAGCCCACAAGCTGGTGTGTGGGTAGAAGGCTGACGCCCGGTCCTGCTCAGTCATGCACTGTTTGTTGTAGTAGGCGGCACTGGAGTCCAGCATCAGCCGCTGGGGTGCTGTGTTGTGGTGCGTAGACATATGATCAACAGCTCACAGCTTGATAGCAATACTGCGGGAAGGCCTCTGTTTGCCTCTCAAGCCCATCCCGCACTTTACCTCATGTCGATGAAGTCTATGCAGGGAACTGTGAGCGTGCCATCTGCAGCACCACAGCGGCAGCGGCAGCGTGCTGTGTACTGTGTATGGTGCAGTGGGTGCATGGCCTCATCTTTGCGCACCCATGTCGAATGCGATGCCTGATACGACAGGTCGACAGGTGGAGCCGGCGCGGGTCTGCGCCATGGCCAAGACAGACGGCCGGGTGGCTTGTCGCGACAGAGCTGCCAGCAAGCCCACTCGCGCCAAGGGCTTCATTGTTGACACTTATATGGCACATGCATAGGCATTTTTCAGATATGATGCAAGCATTCAAGTATGGAGGTCCCAACATGGGGTTTGTGATCTGTAATCAATAATAATGTATGCCAAGTAGGCCGCGACCGTTAATATTAACACCTGAGGATTTTGACATTTTGAGGATTAAAACAACCCTTTTTTGGTGGAGGTGGGTTTGGTGGAGGTCTTGCGATGTATAATATACACGGTTCTACAACAAAGAACGCTCCCGACATTGGGAGCTCTCTTCATTTTGGTCAGCATCCCAACTAGAGGCTGCTTCGCCTTTCGTTTCGGCAAGATCGATTGCAAGACGCGGTCGGGCCGCGTGTGTTAAGGTTTTTGTTAAGGTTTTTCTCTTGTCAAGAAAGTTCTGTTAATATTAACAGAACACGGTCGCGCCTTAATGCCAAGCCCTGACTGAAAGTGGTTGACTGTAGCGGAGCAAGATTCCCCACAGTCAAACAGTTGTTCCACGTTGAATGAGTTTTGTTTGCCTGAAAGTGGTTGGCTGTCCCATGAGTCAGAAATTTCCGATGCACATGCCTTCGACACTCACATTGCAAGACCCTTCCGTAGCTCTAGTGCATCAGGTCTCTCCGTAGAAATCGTGCTCGACAGCCTGACGGCGAGTGGGTGGTTGCGAGTTCGCGTATGGCCCAGACCCCTGGCTGCTTGCTGGACCTGCTTGTGGCCCAAGGCGGTAACACGGGAATACGGTGCGATGAACTGCCTTGAAACCCTTGTCACGACCTCAGCTACCTTGTATCTCACTTTCTTTACTTTGCTCCTGCGCAGATTGTCATTTCAGGCAAACCTGGTGAAGCCACTGCAGTTGGCGGATTGGCCTTTCCACTGGGCTGCCCTAAACGGGGACACCACTTTGGCGGTGTTTGTGTACCAGCATGCCCCAGAGCCGTTGCGGCGCAGCTACATGGTGCAGCTGCCTGTGGCCGTGTTTTCAGCCGGTGGCCTGAATGGCACCACTCCATGGAGGAAGCCGCTGGTAAGGCAGCAGGGGGGTAGTTTGCAGAAGGCCAAACCCACCCGGGTAGTTGACACGGGTAGTTGACAGAAAGCCAAAGGCGAAAGCCTTAACACTGGTGGTCGCAGAGAGTAGCATGCGATGCGCAAGTTACATATGAAAATGTAAATGTGCCCGTGTAGCCATGCAACTGACAATGATTGTGACCATCATCATCCATTGTGCAGCTATGGGCAGGTGCAACAGGGACAGGGAGATCAGGGTACAGGAGGTACGCCTGGTGTGGCATAGTGAGTAGCAGTGAGGCCAGGCCATGTCCAGGCATGTGCAAAAGGAGCTTCCCAGCTTGGTCAGGTAGCAGTGACAATGGCCTGCCCTGCCGTGCTATGCAGGGCGTCTCCCCCCACGAGGCCGCACTGCTAGCAGGTGAGCTAGTTCAGGGACCACTACACCAGCGGCGACAACAGCACCGAGCACTGCGCCCATGTCATGGCGTGCAGCACGCAGCCCACCATGCCAGGCAACGACCTGCCAAGGCAGGCAATGAGCTGAAAGTAGCGAGTAGCGGTCGTGGCCATGCCAGTGCCAGCGACTGTGGACAAATGTCAACTCCAGTATTGCAGTGTTGAAGCAGTGAGGTGCCTGAGTGCAGGCGCAGGCTGCAGCATGAAGAGCAGGGCCAGCGTCGAGGCATTGCAACTATTCCTCATGCCAGCAGCCAGCATGCCCCACCAGACAGCATGCTGCTACCAACCCCTGTTGCCAACCATCGTCTGGTACACATGGTCAGCCCTAGCCCTAGCTCTAGCCCTAGCTTTAGGCCAGCTGGGCAGGGCTGTTCTGCAGCTCACCAGGGCAAAGCAAGGTCCAGCTCAGCCAAGTTTCTGGCTTGACAGTCAGCAGCCTTGCAGTGGGGCTACGCTGTCAGCTTGTCCAAAATCCCCTGGCTAGAGCAATAACTTGGCGGCTGCATGGCGGGTGAGAGGTAGGGTGGGGGTGAGGTGGGGCGGGTCATGGCAGCTGGCATCATGGACCTGCCCCTCCCCTGTGCAGGCCACGCGGCCACAGCTCAGGCGCTGCAGGCTATGGAGCAGGGCGTCCCCCTGCACTGGAGCCCCCAGCGCAATGCTGCCTACCCAGCAGCCACACGGTGAGCAGAGAGCAGGAAGGTACCCGTAGCCTCATCTGCTTGGGCAAGGCAAGGCAGCCACATCAGGTCTATGGCCTTACTGGCATAAACCCACCATCACTTGGCTGCAAGGATTCAAATGGGATGTGAATTGGAGCGTGAGGGAAGGTGTGGCAGGGAGTAAGGGAGATGGGGCTGAGTGAAGCATGAGGTGTGCGGGGCTGCCACTCTGTGTGTGTGTGTGTCTCTTTGTGTCATGCTTTGCCCGTCATGCAGGCTTAAAGTCCGACAGCTGGTCCAGTCTCTGAGCCTCAGCAGCTGGTTCTGCTGCTTGCCAGGGCCGGCTCGTCAAGCTCTAGTGGCGGCTGCAGCGTCTGACATTGCCCGCACCACTGCCTGGCCAACCCTCACTGCAGCTGACTGGCAAGCAGCAGCACCCCTGGTAGGTGCAGTCACATGCGCTTTGTGTGACCAGTGGCATGACGCCCATGGCGGAGTGACAAGAGTGACATGAGCTAGGGGAGTGAGACAGAAATGCTTGCTTGAGCTGCGGTTCAGGCGTGCATACTGTGCCGGCATGGTGTGCGTGGTGGGTCCAGGGTACGTGGCAAGTCCCCCAGGCCTTGGCTGCGGATGTGGCTGCTCTGGTGGGCGCTGCCTCACCTCTGGGTTGTGGATCAGGAGGGAGGCCCCTGCCTGCTGGCAGCCCAGCTGAACCGCTTGCGGGGCTGCCAAACGGCAATGAGCTGCTGCCCATGGCCGGGCCCCTGCCTCATGTACAGTTCAGGATGACGCAGCATTGCAGGTAAGAGCATTCCTTCACGTTACATCACTCTGTGCAGGTGCTCCACCCCTGCCAAGCAAAAGGCCATACTGCAAAAACTGCGGTACAGAGGCTGCCCAGAGAGCTAGTGACCGGTGTGCAATCAGCTACAAGCAACAAGGATTAAAGGCAGCATGATGGGCTGCCGTGTGTGTCACACATGCCTGATGTTGGGTTTACGCCACTAAGCCGGCAGCCTGTAAGGCTGCTGACTGGTTTGACATGTGCCAAATGCCTGTGGGGTGCCACAAGGCACCCCTGTGGTGGTTCAGTGGCGCCAAAGGGAGGGGCGAGCAGCATGACCATCGCCCTCACCATCACCATTAGCCGATTAGGTTACACTGTGGGCATTGTCACGCGCTGTCGCCATCACCATCACCATCACCGGCACCATGAGGCCGTCAGGGTGGCATGCAGGTGTGGCCTTGGGGGACGGCGGGCGTGGCTGGGCCTGCTGGCGCGTGGCACCTTGTCCCTGGCCGTGTGGGCCCTGGCTTCACGCTGCAAACGCGACCACCTGGTCCTTGCCGGGGCCTACCTGGTGGGTGCATTGATGACCGCTGCTGCTGCTGCTGCTGCTGCTGCTGACGGCCGCTCCTGCAGCTGCCTGACGTTGCTGCTGGTGCTGCTGATGGTGCTGCCGCTGCCTGCCGTTGCTGCCGCTGCCATAGCGCTTGCCACTGCTGTGTCAGTGCTTCTGAACCTGACCATCTTAGCCAAGGCACTTGGTGAGTTAGTTTTCCACCTTGCATCATCACCATTGGTTGTTGCATTGCATGCTGTATTCTGCTTTGCGTGCACTTCGTTGTGTGTTATCAGTACGTGTGCATGCCTGACTGCTCGCTAACGTAGCTCACTTGCATAGACAAACGAAAGTGTTGTGGATGCTTGTCTCCAGGGGTTATGCTGCTTGAGCTGGGCTGGGAACGGTGCTGTGCTGTGCTGTGCTGTGCTGTGCTGTGCTGTGCTGTGCTGTGCTGTGCTGTGCTGTGCTGTGCTGTGCTGTGCTGTGCTGTGCTGTGCTGTGCTGTGCTGTGCTGTGCTGTGCTGTGCTGTGCTGTGCTGTGCTGTGCTGTGCTGTGCTGTGCTGTGCTGTGCTCACACCAGGAGCACTGAGGCCTGGGTGCTGCTGCTGCTGCTGCTGCTGCTGCCGCCGTGGCCTGCTGCTGCTGCTGCTTGTTGCTGTCGCCTGCTGCTGCCGCCTGCTGCTGTGAATTGTTGTGGACAGCAGGGCGGGTACTGCTGACCCCATCTGCTGCCTGGCAGTGTGTGCAATGCTACCATTGCCGCCGCGTGTGCAGGCAGGGGCAGCATCTGGCCTGTCCATCCCAGGAGCTTCCCTCCTCATCGCCCATCTGCTAGCCGCCATGTGATAGCAGCACGTACGAGGCGTGCCGTGCGAGTGGGCGCCACTAGGGGTGCTTACTCGTATACGGTCACTCCTGGGATACAGCAGCAGTCGCCGCCGCCGCCACCGCAGCAGCAGCAGCGATTGATATTTTGTTGAGCATGAACATGTAGTTAATTGTCTTGTGATCTATGATTGTGGCCAGGAGTGATGCGATGTTCGAACCCAGCAGCTCTCCTGCCACCCCAAAGTATAGCACAGTGATGCAGATGGTTGCTCCGGGTCACGATCGCTTCGTTTTGACCCATTTAGACCTAGCCTATTCAGACATTATGTGCTTGCGTGATAGACACGCAGGAAGCAACGAAGGAGATGCAGGGGACTGTGTGACCATGACGAGTATGCACGTGAGTTTGTACACATTATAACGCACTGCGCAATCGCACTGATGTCTGGGCCTAAGGCCGAGTTGCGCGTCGACCGTAGTCTGCAAAACAACCAATTTAGCTCCTGGCGACTCGGACGCGACTTCCTTGCTGGGCATCAGCGCAGCTATGAGCTGCCTGGGAGGGTTTGTGCATGTGCCCCGAATGATACTGTGGACTATCTGCATACGCGGGCATCCGTGCTGCATAACCACCTGATGATGTCCAACGACCGCTTGTTCTGCGTGGTCCAAGAGGACCAGCAGCTTGCCCTGCTTGATGTGAGCGCGGTTCATGCCAACAACGTCGCAATTACAAAACTGGCCAGTGAGTCCCAGAGGAGCTTTGCAGCTTGCATGACCCAGCAAAGTATTCAGCTCACATGCCTGCCTGAGTCTGAGTGTGCCCTAAGGCCAGACATGAGTACACCGGAGCTACCCCATCAATCAGCCTGGCACCTCCATTAGCCAAATCTCAACCTCACCCTATTTCCTTCTTTACCCTTCTCAGGCTTTCCTCCTCCCTCCAGCCCGCCTCTGGCCCCCAGCACCTTGCCTCTGGACGTGTCAGTGTCCGTGGCCCTGCCACCCTACACCCCACCCGCCTGGGTGGCCCCTCCCCCTGGTTCCACCCCCTGCCGCCCTGATGACAGCCCCCGCCTGCCTGGAGATGACACCTACGATGTGCTGCTGTCTCTTGGCTGTGGGGACCTGAGGTTGATACGGGTGCAGCAGGGCCAGCTGCTGTGGGTTACGGCAGCCCTGCATCCACTGCGGCCGCCTCCCCCTCTGGCTGGGGTGCGTGCGCTGAAGCTGGAGACTGCCTTCTGGTCACCTACAGGTGCGACCAAGGCTACTCTTAAAGTATGGCTTTTGACAACGGATGTTATGTATAGCGCTTAAGATAAAACGTTTACTCACACTCACACTCATGCTCATCCCCCATGTGTAACATCATTGGGACAAGCACACCAGGTAGCTATGACACATTGCAATTCAACAAAGCCGGTCTGTGCAGGACTGTGGCGCTCTGCTACATTCGCAGCCTACAGCCTGCCGCAGCCCTGCTGGCTGAAGCCAGGCTTCCCAGGTCCCTGCTGGTGCTGCCGCTGCTGCTGCTGTGTGCTATGGGCCAGTGCCATGGCATTGCTGTACCGGCCTTGCTCCAGTGTTGCAGTGTTGCCGCTGACCTGAGGCTCCAGCCTTGCCCTGTGCTCTGGCTGTGCCCCTGCCTGGCTGCCCAGGGGAGCTGTGCTGCGTGGTGTGGGCTGTGGGCAGCAAGTCAAGCACTCAGCCAGCCGCCTGCCAGGTGTACCTCATCACCCTCGCCTGTGTGCCAGCCACCCCCGCTGCCCCGGCCACCCCCCCCACATCGCACCCACCTGCCAGCAATGGCCTCCACCCGCCCCTGACCCAGCCCCTGTCAGCGCCAGAGCCTGCGCCCAGCCTGCAGGTCACTGGGGTCAGGCTGGTGGGCGCCAGCTGCCTGCCCCCCCACTGCACACTGCCCAGTCCCCGGGGGGAGGCTGTCGTCCTGGGGCTGGACCCCCTGGGCTGTGAGGGAGCGGGGGGAGAGCTGGGGGGCGGGCCGGCTGCCTCCGCGCCTGCTGTGGGGGGCCCGCTGTCAGCAGGAGCCGCAGGTGGAGCAGGTGCGGGGCAGGGCAGGGCTGGGCTTGCTTTGACAGCTTAGCCATTGTACCTTGGTGTAGAATGACTTGCCGCGGCGCTAGGTCACTTGTGGATGATAAGGTGTGCATGCTGGTACCATGCTGGGTGCATGGTGCATGGCCATGCAGCGCAGACTTGGACCGTGGTGACATGGAGGAGGACGACATGGACCCCCGCACCCTGGAGGCGGCTGCTGCCCGCCTGGCACAGTATACCAGCGACCAGCCTGTGGGCAACCTGCCGCTGCAGCAGTGGGCCGACATCTACAAGGAGACAGGGGCTGAGGAGGTCTGCAGTGACGCGGGGTGTGACCTAGTCATGCTGGTCACTCATTCCATGCAGCCAGAGACCAACGCCCCCCAGGCAGCAGGGGGAGTGGACCCAAGCATGGGAGCGCAAGGCGAAGCAGGGCAGGGCGGCAGGGCAGCGGAAGGAGCATTGGGAACAGCAGCAGCAGCAGCAGCACGGGGGGCAGGGGCAGGGGCAGGGGGAGGGGGAGGGGGGGCTGCAGCCAGCCAGGGCTCCGCTTCATTGCAGCCTGTCCCGCTTTCTTGCGGGCCGCACAAGGTGAGCAGGTGGTCAGGACTTGGGGAACCCTTGCCACAGCACTGGCTGTGACGCTGGGAGCAGGGCAGGGGCAGTAGCCAGGGCAAGCCAAGGCAGGGCAGGGCAAGGTAGGTTTGTAAGAGCAGCGCATAGGGTTGGTGGCCAGGGCAGGGGCGTGACCAGGCTAGGTTCGCCTATGGTGAGGGCAAGAAGTGAAGTGAAGGCACAGGCCCATGCGGGGCAGCTGTGGGGGACGGCCTGGGTCCAATCACCTATAGTCACAGCTTCACCTCATCGGGCATGTTCAGGAAGGAGACATGTTGCTGGTGAAGAGTTAGATAGAGGGTTAGGTAGAGAGGTGTAGTGCTGACCCACCTTCGTACAGGGTGATGTGTCCGAGCCTGAGCAGAGTGGCAGCCACACTTGAGCTGGACCTGAGTGTGACCCCTGAGTGTTACCCCTGAGTGTGACCCTAGCTTCCTCTGGTTCAGCGATGTGTGTGTATGTGTGTGCCTGCTCCAGGTCTTGTCCGCTGACATGCCCGGCTTGTTAGCTGTGACGGACGATGTAGATGCCTGCGTGCTGCAGCTGGGCTGGCAGCAGCAGCAGCAGCAGCAGCAGCAGCAAGAGCAGCAGGGAACTGCATCCTCAAACAGCAGTACAAGCAATGCTGTAGACTCCGCGTCCATCAGTGGTGCAGGTCAGATGTGCAGCAGCAGCGCAAGCAGCCTGGCTGCAGCTGGGGGAGGTCCCACCCCTTGGGTGCGGCACGTGGCCACCATCCCTGCCCTAGCCTACATTGCTGCTGGCAAGACACAGAAGAAACACCTGCTGGTCGGTGAGTGGCTGGCTGGCTGGCTGGCTGGTGCCTCCGTGCACTAGGCTGCTGCAGCAATGCCGGCAGCTGCTGCTGCAGCCGTGTACGACTGCTGCGTGTGTGAGCTCACACAGTATCAGGAGACTATTGGTGGGGCAGCACCTTGGCCCTCAACCTTGAGCCTTCATTGCAGTCGGACACACTAATTGTGGACCACTACAAAGCGGTGTTTTTGTCTGTGTGGAGTTCCCATCGCATGGCATGCTCATGGCCTACACATGGCATACACATGGCATACATATGTCGCCTACCATCTACAACATTGCCTGACTCGTTAGGGCTACACCGTAGAGTTGGCATGACAAAACATGCACTAATTGAAAGCTGATGACAGCTCAAAGTGGGGGGCACACACACTACTGTGCCACAGCAGGCTGCTGCTGCTGGGCCTTTGGTGGCTTGTCTCGCAGCCGCTTGTAGCCCAGGCCAGGGTACTCCTTGCCCTTGGCTGGCAGAGCTGCCTGCTGTGGCCACCAGCACAGCTCCAGTGGCCGCCACTTGCTCTCCCCAATGCGCTGCATGTTCAATGCTGCGTTGCAGTCCCTGTCCAGCCACCTGCCTGGCTGTGGTGCTGGCTTGGCTTTGGCAGCCTTGCTCTTGCCCTTTGTGGGCTCAGCTGCCTCTTGCTCAGCCTTGGTGCGCTTGCTGCGCTTGGCTGGCAGGGGAGTGCTGGGCCCTGGCTCTGAGGCTGCTGGCTGTGTGGCTTCCTGGCTGCTGCGTGGGGCCTGTGGGGGCTTGCGGGGGGCTACTACAGGGCACCACATCATGCCCCGCACCAACTGGTCACGCTGCTGGCTCCAGGCTGGGCGCAGCAGACACTGTTCCATCTGACCTGCTGGGGGCTTCCAGTCTGCAGGCCTGGTGTTCCTGCGCTTGTTCAGCTGCCTCTCACATGGCTGCTGGCCATTCACAGATGAGCTGACCCGGGTGGTGCGGTGCTCATCCACAAGCACCACCCTACCCCGCCGCTGGTCTGTGCCCCTGGGCCTGCACACCACCTTGCGGCAGGCCCGCAACACCGCATCAGCACCCCAGCCTCCCCTAGTGCCAATGCTAGCTGCTCCAAAGAACACCACCAGCTGCTTGGCCTGCCCATGGCGCTGCATGGACACCTCAGCCATGTCCTCCTCCAACTGCAGCCATGCACACAAGGCACACACATGGTGGCACCAGGCTAGGCATGGCACAATAAAGTACTCTTCATTCCCAACCCACCACTTCTCAGTCCCTTACCCTCCCTCCCACCCACCCTCACCTTCTTGAAGAACTGCTCCAGTGTCCGGTCCTGAGCTCCGTACAGCCTCAGCCGCTGCTCTGCCCACTTGGGGTCCAGGTACACCTCCCACACTGCATCCCAGGTGGCCAGGGTGACGCTGATGTGCTTCAGGTTGGCCTCCAGGGAGGTGCCGGCTGAGCTTGCTGCTGCCAGGTGCTGGAGGTGGGGCTTGATCGGTGCTAGCCACCGCTCAGTGTCACGGCGGGCATTGTTCAGGCCACTGCCACTGCCTGGCCCTTGGTCAGCTTCCACCGGCGCAGCTGGTCTGCCATCAGCTGGCCTGTCGCCGGATCCCACACCCCAGAGGCTGCACTGACTGCCTGGGTGACGCCGGGGTCGATGCCCACCCCAATCTGAGTGGCTGGATTGAACACAAAGTCACGCTGCTGAGCTAGGCCCTTGCCAATGCGGGGCAGTCCCAGCTCATGGGCCGCTGCTGCTGCTGCACTTGGGGCTGCCACTGGGTTGCTGTTGCTGCTGGAGGGGCCTGCTGCTGAGGGTGGAGCAGGAGGGGTTGGGAGGGGGCGGGTGTAGTGCACACATACACTGACACCATCAGTCTCCACCGTCCGTTCAAACTCAAAGCCTTGGTTGGCCAGCTTGCCTGTGCTGAACCACCTGTCCCAATGGTTGCTACGGGCTGGCTCTGCGGTGAACACCTTTACTGTCTCCCTTGTGAGCCCCAGCTGCTGGCACACCCCATGCAACACCCTGCTGTCCACCTTGATGAAATGGATTCCTACCCTGGCCAAGGGGGTGAGGGTGAAGGGGGGTGGGCAGGTCAGGACCCTAGGACCTACCCTACGCCCGCCGCGCTTTGGCTGCCCTGGCACGGGTGGGGTGGGGGGCTGCTGCCACTGCTCCAGGCACCTGCACACATGCACCGCATGGCGCATGCGGCAAGGGAGGGGCACGGTGTCCTGCAAGGAGTCTCCCTCCTCCAGGGCCAGCAGTCTCCGCTGCTTGGCTGCCTCCTCAATCAGGTCGTTCACATGTCCCTTGTTCAGGTGGGCAGCCTGTAGCTCGGGGCTGTCACTGTTGAGGCTGTACCCACACGTCAGCTTGATGTAGAGCTGAGCCTCCTCCCCGCTCCAGCCTAGCCGGGCCCTGGCTGCCTTGGCGTACAGCTTGACATAGCGCTCTGCATGCATGCAGGTCAGGTCATGGTCACGTCATGGTCACGTCATGGCCAGGTCAGGGTCAGGTCTAGGTCATCGTAAGGTCTAGTCACGTCATGGCCAGGTCAGGTCTAGGTCATGGTCAGGTCTAGGTCATGGTCAAGTCAGGTCAGGTCAGGTCAGGTCAGGTCAGGTCTAGGTCATGGTCAGGTCAGGTCTATGTCAAGGTCCAGGTCCAGAGTCTAGGCACCACCCCAACTTGCCTGGGTTGGAGTAGTGTTGTTGCATGGCGACCGCTAGCTGCATGGAGTGGTGGCTGATGGTGTTGTGGTCCCCAGTCAGCTGGGTGCTGCTCAGCTGCTGCAGCTTGGCTAGTAGCTCCTGGTTGCTGGGGTCGTCAAAGGCAGGCTTGAGGATGAACCGCTTGTTCTGCCCAGCGCGGCCAAGCCGCCGCTGCAGCTGATTGTAGGGGGTGAGGAAGGTGGTGTTGGCAAAGTACAGGCAGAACACCTGCAGCTGCTGCAGCATGACTGGATCTTCGCTGCCCAGGGGCATGGGTGGCCCAGTGGGAGCTGCCGGTGGGGGGTGGCGGGCAGCAAGGCGGGCACTGGGTGGCCGCAGCGTGGGTGGTGATGGGGCAGGCTCTGGCTCTGGCTTTGGCTCAGCCTCAGCCTCAGCCTCAGGATCCCAGTCCATGATGTCCATGGCTGCTGGCTGGGCAGGGACACGCATGGGGAGTGGGGGTAGGGGTGCAGCATCCTGTGCACGAGGAGGCTGCACGGCTGGAGGTGTGGGGGCGCTGCGGTACCCCGGGGTGGGGTAGCCCACCAGGCACGTCAGAAATATCCTCAATACAAACAGGGAGGCGATTACACGGAGCTGAGGGACACAAACAGTGCGGGGACACAAACAGTGCTGGGGCATACAAGGCGGGGGTGCGCACCTGTCGGCGCTGGGTTTTCCATTCAGCCCTTCGCTCCTCGCGTTGTTAGCCTGGAGAGGCGCTAGGACCTGCGTTGGCATGAACAGTAGCGATGTGAGCAGCGCGGAGCTCACTGGACTGCACAGTTACAGCGGACCACACGTTTTTGCGGGCTTTCAATTGCTCTGCGGCACTGGGCCGCTTCCTCGGAGGCATTGCGCCACTAGGCTCATATCTACCAACACCTGCTGGTACCTACTAATACCCAGGAGGCGATGTCACTCACTCTCGCACTTCAAAGGGCACCTCCAAAGAGCACTTCCAAAAGGGGCACTTCCAATAGGGGCACTTCCGGATTTTTTGAGGAGTATAATCAGTGCATAGGGTCCCTGTAGTTTACCCTGACATCAGTTAAGGGCGCCCTTAGACCAGGTATCACCAACTGTCGAACCCTGGATAGAATATGATATGTTTTGCAATCTTTTTCCCTTTTCACCATTCTTTATTCCCTGCATTGTTTTGCAATGCCAATGGATAAACAAGTTATGATTTGGTGGCGGTGATGGGACCAGGCACCCTGTGGTGGCGCAGCTGGGCCTGGTAGGCAGCTGCCCTGGGGTTGTGATGTGGGGGCAGCAGCAGGGGTAGCAATGGTGAGGGGCAGCAGCAGGGGAGCAGGGGCTGGGCCTCAGAGGCAAGGCTTAGCCACTAAGACGTCCTGCTGGCTGAGCTGGGCTGAGCTGGGCTAGTGCAGTAGGCTGGGTGGCCCTGGAGCCTGGCATTGCTTTCGAGAGGGAGCCTGCTGCGGGATCTGCCTCAGCCTCAGCACAGCCTAGGGCTCCTGATCTTTCCGGGGGGGGCCTCTGACCCTGTTCAACACTGGCCTAAGCTGGGCGCAGGGAGGTAGTGGGTGTTCAACATGCGTTGGGCAGGGCAGGCACTGTCGCACTTGTCGGCAAGCTCGCCGGTCCCTTTCTCTCCTGCCTCGCGCGTGCTTTACCAGCTTGGCTGCGCGGCCATGAACTGCGCAGGGGACGCAGGCTGTCGTGCTGCCGGCGTGTCGGCAGTGCTCGTGGAAGGCGCCAAGTTCTGCTACGTGTATGGGGTGGTTGGCGTGAGGCAGGAGTTCGGCGAGCAGCAAGTCCTGGATATGCAGCTGTCCGAGGGCGAGCGAGTGATGGGCGCGCGGCTTTTGTCCGAGTACCTGCCGAGCAGCCCCGTTGAAAGTGATCGGCAGCAGCAGCCATCGTGTTCGGCAGCAGGGCAGCAGGGCAAAGCTCGCGCTTTGCTTCTGGTGCTCACGCAGCATCGCCTACTAGTGCAAATGCTTAGTAAAAGGTGACATGTGCAAGAGCTGAGGGTCAGGCCTTGGTCAGGTCAGGATCAGGTCAGGATCAGGAGGGTCAGGTCAGGATCGACCTTGATCAGATCCCTGTGTCCCTCGCCTGGAGAGCCCCTACATTTCTTCACAACAGGTAGTGACGGGTGATACTGTGTCCCTAACCTAGGTGTGACTAAGGCGCGACCGGCCAACCTAGAATTCTATTTCTAGGTTTCTAGGCTCAGGAAAAATTTCTAGGTTTCCAGCCGGCCAACCTAGAATTCTATTTCTAGGTTTCTAGGCTCAGGAAAAACTTCTAGGTTTCCGAGCCACCTAGAATTCTATGGGCGTGCCCTAGGTGTGACCCTAAGAGCGTTTCGTTGAGATGAGATCCTAGGATTTAAACCAGCAGTCTCACATTTATTATAGAGGAGAATCAGCGACCAGCGTACGCGATAGCAATGGGATACAGCGACCCGCCCTGGACCTTTAAGGGCAGGGCGCTGTATCAGTTGCAGCTCGTGAAGAGCGAGGAGGTGGGCGTGACGCATTGTCGACGCCCAGCGCTGGCTCTGACAAGTGCACCACCTGCAGGCGCGCAAATACATTCCAGACACTCTCAAGCTTGTTGAGTTATTCGGGTGCGTGCCTTGCCTTTGTACTTGCGCTAGCTTACTCTACACGTCTGCTGCACTTACTGCACACAACATTGTGTGTTGGGACCACTGTTCTGGCTTTGACAGACGCTGCTCACATGCATTGGTGACTGCGTACATGTAGTTCAGCCCCTCGTCCATCACTCGGAGCACTAGGGACCACTAGGGACCACAAGGGACCACTCAGGTCTGTGCTATGGGAGTGTGTGGAGTTATGTTCTCATGCACATGTCATGGGCGCCTACCACCTGAACCATTGCCTAACCCCTGTGACAGGGCTATAGTCTAGAGTTGGCATGGCATGCACGCACATTTGTGGGCACACACTACTGTGCCATAGCAGGCTGCTGCTGCTGCTGCTGCTGCTGGGCTTTGGGTGGCCGGTCTCGCAACCGCTTGTAGTCCAGGCCTGGGTACTCCTTGCCCTTGGCTGGCAGCTAAGGCAGGTCTGGCCACCAGCACAGCTCCAGCGGGCGCCCCCTGCTCTCCCATAGGGCATTGGCCATGGGCCTGCGCAGCCTGGAGCATGCAGCTGGACACCTTCATGCAGTGCACCATGCAGGCACACACTAGGTGGTTTCTACCTGGCAAGATATGAGGACAGCCCAGTTGGAAGCTTTGACGAGGTAAGCCTGGCATCACCTTACAAGTACATCACAGGAACCCTCCACCAACTACTGATGTGGTTCGCCGTGGCTCTGGCAGCTGGTGACTATGGCCGGGCTTGTGTGGAATGCTCCAACATCGTGTGCATGGGCTGCGCGCGTTTACGTGAACAACAAGTGAGGTGTGCATGCAACAAACACACCACCAAGGGGGCCATGCCAGGGATTCGAAGCTGCGCCACCGCCAGCACCAACATTTGCCACTGCCTCCACCACAACCACAACATTTCACACACTACACCACACTGCCTGTCTTGCCTTTCTGCCAGGCTTCACGCTGCTGCTGCTGCTGCTGCTGCTGATGATGATGATGATGATGGTGCTGCTGCTGCTGCTGCTGCTGCTGCTGCTGATGGTGCTGATGATGCTGATGATGATGGTGCTGATGGTGCTGAAGGCCTGACCCCTTGGTGCCTGGCATATAATCACCATGTTACTACGATGGCATGCAAGCCCACAGTGCAGGATGTGACCAGGCTGCTTGCATGCCTGCCATGGTGGTGGGGACCGCAGGGAGGCCCGTGACCATGGTCTGCAGTGTGTGGGCCTGCCTTCCCGCCTGGCCACCTTCACATGCCTCCCTCCCACACCGGCTTCACTGGAGCCTGGCTTGGCCTCTGCAGCCATGGCCCAACCTGCCCACAGCCTCTGCTGGTGGCGTAGTGGCCCAGCTACCCCAGCCATCAGCAGCCACCCTACCACAGCAGCCTGCTGCACCAGTGCCGGCGGCAGGGGCCATGGCAGCCTGCCCACCCCCTTGCAAGGCGGCAAGGTGGACGGTGCAGCTGGGGCTGCAGGCAGCACCCTCGCGCTGCAGCCAGCTGTGCTGCAGGTGAGCAATGTGGACCAGCGCGGCCGGCGGGCGCGGCCGTTCCCTGTGTGCACGCTGCTGCTGCCGCCCGGCCTAGGTGAGGGCAGCTTCCCAGGGCCGCGGATGCGCCTGTCGCTGCCCAGCTACAGCGGGGCCACCCCAGACTGCCCGGCACTCTTGAAGTACGCGTGCCATCTGCACACCAACATCAGCGTGATGGCCCCGGCAAGGGTCAGCTTGCCGCTGCCTGAGGCCCCGGACTTGGCTGTGGGGAGGCGCCCCGGGGGGCGGGCAGGGGGGGAGGTCAGTGAGGAGGATGGAGAGCTGATGACTGCGGTGCTCGGGGGCCGCCCGCTGCTGGCCCTGAACTTCCATGACATGGAGGTGAGAAGAGGGTAGATGTCTCACACCTCACGTCACACAGTGAAGGCTGCACCGTTGCTTTCAAATTCAAATTCCTGTTACCATGAACACACATTCCTGGTTTGGCTGTTTAGTCTCAGCTTGGGGACACCCCAGGGCAGGTCCGTTGCCGTGTCTGCGATGCATTCCTGCGTTTTTTGTTGAGGGTGACATGGTATACATGCACCCATGTCACCCAATGCCAGATAGGAGACTGACAACATGCTTTGTTTCTGCTCCCAGTCGTCGAGGTGAATGGCCAACATCAACACCAGCTTCTGAGGTGTTGCCTTGCGCAGATGACGGTGCACCAGCCAATCCAACTGCCGCTGCTCCCACTGGCTACACAATCGTGATTGGTGCCAAAGCTATTGGCGACATAACCTTGGTGGCAACACGTCTTTATACTTGCTCAGGCTGCTTTCATGATTTGGACACAATGATGATGATGCTGACGGTCGTACACCTTCCTTAGCGCCAGCCTGGCATGGCTGCTTGACCTTGACCATGAGCAACCCGGGCCTGGAAGCTGGCGACATGCACATGCATGGATGCGCACAACTAAACACGTTGACCAGGTGCACGTCAGGCGCCCCTAAGTTACAGCAATCTGGCCCTTGTTGTGCTATGATTGTAACCGTTCAAAGAGACCTGTCCCGTTATTATAGTATGTTTGCGGTTACATGGGGCAACCCCCGGACCGCGATGGCTTGCTCTGATGGGCAGAACACGCAACGGTGCTTGCAATAAGTGGTGTGGCATTGATTACCTCAACCAATGTACCGATTACCTGAACCACCTGAGTTCCAGTGTAACAAACCGAATTGAAATCAATGAATGATTGCCACTGTGCAATTGAGGACACCTGAGTCTGCGATGCGTGACAGTTGTTGAAGCTGTGCAGTCGCGACTTACGTGCCAGGCCGATACACAACTCGATTTAGCTGCAGTCAGCGCTTGACACTTGTCCATTCAAATTTGTCACACATCATATGTCGACATATTGCATTAAATACATGGTAATCATCCTGCGATAACGCGCCTGCATCGCCATGGTGGCTTGTTGAGTCAAATGACGTGTACTGACGCCGTTATTGCTGTCTCACTAGCAGCAGGTGTGCAATGGCCTGGGTCACACCACAGCCTATTCAGCGCTCACACCGAACCAAACCTTCCTACTTGACCCAAGTGACATCCCTAAGTCAACCATTACGACCCCTCTATGCTCTCTTCCCTGCCGGCCTGCCGGCCTGCCGGCCTGTGTAACACCCGACTGCCTGCAACTCTGCCTTTTCTGCGCCTGCTCTGCATGCTACCCCCTGTTGGCTGGCTTCATGATCTGTGAGGGAGCCAGCTCCTTCATCTCGCTCAGCCGAGCCAGCACCTGGGAGGAGCTAGGCCGCTCAGCAGGCACCTCCTTCCAGCAGTCACGAATCAGCTGCTGAACGCCAGGAGCCTGCAGCGGGGCCATCAGAAGGGTGGGCAGACTCAGCCTAGCTCCGCAACAAAGGAGGTGGCAGAATACCACTGGCGCTACAAGAAAAGAGAGACAGAATGCTCCATAGTGGAAATGATGATGGAGGTCCATGCTGCTGCGCACGTTGCAGGCTGGCTGCTGGCTGTAAGACTGGGCACCTCAGTGAAGCTCACCAGGTCGGAGGGGATCTCGAGGCGTTGGCCCCCATAGCCCACTGCTCCAACCACCCCCATGGAGTGCTGGGCACTGCATCAGGGGCGCACAGGGGACACAGGCAGGCAGGCACATGAGCAGGCAAGCCTGCTGGCAGTCCCATTGCCACCGGCTTGAACAGAGTCTAACTACCTTGGTCCAGGCAGGACATGGCCTAGCCTCATTCACTGCAGACAGGGTTATACAAGCAGGTGCCCTGCCCACATGAACAAGTTAGGGGCTGGGCTGGGCAGCAGCTGTTAACTCAGGCCAGTGGCTGAGGCCCTACACACTGAGAGTCAATCACACTGTAAGCAGGTGCCTCAGGTGCCTGCAGACCTATGTTTACACTTTGTTGCCGCATGTTTGAGGAGGAGCGGTGGTGGTAGAGCATGGCCACAGGAGCAGTGGCTTTGTCAACATTGTAGTGCTCACCTTCCCCAAGGCTTGCACCCCGTACACAGCTCCCTGCAGCAGCAGCACGGCATGCATCAGCATAGTGAGAAGCATGACGAGACAGTGAGTGGCTTCTCAGCACAGATGGGAGACTGAGGCAGGCAATGTCTTCCTGGGGATAGGAGGCCAGGGGCAGGGCCGAGCAGGGGCGGGCAGGGGCGGGTTCACGCTCCTGACAGACCACCTAGGCATACAAAACCAGCTGCTGGATAGAAGGCTGTCTCTATGCTGGACCAGGGTCACCCCTCACTGCTCACCAGAGCACGACGCCTAAAGAGAACACATCACTCTTTTCATCACTCTGCTGGTTCCGCAGGATCTCTGGCGCCATCCACTCTGAAAAGGACAGCATCAACAGCAGCAGCCGTCGGTCAGGATACCGCTGATTCATTACAAGGCCACATCACAGTAGGCTGCAAGCAGGCTTTGCGTGATCACTGGGCCGCCCATGACAAGTGCAGCATCAGTGCGAGACAGGGGAGGGCAAACCAGCACCATCTTACACACCTATTCATAACTACCTTCCATCCTCACACCTACACTCCTTACACTATCATTACACATGACACATGTTGTGCCATAAGACATGTGTCCTGTGCTTATGGCGTTGTTCCTTCAAATAACGTACAGAAACAGGGGTCAAGTGCTGCTGCTGCTGATGATGAAGTAGAGGTGGATGATGTCAGTGAGCACATGCTTCAGCACTGCCCCTCTTGTGCATCGTCACCCACCTGGGGTGCCTGAGGTGCTGCGTGAGGTCAAGAAGGTAGAGCTCAGGAACTGACTCAGCCCAAAGTCACACACCTGCAGCCACCAGCAACAGCCTGGTGCTGCGCTTAGTAAGGCACATCACAACTTTTCACTCGGCCGCCCGCCCACCTGCCTGCCATCCCAGCTGACACCCACAATTTGTGATGCAACCGCCCCTGCGCATTAGGTCCAAGCACAGCTGCACACCCAACCCCCACTGCGCCACCCACTGCTTGTTATGCCTTGCCATCGTCATCAAACCCTCTCTCCTGCCCCCTTACCTTGACTGTCCAATCCCTGTCCACCAGGAGGTTTGGGCTTTTGAGGTCACGATGCACGATGGTGGGTTTACACCGGTGCAGGTAGGTCAGGCCCTTGGTCACGTCAATGGCCATGGTGAGCCGCCTGCTGGGGTCTAGGACAGCCTGTTGCAGCAGGGGCCGCCAGGCAAGCAGGCAGCTTGGCGAGCCAGACAGCCGAGCTAGGAGATGTAAGACAGCACACTTGATTGACAGCGCAACAGCTGCAAAACAGTCGAAATGGGGTGAACCTGGCCACGCACACAAAGGATGGTACCCAGACAGGTGATGCAGTATCAGGCCACATCTTTGTAGTCATGGACAGATGTTGAGCATTGAGCAACGAGTAGCGCACCAAGCTTGCTGACTGCAACTTTAAGACCAAAGTGGGTATTAGGCAGTGTAGGCACTTGTCCATATACTGTGGCAAGTGTCTGGTCTTGAAATGTGAGAGTGATGACTGCACGATCCCTACCCTGATGTGTATTGTCAAAGTGGATGGAAGGGTGGATGTCCTGACACACAGGCACCTGGACTTGGCCTTGCATCCCTCAACCTCATATCCTTTACCCAGCGCTGATCCCTCATCCTCAAACAAACATCACCCCAAGTCCTGATTTGGCTGCCCTCCCAGTGAGACCACTAACTCAACCGCCTGTCCTTCTCACCTCCCTCTCTCATCCCCCTCTCCTGGGCACGTACCTTGGAGTGATGCAGCAAACGGAAGAGTGAGCCGCGTGGCACGAACTCAGTGACGATGGCCAGCTCCGGGGGCTGCACCACAGCACCCATGAAGAGCACCACGTTGGGGTGGCGCACACGGCTGAGGATGGACACCTCGGCTTTGAAGTCACGCATGCTGCTGTCAGACAGCGTGTGCTCCAGCAGCCGCTTGATGGCCACCTCAGTGCCCCTCCACTCGCCCCGGAACACCTCTGCAGGAGCAGCAGAGCCAAACAGCGGATCAAAGCTAGTGGCAAGGGTCAGCGCAGGGTGGAGAGCAGGAGCTGGGAGGTTGACGGGGAAGGGCAAGAGAAGCGCAGGGTGGAGAGGGGGGAGGGCAAGAGAAGCAGCAGGCAGTCATCAGGGCAGGAGCAGGGGTTTAGCCCCCCCTCCACATCCCTTGCTTGCTCACCCTCCAAAGCACCCCGGTTCCTCCCCTGCACCCTAATCTCGCCCTTTCACCCTCACTCCCACCCTCCACACCCTCCTGCACCCCTCCGCCCTTTCTGCCACTCCTGCAGCCCCCAGTCGCAGCCCCACTTCGCCCCTGCCGCACCCTCCCACTGCCGCTCACCTCCAAAGGACCCCATCCCCAGGCGCTGACCAAACACCAGCTCGCCAGGGTCTATCTCCCACGGCTGCCCTGCCATCTGCACGCCCACAGGACCACACACCACATGGCCACACACATGACCACAAGGTCTCCACCATTGGCATGGCAGTAGCAGGCCAAGGGGGCCAAGCACCTCCGCCTGTAGGGGGACGAATCCTAGCACAGCCCCACACTCACCCACTGGCACCATGATACTGCCTGTGCGCAAGCATGCAGGCCACATGGTAATGCTTGCATGCTGCCCCCCTCCTTTGCCCCGTTACTGCCCTGTTGCTGCCCTGCTTCTCCCTATGTTTAACCATCTGTAGGCACACACCCTGTCCTGCTGTGCTGTGCCTGGAACTGCCCTGCTGGAACCACTGCTGCCATGCCAGCTAGCCCAAGCACGCATACTCCATGCCAGGAGCAGCAGGAGCAGCAGGAGCAGCAGGAGCAGCAGCAACAGACGAGAGCCCACCTGCAAGGACTGCATTGCGCCCAGCACCTGTTGCGCAGCTTCTGCCTGGTGCTCGCTGCCGCCACCCCTGCTTGCCTCGTGTTGCCCAGGGCTGACTGGCGGCCCCTGTTGCTGCCCCTGCCCCTGTCCCTGCCCTTGCCCCTGGCCCTGTCCTTGCCCTTGGCCCTGGCCCTGCCGCTGGCCTTGCCCCTGCTGGTGGCCAAAGACTAAACCTTGGTGATGGCCTGCCCCCTGTTGACCCAGCCCCATGGCCTGCAGCTGCCCCAGCCCTAGGCCATGCACCATCCCCTGCTGCTGCCGTAACCCTGCTCCGTTGCGTTGTATCAGCGGCCCTGACCCCGGCCTCAACGGAGCCCCAGGGTATGCTGCTGACCAGCCCCCCTGCTGCTGAGGCTGTTGCATCAGGTGCACAGGGGGCTGCTGCATCAGGTGCAGGTGGGCGTAGGGGCCTGGAGCAGCCCACGCCCCCATCCCCACTGCCTGAGCCTGCTGCAGTGGAGCTTGTAATGCCCCAGGCCCATCTATGGGCGCCTGGGCGAGCTGGGTGGTGAAGGTAGGGGACAGGGGCCGCAGCCCTGCTGCTCCTAGGGGGCCTGGCCCCATGCCCGATACAGCAGGCCCCCCCCGGGTGGGCCCCCCTGGTTGCATGTACAAGCCACTCTGTGCATGCACGCCATCCACCCCCCACTGCAGCCAGGCATTGCGGCCCAAGCTGGCTGATGGCTGTTGCCCCTGCACTGAGGACTGACTGGGGCCTCGAGCAGCTGGCATCCCTACTGGCACCAGCTGTAGTCCGGGTCCTGCTGATCCTGAGGGGTGCTGTGGCTGGCCTGCTGATCCGGTGCAGCCCTGCGATGGCAGGGGTGAGTGAGGCAACAGTCCCTGCAGGCCGTCAGACGTGACGAGGGGTGTTCCAGTGCTGCTGCTGGCGGGCAACTGGCCAGACAGACGCGACAGCATGTCCTCAACTGCCTGTGCGCTGGTGGAGGTGGAGGCTGCCGAACTGGGTAGCAAGCCGCTAACCTTGCCACTACTGCCGCCACCGGGCCTGGTGCTCGATGCAGCAAGACTATAACGCGGGCTGGCTTGCTGCTGCTGCTGCTGCTGCTGCTGGTGGTGGGGGGGGCAGGGCTCCAGGCTGAAATGCAGGGATGCAGTATCGCTGCCTCCCCCCTCCCCGACAACAAACAGTGTAGGCACATGGCCTGTGGAGCTGCTGCTTGCACTCTTGGCGTGGTGCACAAAGGGCGGGCCCTGCTGCCCCTGTGGCTGCCACTGCACAGGTGAGCCGCTGCCCAAGCTGGTGCGATGGTGGTGGTGGTGAAACTGATATCCAGCACCACCCCCTCCTCCCCCCACACCCCCTCCCGCTGCCAGCATGGGGGTGTGTGGTGCTGCACCGGTCGAGGCCCGGTCCATGCTGCTGCCTGCCTGAGGGGGGCCAGACCCCAGGGTCCTGAAAGGGGACAGGTCAGCAAACGGCTCAGCTGACTTGGCAGCACCTGAGACCAACAGCCCAGCCGCTGCTGCCGCTGCTGCTGCAGTGGCGGCTGCCGCGCTGGACCCTGCGGAGGAGTGGTAGCTGTGGTGGCTGGTGTGGTGGCCAGGGCCGCCCGTGCCAGCGCCTGGGGCAGGGGGCAGGGCGGTCAGGGCTGAGGCAGCTGGGGCGAGGCTGGGAGGGTGGGCTGGCCCGCCATGGCGCTGGCCACGCAGCCCCCCATGAAAGGCCCCAGCACCCTGGCTTGCCTGCACCCAGCCACCCTGCCCATGGCCCTGACCAAGCAGCTGCTGCCCAGGGCCTGGAGCTGTCATGCGCTGGACGGGCTGCAGAGGCTGCTGGGGCAGGGCCAGGGACCCATGCCAGCCCAGCACCCCAGACAACACCCCGCCCCCTGACCCTGCAGAGCCAATGTGGTGCTGGGCCTGGGGGAACTGCTGCTGCTGCTGCTGCTGCTGCTGCTGCTGTGGGTGGTGAGGGTGCTGGGTATTGAGGGGTTGGGAGAAGGAGCCGCTGGTACCCCCGCTACTCTGTGTGCTCATGGAGCTGCGCAGCACTGCAGGGGCGGCATGGCCCAGAGCACCCACGGCTGCAGCATGGAGTTGGTGCATGGGGGGGAGCTCGTAGGCTGCTGGGGGGGTGTGGGGCTGGCTGGAGGTACCCTGGTGCAGGGGGGAGGCACTCTGCCGCCCGGGCAGGGAGGAGGGGCAGCTGGGGGAGGGCTGGCTGGGTGGGAGGGGGCGGGGGCCGGAGCTGGGAGGCGTCTCAGTACTGTGGGCGTTGGGCTGGGGGGGCGGGGTGTGGGGGGCCCCCATGATGAGCCAGGTGGGTTGGGGGTCTGGCGCTGGGGACAGCGTTGTTGTGCTGCCTGGGGGGGGGAGGGGGGCCGGGGGGATGCTGGGGTGGAGCAGCTGAGACTTGCTGACTGCATGAGCGATGGGGGGGTGAGGGAGCCCCTCCCCAGGGGCTGCTGCCACTGCCATGGCGGTGTATGAGGCAAAGGGGGAGGAAGCGGCAACTGCACGAGACCCAGGATCTGCCCCTGTACCTGCTGCTGCTGCTGTTGGACAACCGCCCTCCTGGCTCTTGCCCAGCTCTGAGCCTGCCCCCTGCCCTTGCTCCACGCTCCTTGGCCCCACCCACCCGCCCGCACTGAGCGGCAGCGCATCCCGCTCAACCGGCAGCAGCCAGGCCAGCGAGGGTGAGGCGGCTGTCTCAGAAAACCATGGGGTGGCCCCCTGGTGGCTGTGGCCCGCCCCTGTGCCTGGGGCAGGGGCGCTGGCTGCCCCCCCAGCCATGTGCCCCTCAGACCCTGCTGCCAGGCCCCCTCCCTCCCCCTGCCCTTGCAGAGTAGCTTGCAGCTCAGGCACACTGCAGGCGGTCATGCTGTTGTTGAAGGTGACCCACCCAGGCTGGCTGGCTGTGAGGCTGCCAGCCACAGGCTGGGTGTGGGGCAGGGGGCTGCTAGGGCACTGGGCCGCTGCCAGTGCCTCTGGGCTGAGCTGCAGGGTCTCGGAGTCAAGGCGGATGAGATCAGGGATGGGGGACAGAGGCTGGCGGGGGCTGGTGGCAGGGGACGCCTGCTGGGCCCCCCTGGCTCCGGTCCCCCCTGGGCGTCCCCCCCGCCCTCCCCCACCATTGCTGCTTGAGGAGCCGCTAGCGCTGGTGCGCCCGTCCTGCCCACCACCCCCAGTGACTGTCCTGGTGCTGCGCATGGCGGCGAGCTCGTCAAAGGATGCAGCCAGGTTGGGCTGCAGGGGCGGGGGAGGCAGGCTGGGAACGGGGCCGGCAGCTGCCCAGCCTGCGGCTCCAGGAGGGGGCTGGCGAGACGTAGGCCCCCTAGGAGTGGCGGCACCAGTGGCAGATTGGGAGGAGGGGTGACTGCCATTCTGAATGTTGGAGGGAGGGAGGGTGGAGGGGGCATGGAAGGGGGTGCCAGGGCGGAGTCCGGCAGCAGTGGCTGCAGACCTCTCAGCTGTGGCAAAGGCGGAGAGCTTGCTGCTGGTGGAAGCTGGGTTGGGGTTGGGAAAGGGGGAGGGGAGGGGAGGAGGGGGGAGGGCGGGGACTGGCAGACGGGAGATGGGGGCAGCAGCGGGGCGGCTGCCTGAGGGTGGGTCTTGGAGGGGGCTGCTGGCTCCTGAGGAAATGCAGGGCAACCAAGGAGTGGGTGAGTATGGCAAACACTAGTGTACATATACAGAGGAGCAGCAGCAATAGCCGTCACTGCAGCGGCAACGCGGGCAGGATGGATTGAGAGCAGGACAGGGAGCAGACACATCAGCGCACTCCAGCCCCTGCCTCCTCCCTAGCCCCATGCGCCTCCCTCCTCCCTAGCCCCATGCGCCTCCCTCCTCGCTAGCCCCATGCGCCTCCCTCCTCCCTAGCCCCATGCGCCTCCCTCCTCGCTAGCCCCATGCGCCTCCCTCCTCCCTAGCCCCATGCGCCTCCCTCCTCCCTAGCCCCATGCGCCTCCCTCCTCCCTAGCCCCATGCGCCTCCCTCCTCCCTAGCCCCATGCGCCTCCCTCCTCCCTAGCCCCATGCGCCTCCCTCCTCCCTAGCCCCATGCGCCTCCCTCCTCCCTAGCCCCATGCGCCTCCCTCCTCCCTAGCCCCATACGCCTGCCTCAGCCCCTCGTGGGCTTGCTGCCTCAAATGGGTCAGCTCACTTGTGAAGTGCCTGCGCTGGGTAGCGAAGCTGTCCGGGGTCAGCAGCTCTCCAGGCTTGGCCACCAGGTCCACAATGAACTCCTGTGCATGCAGCCAGCACGCCACCATTGCCAGGGGTCAATGGCCCCGCGCTGCAGCCAGCCCTGTTGTGCAGCGTCACGAGGACCAGCATCAACATGAGGACCAGTGGATAGGGAAACACTGGTGTTGCATGCATGCATGCATGCATGCATGAGGCTTACAGGCCCGCCTGCTGGCATAACCTTCTCAGTCGCAAAGCCATCGCAGGGTGTGCCCTTCCACCCAGCACTTGCCCTCCCACCCAATCCACCCCACCCCACCCACCCCACCCCTGCCATCAACTAGACCCAGGCACTGACCCAGACCCTGCCACTGCCACCCAACACAGCAGTGTCTGCACTGCTAAGTTGCACCTCAGCCCCTCAGCACTCAACACAGCGCCGCCTGAGCTGACCCTGGGCTGTGCTCTGATCTTTGTCCCCACTGCCACGCTGCAGCAGCCCAGGCCACCATCCACTGCACCACACTGCGCTGCCCAGAGCTGGAGCACTGGCCCCCTGCAACGCTGTCTTCTGCGCCTCTGATCTACCCGGGCAGGTGCAGCCTCTGGAGCAGGCTGCCCCTGGAGCCCTCTGGAGCTGCTCCTGCTGCCCCTGCTTGAGCACAGCTGCAGTCACCTCCAACGTCACTTCCTGGTCATGGGGAAGCACGCTGCCGTGCGTCAGCAGGCGGCGACACTGGCATGACCGCCGAGTTGCTTTACGTAAAACTTTGCCATCCAGGCTGACCCCCCGAGTGCCTTTGGGTCAGAGCAGGCTTACAAACAACGCTGAGGCCTGCCCCTGCCCCTGTGAGTGCCCGTGTCAAACTGCCTCCCACCTCCCACCCCATAGCTAAGTAGGGCTGCTGCAGTCACCTTGCCGTCAATGTTGACCACATTGACTGCCAGGTCGTCGCCCCCTCCAGCCGCCGGCCCCTTGCGCAGCTGGCTCTTGATGTTGAGTGAGTCTGCCAGCAACTTGAACAGCAGCGCCCGATGACGGATGCTGCCCACACTGAGGTTGCCCAGAGCAATGACGGCAGACCTGGAGCAGGGGGTGAGGAGCAGAGCAGGGGTGTGAAGGGGCAAGGGGAAGTGAAGCGAGCAGAGGCGGGAGCAGGGGGAGCACGGCACGCATGCACCAGCTGTCATGGGCACAAAAGAGTGCAATGAGAGTTTTGCAGATGTTTGTGCTAGGCTGAGCAGCAATGCTCAGCAAACATGGATGCCAGGTTGACTGGATGGAAGCATGCCCTCTGCGCCCTCTGTTTCAATGCCAGTTCTAACATGGTGTTCATGTAAAGGCAAGACTGCCCCTGCTGCTGCCCAGCTCCTTGGCATGATGGCTGCTGAGTGGCTCCGCTGCTGCTGGCAAAGCAACGCTCGCCATGTAGCCTCTGCTGCTGTCCTACTACACAGGCGTCCTTGTTGTGTCCAGCTGTCCCGTGGAGGAAGGCGGCTGTACACAAGCGGGCAAGTGTTAGCCTGTTGTCTAACTGTGTGTCAGGCCTGCATGCCATACAGCTCTCCTGCACGCCTACATGCCTGCTGACCAGCTATCCCCAGCAGTTGCCTTCAGGCCAGCTGCCCCTTTTGCCGCCATGCACAGCCTGGCCTACCTTTTCTTTGCCTTCTCGGCCGCGCTGGCCGCCTGCCAGAAGTGTGACAAAGTGTCATCACAGTCATACGTGCCGCCCATGGAATCGACTACAATCTGTGCGAGCGCCTGCATAGTACGGAGCGATGGCACATATATCTGTTAGTGCTATGATGCAGGCCCGACCCTCTGGTGGGCTGGTGTGGTACTCACGCCTGATGTCAGGATGGCTGATATGGCACTCACTTGTATTGTGGTGCTAGAGCCTAATGTTAATGGGGTGTGGCACAAGCGTCCATTGCACTCCAACATCTGATGGGCCCCATACCACACCTAGGGACTCTGACCCTAACCCTGACACTGACCCTGCTTCCTGCACCTATACCTGGCACACATCTTGTTTCCATCCCTGCATGCCAGTCACAACACAGCCTTGCCTGCTGTGGTCATAGTGCCAGGTGCATTACCTAGACCTGGAACAGAGGCCTGCCTGGTGTTGCCGCTGCACGCCTGTTGTAGTGATTGTGCCTCTTTGGCTGATCATGCCTGAGTTGTCTTGCAGCTGTGGAGCGTGTGCTGTGCAAGCACCTCACCTTGATGCGTGCAGCCGGGCCTTGGGACACCACCTCCGCAGACACATCTGCAGCACGCTCCTCAAAGGCACACAGGTTGCTGTCCTCTGAGTGGTCGATCACAACAGCCTGAAGAACAGTAGGAGGCAGCAGGATGAGCGCGTGGGCCGCAAAGGCAAGCAGGGGCAGGCAGAAGCAGGCAGGGCCGGACAGGGCGCGAGCAGGTCGGTTGTCAGCATAACTGGCAGCGGCATCTTGGCAATTCGGGGAAAAGGAGGAGGCGGATAGCAGTGAAAGCAGGGCAGCTGTAGTGTGGCAGCATAAACTGGCTGGCAGTGCCTCATGCACGTGACTGATGCACCACACCTCTCGGAGGTCTCCCTCTGCTGTCCGTACTTTCTTCAACTCCTCCAACTTGGGGAAACCGCCAGCGCTGTCCTCAACCTCTGGGAAGTCTCCCAGTACGTCATAAAACCCATCCACCTGGGACCAGGGGCGCATGCAGTGGCGTTTGAAGCCTGGCTGACTGGAGCTGACGCTGGCATGCAGGATATGTGACAGTGGGCCTGTCCTGTTTTAAGCAGTGCTGGTTTGAGACACAGAGCATGCAGCTGGCAAGGAAAGGCCTTACCACTACATCTGACGACTCCAGCCTGCCCGTCACGTGGTATTTCTGGCTGAGGGCTTGTGCCAAACCCGCCTGCTGGCGTCTAGATGCATCTGCGGCTCTACTTCGCTGGATCGCAATGGCATTTGCTTGTTGCTGCGCCTGCATAGCTTGCAGGGTCTGCTGACGGGCCTGTTGTTGCTGCGCCTCCTGAGCACTGGCTTGCAGCGCAAGGCTGACCATCTGCGGTCACGGGCATATAATCCACCTGTGATAACCAGCACCGGGGCTGCGACGACGCTGCGACTGCCTTTACTCACGTAGTCTTCATGGGCTTGTGCGGGATGGACGGGCCCAGGAGCACGAAGGTGTTGTGAAGGCCAGTGTGCGTGGGCAGGGTAGGCGTACACTGGCGGAGGGAGGTAGCCAATTGGCTGTGACACAGGCAGCGTAGCCTGCGGCTGATGCCCGTTGGTCGGGTGATACGCTGTGCGCTGGGATCCCGCAGGTGGTGCTGTCCCAGGGGGTGCGCCGAAGGTACTCGCGCCAGAAGGTGTGGCCTCAAAGGCCGACTCCACTGCGTCTGCGGAGGCCTGCCTGCGATGGGACTTCGCTGGCCACTTCATTGTTACAAAGATGGGCCCTGCGCCTGCAGGCACGGGCCCTGCGCTTGGTGCACAGAGGTAAGCGCCGTTCTTTCTTTAAATGAATTGTGGGACCTGAGTGGGACCGCGCCAAATTTATGCAAGACCCGAGGTGAGAAACAGCCAGCCAACATCCTCAGTAGCCTTCATAGTTGCATATGCACAGCATTGTCAACCATTGCATAGCTGGGTGCCATGGCATCAGTCAGAGATCACCAACCCTGGGCTGCTGTCAAGGCCCACCCCCTATGCCTAAGGCGCGCCCGAAAAAAGCTTTAAGATATGGCCCTATATGATCAAGCATGATGGAATATGATGAAATATAATTAAGCCAAAACTCGCAAAACCCCGTAACCTCATTGCCGTGGTCTCAACCTGGTCTCAACCATGGTCTCAATCGTGATCTAATTTGGCGGAGGGTAGAAGAGTTGATCTAATTACAGCTAAGACTCTTGGCCTAAGAGTGATACTGGTTTGGAGGGCGTCAAACCCTCTCTACACTCGGGGTTCCCAGGTGATGTGGGGTGGCGATCTGCCACATTATCCTCTTGACCACAGACCCGGCCATATCACATATGACCAATTCCTCAGCAAGTCATATGATCGGTCGCGCCCTACCTATGCCCCTCACCCCCACCAGCAAGGCCCAATGTATCAAAACAGGCCTAACGTACTCTCCCTTTTGATTCGCGAGGCCCCCAAAAATATAATTACATACTCTTTCCCGACTCAGGCCGCCCCAACATGGGGTTAGTAATGTTCACGCAACTACTCTCTGAACACCGCATCGTTTTCAATAGCGTTTGTCACATTGGCAGCCACGGTTTAGTCCGCGTAATCTGACCATCAGCGCTAGCCATTGGAGTCTTTGCTCGCGTACTGCCACATGTGCCCGCGATTCACACCGGCGAGACGGGTCTCCTTGGCACGGTGAGCCGCATCGCTGTGGCCCCATCTACCTAGCGTAGTGAGCTGGTTCTTCACAAATGGAATGTCCGGCCAACACCCATCGCGATGCCTGCCGGGCGTGCAGGGCGCCTAGACGGGGTGAATGAAACATATAATCGTACTCGCTTCCGCCGAATAACACATTTGGGTCGGCGCACACTAAGGTATCACCGGCTTATACCCCCCCCTTCTCCACTGTGTCCTCCACTGTGTTGCACCCGCTGCACTCACAAGAAAATGGCTACGAAATGTTTTTTCTTTACCCATTGGCGCATCTAGTGAAACAAACCGCACAACAAACAGCCCAGGCCTCGTTCAGTTTGACAGCTTCAAAGTTACATCATGTTCACTAGGCAGGTTCTAGGCCACGGCATGCTGACTGGGTTGGCTACATTCTGAGCCAGCTAGCATAAATTTTGGCGCAGCGAGTGCAGAGTTACAGCCGTCCTACTACCAGGGGTCGGTTTACTGCAAAACACAGAGTTGCGAATGTGGGTGTGCTTATAAATAAGCTAGACAGCCATTCCTTGCATAACATGTTAATCCGCCGTGGTTTACACACTTCTTGCACAGGTCACCAAGTCAAGCCAACCGGTCACCCAGTGACAGCCACTGTGCAAGGTGCACTGTACTTGTGCACCAAGTCACCGTCTGGACTTTGCACTAGATAGGGCACTGACCCCCCCCCCCCCCCCATGAAGTCATGGTGTTGCTGTGGCTGCTTGCAGGGCTGGTATACCTCTTCCTCCTTCCTCCTCCTCTGAACACTCAAACTTGCGAGCCCTAGCCGTCACCCATGCCGCAGCCTTGGTCAAGGCAAGCACCCCAGAATTTGCACACACGCAAATCAGTGCACAACTAGCGATTTTGAGGGAGTGTTTTTGTTGTACGGTCCGCCTTGGAATAAGACTGTTGTTCCATGGCCGTTAACATCGTAAACAAGTTCGTAGTAATCTGCGAAAAACGTTAACTAACTTATCGATATTCGTTTTCCCTTCGCTACTCCTTATGGTGCAGTACTGCCCCAGACCTCATGCGGCAGCACTGCACTAAACCTCATTGTGCAAAAGTGCACCATATTCAGTCTAGTAAATTTCTGATGTAATAAAGTGATTACATTAGACCTTTTTCTAAAAACACGCCAAATTCAAAGGAGGCGTTGAGGCGCAGTAGCTTGCGCACACACCCGCTCTTAGATAAATCGAGTAATTACAAGTAACTTAAAAAAGTGTGTGCGCAAGCTACTGCGCCGCAACGCCTCCTTGGTGGCCGCGAACCTGAAGCGCACTTCGACGAGGCACGTAGTGCGGTTGGCGGTCGCTGAGCTGCTGCCCAATCCCGGCGAATTTCATAACAAGGTCCAAATAATCTTTGAATTTGGCGTGTTTTCAGAAAAAGGTCCGTTTTTTAACGTTTGGGTTTGGCGTGTTTTCAGAAAGAGGTCAGAAAAGGTAATCCATTGGTATTTTGGTGGTTTGGAGACCGTTGTTTATTTCAATTTCGTTTGCTTGCCATGGTGTAGTACTTCACCTGTCCCTAGTGCACTACTACATTACACCCCATGGTGCTATACTGCACCACACTGAGTGGTACAATACAACACCTTATCGATATCTCACCAACCTGATCTGCCTCTTTCCTCATCTGGCTGACTGGGACACCCCTGCAGCCAATGCTGCCGCTGCCGCTGAAGCTAGCTGCACACAGGCAAATTAGTGCGGATATTCGTCATCCTAGGGGGGTAGTTTTTTGATGCGGTTCGCCTCGGATTGTCCTTGCGACTCCAACGCCACTTGACGCTTGTTGAAATTCTGAGTATGTGAGCAGTTGGAGTGTAGGTACCTACAGTACTGTAGACGTCTACAGTACTGTAGATGTCTACAGTACTGTAGGTGTCTACAGTACTGTAGACGTCTACAGTACTGTAGGTGTCTACAGTACTGTAGACGTCTACAGTACTGTAGGTCAGATTTGACAAGGTCTCTTGTAAATAGGGTACCATGCTGTTCTCCACATTCAAACCACCATTTGCTACCGCGATTGCACCGTCAGCTTCTGCGTGCTATAAATAGTGAGAGGCGTCGAAGCGTAGGCCCGCAAGCCGAAAGTTGTGTCCACGCAATAAGGTCGCCATAGGGAGCTACATACATACGTGTAAGGTCTAAGGCCGGGGCCCGTCTCTATCGCAAGCTAGGTCCGTTCTGTCGGTTGTACTGGGTACCTCGGCTTGCAAGCTCCCGCAAAGCTGTGGATGTTGATGATGCCCCGCAATCACAACAACCTCGTGCACCTACAGTACTGTAGCATGACCGTATCTCACCAACCGCGCAAAATCACGAATTTTAGTTTCGACCCCCAATCTTACAATGCCTTCATTTGACTATGTACCAAGTCCGAGGCTCCGAATCTCAAAAATGCTGTTACTAATTTGCCTGAGTGTATCGATATCTCACCAACCAGGCATATTTATGAATTTTCATTTACCGTACTCTCCCGATCGATTCCCTATCCCGAATCGTTTATTGTCCTTCGGGAAATCGGGAAAGAGTAAACAATGTAATTGTTTTGTTCTTCGGGATGTGGTTAAACAATAAGTTGACCTTGACGAAAGTGCCAGCAATGGACCAGTTTGTGGTCCGGGGCATCAGTGCCGCCGACGCGGCTGCTAATCGGCACCGCGAGCTCCTTATACACGATGAACAACGCTTCCGGAGTCACTTTTTCGGACCGTAACTTCAACTCACGACTACGCTTCCTAGTAACGACGGCAGCCTAAACGGGCAGCAGGACCATGCTTCCTAGTAACGACGGCAGCCTAAACGGGCAGCAGGACAATGCGACCGACGACCGGTGCCCACTCTGCGGGGAAGCCGATAGTGCCACTCATCTCCTCTCGGGCTGCAGCGAGACACTACCGATGGTGCAAGAAAGGCATAACGGGGCCGGTCGCCTCATCGCTAAAGCCATAAGCAAGGGTGCCCTAGGCGGGTACATCCGATTCGCGGACACCGGCAGCTGGGAGAAGGGCGCGAAAGAAGAACTTGACCTCCCTAACGACACGCTACACACAACGTTACGAGCACTCGGACTGAAAACAGCGGCAACCAAAAACACCACTAGACCAGATATACTCATGGTGACGCCGCAAGCGAAGGCGGGCAAAAGCGGCAAAGTCACAAAACGGGTCACCATCATAGAAATCAAGTACTGCTCGGACTCAAGGTGGACGGATCAATTAGACAAGGCACTCAACCAACACACCAATCTAGCTCATACCATACGCAAGGAAGGCCACATGGTGGAGATTAGACCAATCCTCCTGGGCATAGGGGGCATAACATATGAAGCACACACACGGCAACACCTCCTGGCCTTGGGGATCTCACAAGATAACACTACTAAACTCCTACACAAGTTAACAAGACACGCGGTGGAGACAGCCCACTCCATTGCAAAGACAAGCTACAGACTCAGGGCTACTAAGAGGGAGGGAGGGTAGGGGGGTCGCATCTTTCTTGGCTTGATTGGTGGGAGCAGGCCGCGCCCCAGGCGGTAGCTCCTCCCTTAATGCACGCCGGTGAATACCGGAGTAGTCTTCTTCTTCTTCTTCTTCTCGCTTCCGGATGTTTCTCACTCGTCAAGAGAGACCTCGATAGTCGACAATGTCGATCATGTGCTTTTGATGCGAGATTAATAGGGTGGGAGGCTTGATTATTTCTATGCACGAAGACGTTCTCAAAATGAACTTTTGACGTACTTTGGCCATCGGGGAACTTAAAACAATGAAAATTTTGGCTCGGGAATAATATTTTAATTATAGTTTCCGAGGCTTCGGGAATCGATCGGGAGAGTACGGTAAACCTCAATCTTACATTCACGTCATAGGTAGAGCGCGACCGGACGTTAATGTTAATGTTAATGTTAATGTTTAATCGTTTTGTTAAAGTTGACCGCTTGGTCGTAATACGAGTCATCTTTTGCTGTCGTTCTGGTCGCGAGACGGCAATGCACCCAGCGACACTATGCAGGCAAAAGTGGTCAGTGAGACGCAGTCCCAGGGTATACATACACATACAGCCATACTCGCCAAGCTGCCAGTTCTGGAATACAGTCACACCTCGCCTGTGACCTCGCCTCGCCTCGCTGGGCCTGGGGGCGAGGCTGGCTTGGCGAGGCGGCGAGGCCCCATGCACGCAAATCTGGTGGCATGGGCATCTCGACCTCGCCTCGCCATTGGAATCGCGAGGGGCGAGGTAGGGCGGTTGGGGGCGGTCAGAGGGACATGGAGACCTCGCCGCCTCGCCTCGCCGCCTCGCCTCGAAAAAGCACCCCATGCACCTCGCCTCGCCTCGCCTCGACATTGGAATAGGGGCCTTTCTCCCCCCCCCTCCATGCGTCTCTTCTCCCCATGCGTCTCCGATCTCTTTTCTCTTTTCTCCGTGCATCTCCGTGGAAACGCGCTGATAGGGCTATGTGTAACCTCAAGGCGTGTTGCACACCAACCGTGCATGCGTGCGTGTGCGCCTGCCACGTTTGCGCATGTGTGGATCATCTGCCGTTGCTGCAGCTGGCTTGGCTTCACTCTTCACTATCAAGAGCCCTTTGATGGAGCATTTCATCGTGTTGGTCAACCTGGCGTAGCAGATTATCGTCTGCGTCGTCGGCACTGATGTCACGGACCACGAAGCGGTCCATCGCAACACCATTTTCGCAGGTCAATAAAATGTTTGATCACTTCGCAAAACGGTCAAAAATCAAATTGCTTATTTCGATTTCGCGAGGCCAAATAAACAATTCGCATACGCGAATCAAAATCACCAGCGCTTCGGCCTCGCATTTCAGGGGCACCTAAAGCTAACAGATTGCATGCCCACATGGGCTGGGGTTTAAGGGCTTGGTTGTAGACAGCTCTACCGCGAACTGACAAACAACTTCAATGTGGGTGGACATCGACTACATCATGGAACTGCACCATGGGACTACGAAACGCCCGTATCATCCGTTGAGCTGCATGCTTTGAGTTAAGTTACAACTCTGTAGCCCAGCAGGCAACTCTACTGCGACTGAATAAACAATATTTGGATGAAAAACGCATGTACAATAAGCCCCCGTCACACTCCCCCAGTCACACTCCCCCAGAGCCAGCTACTGCGATCTGATGCACCTAGCTACGACCATGGCTGGCTGGGTTGCTGCCCTGCAGCCTGAACGATGTGTGTTTGAAAACATGGTGCAACGCAGTATTGACTGCAACACTGAGCAGCGGCATCAATGCCACACGCCCTTGCAACAATACACAAGAAACACCACACGCGCCCTTGCAACAATATATAATAAACACCCCAACCCGCCAGCGCTTACCCCCCACCTAACCCCTGCGCAGTCCTCCTCCACAACCCCTACCAGCGCAGTCCTCCTCCACAACACACCTGGCTAAAGAGCGACCAACACACCCCACAGAGTGGCCGTGGCACGAGCAAGGCACGCCAGCCTGCTGTCAGCCACGACGTAGCGTGGCATACTGTGGCTCAATAAGTCATCATGCCCGTACTAAATGGCGGCGTTGCTGCTGCTACTCTGACGTCACCAATGCATGTGACAGGGGTCACGCATGTGTATAGCTGTGGCATGCTATTTGAGCCGGACCAGTAGTGGCCACTAGCAGCCACTAGCGGGAATATACTAGTGGGCAATAGTGGCCCGACTCAACGGTGTTATTGGGCTGTGTGGAGTAACCCAGTGCACATGGCACACGAGCGCCTGCCACCTACATTATTGCCTGACCCCTGTGACAGGGCTATTGTGTAGAGTTGGCATGACAAAACATGCGCTAATGTAAGCTGATGACAGCTCAAGAAGGGGGCACACACAGTGGGCTGCTGCTGCTCCTGCTGGGCCTTGGGTGGCTTGTCTCACAGCCGCTTGTAGCCTAGCCCTGGGTACTCCTTGCCCTTGGCTGGCAGCTTCCCCTGCTCTTGCCACCAGCACAGCTCCAGTGGGCGCCACCTGCTCTCCCCAATGCGCTGCATGTTCTATGCCGCATTGCAGTCCCTGTCCAGCCACCTGCCTGGCTGTGGTGCTGGCTTGGCTTTGGCAGCCTTGCCCTGGGCCTTGCCTTTGCCCTTGGTGGGCTGTGTTGGATCAGCTGCCTGCTCAGCCTTGGTGCGCTTGCTGCGCTTGGCTGGCGGGGGAGTGCTGGGCCCTGGCTCCGAGGCTGCTGGCTGTGTGGCTGCCTGGCTGCTGCGTGGGGGCTGTGGGGGCTTGCGGGGGGCCACGACCGGGCACCATATCAAGCCCCGCACTGGCTGGTCATGCCGCTGGCTCCAGGCTGGGCGCACCAGGCGGGCTTCCACCTGCCCTGCTGGGGGCTTCCAGCCTGCACGCCTGGTGGGCTGATCATGGTCCAGCTGTGGCATGCTTTTACCATCCCTACCCCAGCCCCCTACACCTTACCCTGTGCCCCTTACCCCGCCCTACTCCCCCGCGCCTGGCATGCTGACCGCTAGGCAGTATATATCCCACCTATATATCCCACATAAAGCCATGGCAGTCACAGCCGCCACGGAAACCACGGAAGCCACAGCAGCGAGCAAGAAACAAATACAAGCATTGCGACCTCCTCAAATGTGAGTCCACGGCGGCAGCCTCCTTCCGCATGCCATCGCATGCTGGTCCATGCGGTGGTGAAGTTGGCTCAGTCAATCCTGGCCAGCTGGCAGCTGGTGCTTGATCAAACCTTACTCCAATGATCTCTCTCATTCCCCGTCTTCCTCACATCACACCCCTCTCCCCAAGGGTTTGCTCCCTCTTCTCAAGCCCTTCGGCCACCCCCTCCACCCCACAGCCGCCAGGAGGGGGTGCCAGCCCTGTGTCGTGCATGGCATCCCAGTTTGTGAACACCTGCCAACCCAGCGCCCAAGGTGTCACGCCTCCAGCTAAGCCCACGACTGGGCGGGTCGCGGAAGGTAGCGGCAGGTTTTCCGCCCCTGCTCCTGCCTGTGCCACTGCCATTGCTGCACCTGCTACTGCTGCTGCGGCTGCTGTTGAGTAGGGAGAGGCGGTGGAGGAGCGGGGAGGCAAGGCCGGGATGGGGGAAGGAGAAGCATAGCATGGTGCCTTGTCAGTGCGTGCTGCATTCCGGCCAGGTGCTGGAGTTGGAGAGTGGCTGGCCAGCTGTCTTACTCCGGCTTCAAAGGCCCACTTCCGCTTCACTGCGCTGCACTCGGCCTGTAGGATATGGCCTGCAGCCTGGTTGAAGCGAGGCGGGGTTTGATCCTTGTCGCTCTCGCGCCAAAGCCTGGATGCCTCCTGGCGGTCGCATGGTGTGGAAGGGGAAGGGGGGAAGGGGCTAGGGGGGCTGTGGGGAGGTGGCACGCCCTTGGCATGTGGCCAGGCCATGATGGTGGAAGGGGAGGCTGGACCGGTCTTGCGCGACCCTGTTCCACGCACAGCCGCCGCTGCTCCCAATGGACCAGATGCCAGCGAGTGCTCCTTCGTCGTACCCCGCTCTTTCGCACGTTGCAGCTCTTGGGCTCGTGCTGCTTGTCGGCGGAAGCTGATCCTCGTGTTCTGCGCGACCTTCATCCGCGAGCTCAGCTCCCGCGCCGCGAGGACCAGGTGCGATAGCTCGGCAATGCTAGCCGAGTCGCGCGGCAGCAGCCCAGACTGCAGTTCTGCCAGCCTGCGGTGCGTGCTCCGCAGCTCCTCTTGCAGCGACCCAATCTCGGCATCAAGGCGCTGCATCTCTTGCTGAAAGTCGGTGCAGTGGTATCGAAACGGGCTCACACATGTCACTCCTGGCGCGGGTGCACGCGAGTTGGTCTGACGTGGCATGGCGATGTGGCAACTGATGCTGCAGCTGTCGTCGCTGTCGCAGCTACTCCTGCTGCTGCTTCGACTGCTCGTCCCTCGCATTACTTGTCTGCGCATGAGAAATTCGTGAGGCTGCGGCTGCTGCCGTTGCCCGGAAGCCGGCGCTGCTAGGCGCATAATGCCAGGCTGCAGGCGGCGTCTAGCCTCCGCCCGGCTGACAGCATCCCGCAGTCGCAGCTCCAGTTGTGCCAGGCTGCCTGTGCGAAGGCCGATGCAGGCATACATGCTCGTCCCCGCGCCGTCCACTGCCTTGATGTCTTCAATGGTTGCGACTGCTGCTGCTCGTGGCCCAGCTGCTGGCGCCTCACTTGCTGGTGGCCCAGCTGCTGGTGGCCCTGTTGCAGGGGCGCCGGGGGCCGCTGGTGTGGTAGGGACAGGTGGTGGTTGTAGTGGCTGTGTTGCTGCTGCTGATGCCACCAGCGAGTAACTGCGAGGACGTGGAGCTGGTACCCCTGCTGCTGCTGCCCCCCCTGCCTGCCCAGCAGCCACCCTGTCTGCCTGCTCTGCCGCCACCTCTGGCGCCAGCTGCTTGGGAGGGCGCAGGCTGCAGCCGTCAGGGCTGCATACCGAGGCTGCTGCTGCTGCTGCTGCTGCTGCTGCTGGAGCCAGGGCCAGTGCTGGCGGAGGTGCTGATGCGTGTGCGGGGTCTGGTGGGGGTGGTGCTGCTGGCCCCGGGGCTCTGGGAGCTGTGGGCAGCAGAAGCTGTGGGCGCAAAGCCGCAGCCCACATGGCCTTGGCAGCACAGCTGGTGTGGGTCATGGAGGAAGGGAGGTGGTAGGGGGCTCGGGGTGGGGTGTCAGGCATAGCCGGCAGGGACCCTGCAGGCTGTAGGCCCACCCCCTGCTGCCACCCCACATCCTGGTCCCCTTGTGGGGCCCCCCCCTGCTGCTGGCCCCACTGCTGCTGGCCCCCCTGCTGAGCCTCCAAGCACCCAGCCTGCTCCTCCCAGGACCCCTCCGACACAGTGGGTGGGGCCAGGCACGGCACCTCTGAACGGCTCCCCCTGCATGACCAACACACCATGCGGGGCACAGCACAGCTTAACCCACCACAGCGGAGTGCTGCCCGCACCAGACAGGCTGGGTTTCGAGGGTCTAAGTCCACCCCACCCCACCCCACCCCACCCCACCCCACCCCACCCCACCCCACCCCACCCCACCCCACCCCACCCCACCCCACCCCACCCACTTAGTACGGGTGCCCAGCCCAGCCTCCCCTCCTGCCGCCAGCTCAGCCTGCTGCGCTGCCAGGCGCACTGTACCCAGCACAGCCTGTTGCCGGCGCCTGGTGTGCTCAGTCCAGCGCTGATGAATGACTCGGGCCTGCAGCGGGCACAGGGCCTGGGTCAGGGGGCCAGCAAATGCATGCAGCTCACCCACCCCTCCCCACACCCACACCCCCTCTGACTGTATGCTTGGGTGTCTGTACTCCTCTACCTGGTACTCCACCCTTCTCCACACTTGCCCTTCTCATTTCATGGCATCCCTGTCAGGACTCAAACAGCAGTTGGCCATCAAGCAGGGCTGGCAGGGGGCTGCAGGGCCGGCCGTATGCATGGTGGTGGGGGGGGCACCCTGCTGTCCTAGGCTGCTTGTGCCCGCATGTGGTTTTACATGTGTGGAGCAGCATGTTGAAGGGGAGGCGCGGGGGGAGGCCAGAGGGGGTGTCATGAGGCAGAGGTGCTGCCTGATGCTGCATGGTTGCTTTGTAGGAGTGTTTTTGAGGACTTTGTATGATTGTTTTGGAAGGGAGGCCGGTGAGGCTCATCCCTGGCAGGGCGGTGCGTGCAGAAGGGCAGGCAGAGAGCTGGCAGGCAGGGAATGGGTGGCTCCCCCTCCCCCCTCCCCCCTCCCCCCTCCCCCCTCCCCCCTCCCCCCTCCCCCCTCCCCCCTCCCCCCTCCCCCCTCCCCCCTCCCCCCTCCCCCCTCCCCCCTCCCCCCTCCCCCCTCCCCCCTCCCCCCTCCCCCCTCCCCCTCCCCCTCCCATCCTCCCCCACCCCCCTCCCATCCTCCTCCCCCTCCCCCTCCCCCCACCCCCCTCCCACCCTCCCCCCACCCCCCTCCCACCCTCCCCCCACCCCCCTCCCATCCTCCCCCACCCCCTCCCCCTCCCCCTCCCTCCACCCCCCTCCCCCCACCCCCCTCCCATCCTTCCCTCCTCCCCTCCTCCCCTCCCCTCCCCCCCTCCTCCCCTCCTCACCCCACCTCACCTACCCTCCCCCCACTTCCCTCCCTGCCCTCCCCTCCCACCTTGACCAGCCACTCCTCCTGACCCTTGGGCACTGATGAGCAGGTGGCATACAACCGCTCCTCCTCTTCCACCACCTCCTCATCTACCTCCACCTCCGCCGCCTCCTCCACCTCCACCTTCTGCACCACATTCTGCCCCTTCTGCCCTGCTGCAGTGGCGGCAGCAGGTGTGGGGGCTGCAGGGGCTGCAGGGGTTGTAGGGGCGGCAGGGGCGGCAGGGGGTACTGGTTCAGCTGGGGCTGCTGGAGGAGGAGGTCTTGTAGCCGGCCTCGCTGGTGGCGGAGCCAAGCGCAGTGCGAGCCTGGCAGGTGCCAGCAGCAGGGGCAGCGCTGTCTGCACCGCTTGGGCGTGACCTCCTCCCCCTCCTCAATGCCTCCCTTCCCCATGACCCTCCTCCCCCACGCATGAACTCCCTTCCCCACCCATGACGCACCCATGACCTTACCCATGACACCCCACGCCTACCCCACCCGTGACCCCCCTCCCCCTCCCCTAACAAGGCTACCCCTCCTCACCCTGACCCTCCCACACGGCTCCGCCTGCAGCCCTCGCACTCACCCACCCTGGCCCAGCAGAGGTAGACCCCTGCCAGCCCTTCCCATCCGCCAACCACTCACCAGGGTGGGGGACACATGTACGGGCTAGGCGCCCTGGGGGGAGAGGGTGGGCCCTGCGATTGTGTGAGGGGGCAGCAGCAGCAGCAGCAGCAGCAGCAGCAGCGGCAGCAATTGGAGGCGATGGTGGCTGGAGTCCAGGGGCTGCCTGTGATCAAGCTCACCAGTCAGCACGCTGTCAGGCACACCCACCAGGGGCACCCTACTGCCCCTGCCCCTAGAGCCAGCTAGGGCCCACCCGCCCCACAGCAGGCTGGCCCCTTGTACAAGCCCATTCGTACTGCTGCTGGTGTGGGTGCTGGTGCTGCTGGTGCTGCTTGTGCTGCTGACCGGCTTCCACTCGGCACCTCTGGTCGTTGTGTCGACTCTGCATGTGCAGCTGGGCTTGTTTTACTTGCCAAGGTGTCAGCTACGCTCGCGGCAGTTGGATTGGGTGGGGCCTTCCCGGGATATTGCGCCCGCCGGGCCGACGCCGTTGCGGATTCCCACGACTTCTGCAACATCCTGAAACGTAGCCCTGGGGTGGCTTGTGCAGCAATGCCTTCGACGCTACGATCCAGTAACGCCAACCCCTCGGCACGCGGCAGATGTTCGACCTGCGTGTCACGACTACTGCAACCTCCGGCCATCTCCGGTAGCATTGCTGGAAGCGGCATGCTGTCCAAGACACAATGTCACAGTTGGCCGGCTTGAAGAGGCCTTCGCGAGGAGAAGCTAGTGCACGATGAATTGCGGGCCAGTGAGATGAAGAAACTCCGAGCCTGGTTACACAAGAACCAAAGAAACTGTCACAAGTGTGACTGAAGTCAACTGACCCGCATTCCAACTCCTCTTTCTCAGCCAAATGTCAATGCTTAAACCCAGCTAGGTGTGGTTGTTTTAGTTTATACGGATACAATGTTAACGTACCATTGCATGTCGGCACCGGTTTTGAATCCTGCATGGTGCCATATCTTGATCCAGATAATCAAGCTCGCGAGCGCGTTTAAAACTGTATCTCTTTTCGTCTGTAGGTGTCGGCACTCTCCAGCAGGAAACAAGCCCTGATGCACTTTCACGGATTGCCGTGAAAACTTCACGATCGGGACGAACGATGGATTTACACGACGCTTGGAGCTTCCTGTGGCCTAAGGAGCTCCGACTGTACAAGACTACGCTATGCCGGTGCGACGCAGGCATCGCAAGAGCATGGCTGAGACGCTCAACAAACTTGCATTCTTAGTCCAGGGCACTGAACAGGATGACATATCGTCCATCCTTTCACTTTGCCCAACAACCCAGACAAGCACTCCCCTTCCTCCCCCCACCATATGCCGCCCCTCCCACAGGACCTACACCACTGGGAGCGGCCCCTGCCCATTAGGCGGCAAATGCCGGTTTGCGCACAGTCCTACAGAGCTGCGGGAGGAGGGGGTGGGGCCAAGCTATGCAGAGGCCAGAGCACTGGGCGTGCGCCTGCCCGACCCGCTGGATCGCACCCAGGTGTTGCTGGACTTCACAGCTGAGCAGCGCATGGACCCTGCCACCTACGCCACGCTGCTTCAAGGTTTGCCCCGCCTCTTGACTTGTGACCCTGTATGGGGTGGTAGGGTAGGTACGCATGAGTGCATAGGCCATTGAAGTAAGCTGCAGGGGGGGGGGGGGGGTGAACGATTTGCATCATCCGGCCTCTACCCCTATCCTTGTAATCATAGTATGTGTATTTTGATGCACAGCCATATGTGTGTATGTGTATGTGGATATCTGAGGTGTATGCAGCCAGTATGCCACAATGATATCAGCAATATGGTCAAGCGCGATTTTTGCGGAGATGAGCTTTGTGCTATGAGCTTTGTGCTCCGGACTGGCTTCGTTAGCTGGGGATGGACTAGGCAGACGCTACGCTCAAGGTGCTGAGCCAATTCAATGTCTACAACTTCGCACATTTGACCCGCCGTTGACTGCGCTTTTGGAATACTTGACAGGTCACGGACCTCAGATTCACCAGATAAGCGCCTTGACCTCGCTCGTCCGCATCGTCTCGGACTCACTCATTATTTTCGCATGGTGTACTCGGCCCGCTGATTATCTATCACATAAATTTGTGTAAAATGATGCACAGCCATGAGTTGCGTGCCACCTTAAGGCTGTACATGAATGTAGTGGTCGTTGCATCTGTGGGGACACAAGCAGTCGGACAAGCTTGAATAGTAGGACTGATGCCATAAGCAGTGTCAAGGAAGAGTTTGAGATGGTGATGGCCAAGGCAGCATGCCCAGTGTGCCCACTAGGTAGAAAGAGCAAGCCGTGCCCCCTCCAGGCAGTACCCACTCCCCTGATGCACGCCAGCTCTGCCCGAGAACCCGTCTTCTTTTTCTTCTTCCAGTGTGCCCACCTGCTGCCCTGGCTGCCTGTGCAGCTGACCTGGACCTTCTGTTCGCCTTCACCAGCGGGGCATTCACTGAGCGGCCCCAAGCCCCCCCTCCCCACAGCCACGCCCCCCTCCCTCCCCCTCCACCCTCCACCCTGACAACACGCCCCCCCACTCCCGTGACCCTCCTCCCCCCTCCCCCCCTGCCACCCCCTACCCCCATCACCCCCATCCAACCCACTGCCGCCCCCCAGCCTGCCGCCCCCCAGCCTGCCGCCCCCCAGCCTGCCGCCCCCCCAGTGGCCAAGCCTTGGACCCCGTTCCTGACCCCCGAGCTGCGTGCATACAAGACCCAGCTGTGCCCCTTCACCCTGCGGGGGCCGTGTGCGCGCGCCGCAGCCTGCCACGACGCGCACTCCCAGCTTGAGCTGCGCCCGCACGGCACCGGGCCCAGCTACAAGGAGGCGGAGGCGGCGGGGATCCAGCTGCCGCCCCCCCCTGCCGCTCACCAAGGTGCTGCTGAACCCCAAGGCCAGGGACATGTTCCCCCGCCAGGTGTTTGACATGATGCTGGCGGAGGACATGAGGATCCTCAAGGAGGCAAAGGCACCTGATGCGCAGGGGCAGGGGGAGGGGCAGGGTCAGGAAGCCCCTGAGAGGGGTCAAGGCTACTTCCCACTGCTGATGCAGGAGGTAGGTGGGGGCAGGCTGGGAGGGGGGGCAGCCGAAGCCAGCGGCGCCGGGCACAACCCAGCCAGGCAGCCAGGACCAGGGCCGGGACCGCTGGACCCACCACCACCACCCCAATCATTCAGCAGTGCACAGGGGAAGAACCCCCTGGCGGCAGCCTACCAGCCCCAGGCCCAGGCCCAGCCCCAGGTTCAGCCCCAGCCCCAGGCCCAGGTTCAGCCCCAGGCCCAGCTGCGTGGGCCACCTCCTTCGGAAGCATTCCCAGCACTGCCGCCGTCAGCACCCCACTGGCACCCCACAGCACCCAGCCAGGAGGCATACAACCCGAGACACACCCTCACAGCTGCCCCACCAAGGGCCTCCGGCTACCCCCCCTACCTGCCTGCCAGCCACATGCCCTCCCCCCCTGCCCCGTCCAGTGCCACCGCCTGGCAGCCTGGTACCCAGCCAGCACGGCTCAGCCAGCCTGCTCAACAACAGCTGGCCAGCTCCCTGCCCAGCCACACAACAGCCCCTGCGTTCAGGCCAGGCAACAGTGCGGCAGCACCTGCCTTCCCTCTCCCTCCCCCTCCCCCTCCCCCTCCCTTCCCCGCCTATCATGCCCCATCCTTGGCCGCCACCCCCTCCTGGGGGGCCCCCCACCCTCCCCCCACCCAGCCTGCTGCTCAGCCCCCCCCGGCCCTGCCCCACCACCCCCGCCAAGGACCTTCCCCTGAGGCCCCATCCTTCCCTGCCCTCCCCAGCCAAAGCAGCAGGCCGGCCCCATACCGCCCCCCAGGGCACCCCCTTTACCCCCGCCTGGTCTCCCCCTCCGCATCCTCCCCTGCCACCACCGCCCTCACTGCTGCTGTGGGTCCTGGGGGGGTGGGGGAGGGGGGTGTGGGGGGCGCTGGCTCCAGCTACGTGCAGGTGGCAGTGAGCCCAGCACCCTGCCAGGGCCCTGGCCCTGCAGTCCTAGGGGGGTCAGGGGAGGAGGGGGAGGAGGGGGAGGGGGGCGGCGGCCTGCTGGCTCATCACCTGGATAGGGCCCACAGGCGGTATCAGGAGGAGCAGGAGCTCAAGTACTGGGCGGGGGTGAACAGGGGGAGGGGAGCTGGCGGGCAGGGGCCACAGGGGCAGGGGCAGGGGCAGGGCCAGGGCCAGGGCCAGGGCCAGGGGCAGGGCCAGGGGCAGGGCCCCTCCACCACCCTACAGCAGCCTAGGGCCCCTCTGGTGCAACAGACTCACCCCCAGGGGGCTCCTGCTCGCTCAGCCCTCCTGCATCCAGCTCTATCCCAGGATGGTCAGCAGCAGCAGCAGCAGCAGCAGCAGCAGCAGCAGCAGCAGCAGCATGCCACACAGCATGTCGGCGGTAGGGGGACATGGGAGCTACAGCAGCAGCAGCGGCAAGCTCAGAAGATGCAGCAACTGCATGCCCTGAAGCAGCTGCGGGGGCAGCATCAGCAGCAGCTGGAGCAACTGCAGCAGCAGCGGTCGCAGCTGCACGCAAGTGAGCAGCAGCAGGTGCAGCAGCAGCAGCAGCAGCAGCAGCAAGCACAACAGCAGCATGAGAAAGCACAGCAGCAGCATCTGCAGCAGCAGGAGCAGCAGCAGCAGCAGGCGGCACAGAAGCCAAAGGCACAGCAGCAGCAGCAGCAGCAGCCGGGAATGCAACCGCGGGTGTCTGGCAATGAGCAGGTCACCCCTCCCCCCCCCCCGGCCTCACACGCAGCCACCCGCCACCCAGTCCCCCCAGCAGCAGCAGCCGGCGGGCCAGGGCCGCAAATGGACTTCCTTCCCCGCAGCAGGGCCTCACTCCTCTGCGCAGCCCTCCCAGCAGCACCAGCAGCAGCAGGCTGCTGCAGCCAAGCAGCAGCAGCAGCACCAGCAGCAGCAGCACCAGCAGCAGGCATCACCACAACCCAAGGGTCAATCCCAGCCAGGGTCAGCCCCCTCTTCAGCAGCAGCAGCAGCAGCAGGGGGGCGGCCAAGGCCCAAGTCAGCTCTGCTGCGTCAGCTCCTCGCCCACCCCTTCACCACTGCCACTGCTCATCTTGAGTCACTGGTCAATGCCATCATGGACGAGGAACAATCTTCGGACTGCGCCATAATGATCAAGGTGAGGGGAGAGCAACAGCAGCAGCAGCAGCAGCAGCAGCATGGGCAGCAGCAGTAGCAGTAGCAGCAGCAGCAGCAGCAGGAGCAGTCACAGCAGCCTCCTCACACTTGTGGCAGGCTCAAGTAGCAGGAGCATGGAGCAACAGCAGCATCAAGAAGCACAGCAGCGGCGGCAGCAGCAGCAGGAGCAGTCACAGCAGCCTCCTCACATTTGTGGTTGCTGCCTTGCCTGTGCGGTGTTGCAGGAGGTGTTGCACAAGCACCTGTCGGTCTGTGAGGATGCCAGCGCTGGGCTCAAGAAGGTGGCGGGCATGGTGATGCAGAGGTGGATGCCTGGACACATGAACCACACACCCACACCCGACACACCCACAGCCCCACTTTCCCCTCCTCCATTTCTCTCAGGTTGCTTAGTCGGTGCAGTTCCTTTTGCTCACTCAATAGAGCTGCTGCATGACAGCACATGGAGCGCATACACCCAACATGTCGTGCCTTCAGGGATGAGGATTCGAATTTGGGTCGGCTCCTTGCCTGCTCGTGTCACCAGCAGTGTGATTGGCAGCGTGCAAACTGCCTGGCCTGCCTACTAACACACCCCACCCCACCCACCCCACCTAATCATAGGGCAAGATAGCACACACCAAAGTAACCAAGCCAATGGCACCCTCAAACACGAATCTGCCCCCCAAGCCTCCTACATAGGCATCGGACCCCGGCAAGGGTTTGAACCCTGGTCTGGGTGGTGCACAGAGATAACTCCTCTTCTGTGTGGCCTGTTTGAGAGTTGGGGAATTCGAACCTGGGTTGGCCTGATGGTGCCTCCTTGCCCGCAGGCTGCTGGTGGCTCTTCCGCCACAGCAACTGCCGGTGCTGCAGGTGCTACTGGGTCTGGGCCTGGACCCCCTGTGGCTGCTCTGGGGGGTGAGGAGTAGCAGCAGCTCTGGCCTGGCGGGGCACTGCGCCCTCTCAGCTGTGCTGCACCTGGCCGCCTCAGACAAGCTGGACAGAGCCCAGGCAGTGTTGCTGGTGCGGGCGATGGTCAAGAAGGTGGTGGAGCAAGGCAACCGCCAGGTCAGTAAGGCCTCTAACCCCGCCTGCCCCGCCCTGCCCCGCCCCGCCCCGCCCCGCCCCGCCCCGCCCCGCCCCACCCCGCTTCTGACCTTCAGTGGCTGCCCGCAGGCAATGGACATATTTCGTGGTCCGCATGGGTTGAGTCTGATGATGCAGGCAGCTTGTGCCGCCAACAATTCAGCAGCCCTAGTGACAGCTCTGCTAACAGACCGTGCCAAGGCAGATCGGTTGGCCGCAGCAACATCTGCAGCCTCAGGAGTAAGTAGCGTGAGTTTTCCGTTCTTTGAGTTTGGCATATCGGACTGTCCTGACGATGGCAGGACCTACTCCACCCCTATGAATGTCGCTTTGGAGCGTGGCAACATTGCGGCGGCTGAGGTGAGTATGCTGGGCTTAGCAGGCAGTAGGCAGCAGGGTGTTGTCAGACAATGCGGGTTGAGTGAAAACACAGTTGCCATGAAGCCACTTGTCTCACAACGTGCTGTGTTATCAGGCCAGCCAGCCAGCCAACCAGCCGGCCATCTAACAGATAACAGAACAGACAGACAGAGAGACAGACAGAGAGACAGGCAGAGAGACAGGCAGAGAGACAGGCAGAGAGACAGGCAGAGAGACAGGCAGAGAGACAGGCAGAGAGACAGGCAGAGAGACAGGCAGAGAGACAGGCAGAGAGACAGGCAGAGAGACAGGCAGAGAGACAGGCAGAGAGACAGGCAGAGAGACAGGCAGAGAGACAGGCAGAGAGACAGGCAGAGAGACAGGCAGAGAGACAGGCAGAGAGACAGGCAGAGAGACAGACAGAGAGACGGACAGACAGACAGGAAAACAGCAAAACAGCCAGTTGGGCCCAAATAGACAGACTCAAGCCGAGCAAGGCTTGGTGAGCAGGTCCAGGCCCAGGCAAGGCGAGGTTGGTTGGCCCGGCTTTATTTGTTTGCTTCAGTGTTGGTGGCAGCATGAGGTGGGGTTAGGGCCATGGGTGAGCTTGGTGAGGGTATGCTCGTACCCAGGTGTGAGATTGGGCTCCATTTAAAGTGTGAGGTGAAACAGAAGAGACATGTGAGAGGAGACGGATGAGAAGTGTGACTGCAGCTTGCCTCTAACCTTTTGTGAACCTGCTGTCGAGGCGTTTCTGCTTGCAGGCGATGCTGGCCTTCTGGCAGCCTGAGGCAGTGCTGAATGTGCTGGACGTGACAATGTTGTTAAGATCGGTTGACCAGTCTGTTGCCACCGCCGCTGCCCTGACGGCATACCTCTTGGAGCATAAGGCCAAGCTGACCACCAGGGTGAGCAAGGGACTCGCAGCAAAGGATTTTAAGCCAGGTGCTGGTCAAATACCTGCCCCTGCGCCCTGTCCCTGCCCCTGCGCCCTGCCCCTGCCCGTGCCCTTGCCCTTTTTTTTGGCTTTTCCAGAGCTGGCCCACATGATCACTGCCAACTCCTTGCCTCTCCCCCTCAGCTTTGCTTTTAAGTTCTGCCCACATGATCACTGCCACCTTCACAGCAATCGGTGACTTCAGCCTTCGGCTGAACTGGCGAGCAATACCAGCAGCGGCGATAGCAAGGGGCGCCCTCAGCCCCGCTGTGCTGCTTGCAGGTGTTCAAGGAGGGTCAGCCTGTTTGGGTGGACCGCGAGGTGGAGAAGTGCCTGGTGCACCGCAAGAGCAGTGAGCTGAAGTTCATGTTGGACATGATACCCACCATCAGGTGATTTACAGCTCAATCTGTGAAGATACACCCTGACACCTCACATCTCACACCTCACTACACCCTGCTCGCCCTGACCCTGACCCTGACCCTGACCCTGACCCTGACCCTGACCCTGACCCTGACCCTGACCCTGACCCTGACCCTGACCCTGACCCTGACCCTGACCCTGACCCTGACCCTGACCCTGACCCTGACCCTGACCCTGACCCTGACCCTGACCCTGACCCTGACCCTGACCCTGGCCCCGACCCCGATCTTTATCCCGGCCCTGGCCCAGCGCCAGCCCTGTTCCTACAGCAGTGTGTCACACAGTCCACCGGGACTAGCCTGCATCTGCGGACAAGGAGCTCTGCTTCAACATATGACTAGTCTGCATATCGCGCATGGCAGCAGCAGCAACAGCAGCAGCAGACGCCTGTGTGATGTGATGTGATGAATCACCATGCAACACCCAGCCCCTGCCCCGGCTGCAGGCTGGATGGCCGCTGCGCCCTGCCCTGGGTCACCTGGATGGACCCCGCCTGCCTGACAGCTGTGCTGCGCCACGGGGCGCACATAACCTGCACCACCCCGCCAGGCCCCCAGCCCCCGCCTGCGCCCACCCGATCCGCAGCCATCACTGCCGAGCCGGCTGCAGGTCAAGAGGCAGCAGGGGAGGCCCAGGTAGCGGGGGAGACCTCAGCTGTGCCCCATGCCAACGGGGGCAGTGGCACGGGCGGCACCTCCACCACTGAGCCCACCACCCAGCCCCCTGTCGCTGCAGCTGTAGCCGCCGCTCCTGATGCTGAGGTGGCAGCTGCTACCTCAACCGTGGGAGAGGGGCCTGCCACTGGGCTGCGGGAGGTGGAGAAGCTGATTGGCCAGCTGCTGGACGGAACCTGGTGTGGTGGTGGGCAGCAGGCTGGCTCCCAGCCCCCCCACCGGATGCTGCAGGCGCTACTGGGGGCCCGGGATGAGACAGGGGCGTGGCCGCTGCATGAGCGACACCTGCCACACATGACCATTCCTACACCGCTCATCTTGGCGGAGCAGCTGGATGACGAGGTGGGGTGGGGAGGGGCCAGTGGTGGTCTGTGGAAGTGGGGTCGTGAGGTGGTTGGGTTGGGTTGGGTTGGGTTGGGTTGGGTCGAGGTGGGGAGGGGGTGGGGCACGGTATGCGGGGGAGGGGCAGCAGGGGCCCTGGAGGTAGGGCGGGGTGGGGTGGGGTGGGGTGTTGAGCTAGTCAAGCCACAGGTTCGAGTCAAGTGGCAATGCTCAAGCTGGACACCAGGCGAGTGCGTCACCAGTCTCCTGTTGGAGCGCGCCCCCAGGCCCAGCCCTTAGTCTGCATGCGGCAGCGACACAGCCTCTTGGCAGCCTGCCTGGAGTGCTCTACCTGCAGGAGTGCAAGGACCTCATGGTGCTGCTGCTGGCCAAGGCGGGCCGCATGGACCTGGAACGCCGCAGCCAGCGCCCACTCTGGGGCGGCTGCACCCTGCTACACATGGTGAGGTCCATAGAGCTTGCTCTCACCTCCTTGGCCTCCCACCGTCCCGCACTGCTTCCCATGCTCCTGGGGCATTTCAACGGGCAGGGAGTGTCATTCCACCTACTGCCAAAACCCTGCACTGCCAAGCTGATGTTTATCACCTTGAATTACAGGCGGTTTGGCAGGTATTGGCTCTCATGATTGTATGAAATACGAATGTTTGAATCCAGTTCGGCCACCGCAGAAGCCAATCACGCACATGCCACACATTCCTGTTACAAGCATTCATTGTGAGCTATGAAGACTGCCAACGACTTGCGTATAAGCCTGCGATTGAGTTGCTCGAGCATTGCAAAATGTGTACCACTAAAAACTCAGCGCTCGCTGGCCATCACCCATCATAAAACGTATGGAACTGTGTTTATCAGCTACACAGAATCATTGTATCATACTCTTGCCATAGGCCTACGCAGTTTGGTTCCAATCGTTGCAATTCTAACAAAAAAGCATCCACTGCCCTTTGCCCTTTACCAATACACAGCACTGCCACCGAAATCCCACTGGGACTGAATTGGCAGGGTGAGGGATGTTTGCCTTCCCATGAGCATTACTTGCCATGCTCTTTGGGTACTGGTCTTTGGCTTTTTGGCCTGGTCAGGCTGCACCACCAGCTCGACTGAACCTGAACTTACAGCCTGTTACCCAGCCATCTGGCTAGGTCCAAGCGGTCATCTTTGGCCCCACCAATAGGGTTCACACACGGTCACACTGCTTGCTAGTGTGACCGTTTCCTATGTGTGTGCACTCACCACCCACTGCTAAATGTAAGTAGACCCAGTGCTGCTTTTGATCTTGACATGCCCCATCTGGCTTAGGTGCACATAGCTTGACCTCCTCACCAGACTGCATGCAAGACACACAGGCAAAACCAGCACTAGTGTGTATGTATGCATAACCCAGAGCTGCCGCATGATTGCTACGTGGCCGCATGGAGACATGTCTCATGACATGGAGCTAAGCATGTCCGCCATGTGCTGGGGCCCATGTTGTCAACATCAACCTGGCTGATGACCCGGAAGCACCGCATCCCCACTGCCCGCCCCCATGCCCCCTGCCCCTCTGCCCCTCTGCCACTGTACCCCCCGACCCGCCCCGCCCCGCCCCGTCCCCCTCTGCCTCCCTCCCCTCCACCTCCCTCCCTGCGCCCCTCTCCTTCCCATTGTCCTCTCCCCCTCTCACTGCGCCCTTCCTCCCTGCACCCTTGCCTGCCCACAGGCTGCCCACCACTTGTGCCCCGAGGTGGTGGAGCTGCTGCTGCAGCGTGGGGCGAACCCTCGCGCCACTGTCCCTGCGCCCTCTGACCTCGCCCCCGCAGCCCCCCCTCACGCCCAGACCACAGCAGGCTGCGGGCCGCTGCCAGAGCTGGCTGGGTGCACCGCCCTGCACCTGGCGGTCCGGGCCCACGCAGCTGCGGACACTGCACGACAAGAGGCTGCTGCTCAGGCCGGGGTTGAGGGCAAGGCAGGGGGCAAGGGGCAGGTGGGGTCAGGCAGGGTTGGGGTTTCTGGCAAGCAGGCGGGGCAGAAGGGAAAGAAGGGGGGTCAGGGGAAGCAGCAGGGGAAGAAGGGCGGAGAGGGGGAGGTGGGCAGCCTGGGTGCTGAGGAGGTGTCCTGTGAAGACAAGGCGGCCTGTAGGGTGTTCCAGCTGCTGCTGCAGAAGGACCCAGGTAAGTCAGTTGGGGCAGTTGGGCGGCGACCGCAGTCTTTACACACTGTTGATGTTGTGTAACAAATGTGAAGTGTGAATAACTTTGCGCTGGGCATTGCGGTGTGGGCCCATGCTTGTTGAGCTGACCACATACCTTGGAACCCTGGGATGATCATGTCATGTCACGCCTCATGCCTGCCCTGCCTGCCCTGCCACTGAATTTATATCAAAAACCCTTTCTACAAACATGAAACCATAGGATACTCAGTGAAGCACCACGGTAGGCAATCATTGTATGCATGTGATGAAAGGTGTTGTTGCCTCCTTGCGTGACTGGCTTTGGCAGTGGTGATTCGACATGTTCATGACAGCCAAACAGCCCTGTGCACAGTATGCTACACAGTAATTGCATCTGTTAAGCTGTTGGGCAACCTAGCCTAGCCCTCACTGCAACAACCTGGCTTGCTGCCACTGCCGCTGCCACTGCCACTGCCGCTGCCACTGCCACTGCCGCTGCCGGTGCCACTGCCAGTGCCGGTGCCGCTGTAGCCCCAGCCCCGTGCCCTGTGCGGCACGTCGGCATGCTGCTGCATGCCGCGCTGGTGCTGGTTCATGACAGCCCAACCTTGTCAAGTCGTACGGCGCCTGCTGCTGTGTTGCCGCTGCTGCTGCTGGCCCCTGTGTGCTGGTGTGCAGTCCTGGTGCCAGGTGTGCCCTGCCTGCCCTGTGGGGCACACTGGCATGCATGCATGCTGCTGCCAGGCCTGCTGCCGCCCCTGCCTGTTGCGCTGCAGGCCTTGTGCGCTTGCTGTCAGCTGCGGTCCACGGCCCTGGCAACAAGGTAGTGGGCGGTGAGCACACCCCCAGGGAGCTGTACGGCAGCGGCAAGGCCAAGCTGCACCTGAAGGCCATGTACGACGAGGTGGTGCGCCAGGTGGGAGGGTTGCGGGCAAGCGGGGGGCGGTTGGGGACGGCTGGTGGGGTGGGCTCGAACGACGGCTGGGATGGAAGGGCGATGCCTCCTTTTGAGCAGTTATGAGTAATAAATGGCAGTTGGGAACAGTTGGGACAATTGGCAGTGGTTCAGGCTTGCTGGGTGCAGGGGAGGGCTGGGCAGAGTGGGTGCAGGGGGACGGTGCATGCTGGTGTTGTTGTTGTGTGGGGTCAGGGGCAAAGGGCCTCAGGGGGTGGTCAGGGTGGGATCAAGCAGCCCAGCAGCAACAGGGGCCAGGCTGGAGGCTTGCTTGGGGTGTCAGAGAAGCTGGAGGATTGGCAGCTGGGGTGTGAGGCGTCTCACAGCATGTGTAAAAATGTGTTGGCGCGGCTGCAGAAGGACACTGTGCACTCAGTGAGCTTTGGCAGCGGGGCGGACGGCAGCGGCGGCGGCGGCGCCACCCTAGCCGCCCTGGATGCCGCTGCCAGCGGGTCCGGGGAGTTGGCGGCAGCTGGTGGTGGGCTGGCCCCTGCTGAGAGGCGGAAGAAGAAGAAGGAGGCGGCTGCGGAGCAGCGAGTCGACGAACCTGCTGCCATGGCGGCGCTGCTGAGGGCATTGGAGTCTGGGCTGTTCAATGCCGACACGGCTGCAGCTCCCACAGTGGCAGCAGGAGCAGCAGCAGCAGGGGAGGCAGGGGCGGCTGAGAGGGGAAACTCTGGCACTCTGGTTACCTACTGCTCCACTGCCCTGCCCCTGGAGCTGGGCATGAGGCTAGCCGCAGGGGGGGAGGCGGCAGGGGCCACAGCAGGCTCTGCGGGTCCCCAGCCAGACCTCACCTGCCTGGTGTCCATGTGGGACCTGTTCAAATCCAAGGGCAGCGAGCGGCAGCTGCTGGACTGCATGCTGAATGTAAGCAGCTGCATGGGGCATGGGGCATGGGGCATGGGGCGGAGATGAGGTCGGTGAGCTGGCAAGGTGGTGACATTCTTGCCCTCCAGCTCCTCCACCTCGCCACCATGTTTAAGAGTGCCGGAGGAGTTGCTGCCAGGGGGTGTGATGTCAGGGTGTGATTTCAATGTTGTGATGTCAGGGGTGTGGTTTTCGGGGTGGGGTGTCATCCCACTACATCACACTACCCTCCCCTTGGCAACGCCCTCCCCAATCTTCCTCACCACCGCCTGCTGCCGCCCCTCACAGCCTGCCGCCCACCTTGTCATGCAGAGCATGGAGCCTGGCATGGTGACCAGTCCGAGGTTGGGCCCGGCAGCTGCTGCAGCTGCAGCCCAGGCGGCCCAGGCAGGGCAAGGGGAAGCGGGAGCGCAGGCACGACTGGCCACAGACTCCGCCCTGCGACGCGTCGTGGACGATATGCTGCCCAGCGAGCAGGTGCTGTGCAGCCTTGCTTGTCACCAAGCATGGCTGCACACCCTGCACAGCGCAGCCAGCCAGCATGTATGTGCATGCATGTGCATGCTGTCTGCGGCCATGGTCATGGCATCTGATGGACCCCTGATTGATCCCTGTGCCTGGCACTCTTTTGCTGAAGTTGGCGTTTGTGAGTTCTTGCTGGCTGTTCGCCTTTGTGAGTTCTTGGTGGCTGTCCCTGATAAACTCCAGCTGGCTTTGCTGCATGTTGACAAAGGCTGTAGTGTCAGGCCACAGCCGGCAAGGTACTATTCCAGAATTGACCTCAATGATTGAACAGCAAAACTTTGTTGCTGAAGCAGCCCAGCTGGTCATACAAAGTCACACCCCTTGTCACACATCTCCATGCTGCCATGTCCATGCCCATGTCCATCCCCACCAGGTCGGCTGGCAACCAGAAGACGATCACTGCGTTGTGGAAGAGGAAGGCGCATACAGCGATGACGACGTGCCCTTCTCCACCCCCACTCTGGGTGCTGATCAGGGCGGTGGCAGCCTGCCAGGAGAAGGTGGCTCAGGGGCGGCTCAGCGCGGCCCAGAGGGGCTGGACCCCGCAGCACTGCTGCAGGACCTGGATTGGATGTTCACCATCACAAAGGACGCACGCCAGAGCTGGGCTTCACTGCAGCAATGGGCAAAGTAAGGAAATGCCTGCCTGCCTGGTGGCCGGCCGGCCCGCCCGCCTGCCAGCCCGCCTGCCTGCCCACCTGCCTGCCTGCCTGCCTACCCTCTTGCCTCCTGCCTGCCCACCCATCCAGCCTGCCTGCCTGCCTGCCTGGCTCGTGCTCTAGGATGCTTGTGCTGGAGCGGTTGCGCATCATAGGCAAGGGGCAGTGGACGCGTGCGGGTGGCGTGAAGAGGTTAGAGCCCGGTGACAACCGCAAGCTGCGCGGCCTGGTGGGTAAGGGGCGGCACTGCAGCTGATCAGCAGCTGGTCTGACAACCAGAATACTGGAGCTGTGAGCTGCCCCACCCTGCTGCTGTGCTGCTGCAACTGACCCTTCCTGCTGATGCTGCTGCCGCTGCCCCTCCCTGCTGCTGCTGCTACTGCCGCCGTCAATCCCGTCACTTCCTCCGCGCAATATTTTGTGGCATGGTGTAGGACCTGTGGAGGTTGAAGATCGACAAGGGCGGGCGCATCCTGTTCGAGGTGGCAGTAGAGTACTTGGGTGAGCATGTAGGGCATTCACGGCATGGAGGGCATTCACAGCATGGAGGGCATTCACGGCTTGGAGGGCATGGAGGCATGAAGCTGTTCGAGGCATGAAGTTATTCCAGGCATGAAGTTCATGGAGGGCACTTTGGGGTTGCGCAGTCTGTATAGGAACGCTCTGGTAAGGAGCATGTGCAGCATGCAGGACGCAGTTCGCTCTTCATCTGCGGCTAGGCCGCGGAGGCTAGGGTGGTGTATGGGTGGCCAGGGTGGGGTGGGGTACTTGTGTCCTGTGTGGGGCCCGTGCGCAGTCCCTGCCGGCACTCTGCAGCTATGACCGCTGAGGCTAGCGGGGAGGCCCGGGCACATATGGCCTGGCTGTGGCCGGTGCCGCAGTCCTTACCGCATAGGGGCATAGGGGCGCACAGTCGACCAAGATGACAGGGGTGAGGCTGCGGTGTGGCGGAGATCACAGCGGAGATCACAGCGGAGATCAAGTTGACAGGGGTCAGGATGCAGTGTGGCGGTGTGGTGTGGTGCAGAGATGGAGCGGCGCTGGAGCGAGTGCATCCGCATCTGGTGCATCACCATGGACCACAAGCGCTATGAGCTGGTGAGCTGACACCTGTCTCCTGGGTGGGCCAGGGCCAGGGCCAGGGCCAGGGGCAGGGCCAGGGGCAGGGGCAGGGCCAGGGTTCGCCCGCTGGGTTCAGGGCAGGTGTAGCTTACTGCCCCTTAACCTGTTCCCGCTGGGCAGCCATTGCCCCCTGGGCTGCATAAGGTGTGTGGGGGGCCCCTCCCACCCATCCCTGTTGGTGCCCCACTCATCCATCACCTGCTGTCCCACTGCTGCCATCACCTGCCGACCCATCCTGCCATCCATCACTAGCCGTGCCACCCCCTGCTGCCCCTGTGTTTCCATCAGGCCATCGGCGCCGTGCGCGACAGCTACCGCCGCTCGCAAGACGTGCGCGAGCGCCGCCGCCTGGAGGTGATCTGGGACCCGGCCACCGCCCCCTCCTCCGGCTCCACGCCTGCAGGGCCACACGCGGCCAAGGCTGCAACCGTGGCGGTGGGGGGTGTGGGAGCCGTGCGCCTACCCAAGCGCTTCAGGGAGGTGGTGGCGGTGGACCACGACCTGCCACCCCTGGCTGTGCAGATGGGCCCCTCGTCGGTGCTGGCTGGGGCCAGGCAGGCAGGGGGGCTGGCGGCCAAGTCTGCTAGCTCGGCCACGCCCAAGAAGGGCCAGGCCAAGGGGGGTGAGGAGGGGGAGGAGGAGGAGGAGGAGGCGGGTGGGAAGCAGATGCTGGACCACTTGCCGCCTGCCACGTATGACCCGGAGCAGTTCACTCTGTTGAAGGTGAGATGCTGGTTGTCATTTTGGCTCAGGGGTCAGCGCAGGGGGTTGCCAGTCATGAGTTGTACAATTAAGAAGGCACACCAAGCCTGCCTGCTTGCACAAGCGTGTCATCCTGCAGCTCAGGAGCCAGCTGTACTGCTGCTGGTAGCTGCACTGCTAGACTGCTGCAGGGTGGCGGTGCCAGTGTGCTGGGTGGTAGAAGGCCTCCGTATCCACCAGATGCTCAGTCACTCAGTTGTTCAGTTCGTTGGTTGGTTTCTTGGTAGGTTGTTCGGTTGATTATCTGGGCCAGGAAGCTACGGGAGGCGGTGCTGTGGTGGGCCAGGTGGGGTGGGTTGCCTGGCCGAGGTGCTGTGTCTTGGCAGTGTGAGTGACCTGACCACGCGGAAAGAGTTGCTGCGGTCGGCTGCTGGGTGCAGATGTACAATGTTGACGCGGTGCTGCTGCAAACAGTGCTCAGTGGCCTCACAGACGCCCAGGTGAGCACAAGCTGGGCCACAACAGCACGGCCTACTCAGCAGCTGCACCGCTGCAGTGCTGGGTCTGCAAACCTCACCCCGCCCCGCCCCGCCCTGCCCTGCCCTGGCTCACCCCACCACGCCATGCCACGCCCCTGCCATGGTTGTTGACCTGCCCGGTCATGGTCATGGTCATGGTCATGGTCATGGTGTGTTTGAAACAGTCAAGCTGCGTGAGTCCTGGGTCAATTGATATGAAATTGGTTTTAGGTGATGCGGCGTTGGGTAAGCAATGTGGCCCACCCTGACCCACCCCGCCCCACCTTGCCTCATGTTGACCCATGAAGTGCCCCACCCTGAGCTTGCTTGGCCCCAGGTGGAGCTGCCCTTCAAGCTGTCCCCAGCCGAGTGGGACATCATCACCCAGGTGCCTCACCCTCCAGCACCCACCATCCTCCTGGGCCGATCCGGCACCGGGAAGACCACATGCGCCGTGTACAGGTCAGCTCTCATGGTGCTCGCGTGTGATGCTGGAGGGGGAGGGGGAGGGGCAGGGGCAGGGGCAGGGGCAGGGGCAGGGGCAGGTCAGCACCCTCATGCTGCTCTGTACAGGTCAGCCCTCCTGGTGCACTTAGGGGCAGGCCACGCGGGTGATGCTTGATGGTCAGCCACTGCTGTTGACATGGCAGTCACTGGAGGCGCCATGGGCAGGTTGTACACTGACACTGTCCTCTTACCACAGATGCTGTTCTCTGACCACAGATGCTTGTCCCTGACCACAGATGCTGTTCTAGACACTCTGATGATTGTGTCACTTGGGTAAAACAGGGGTCAGGGAGCGTCATCTTCCCACTCCTTTCCCTAGCTGAAACCCTAGCTGAAACCCTAGCTGAAACCCTAGCTGAAACCCTAGCTGAAACCCTAACCTTTGTCTCAACCCTGGCCCAAGCCTCAACACTGATCCTACCCCGAGCAGTCCCCCTAGCAGTTATCCCCTGTCCAGGGAGGAGCCAGGGGTGCTAGGCCTGCTCCTGCCTGCACATGAAAGCTGCAGCACATGAAGGCTCGCAACGGCTGTGGAAGCCAAACCATGCAGCCACTGCCTGGTGCTACCTGCTGCTGCCGCTGCTGCTGACTGCTGCAGGATCTGGGTGCAGTGGCTGCGCAGCTACAAGGAGTGGGTGCCGGGCACGCGCGCCATCGCCGCTGCGGCTGCCCAGGACGCAGCCATCGCGGCCGGGGATGTGGAGGGGGCGGTGGCAGCGGGCGAGGCGGCGGCCAAAGCCCTAGGCCGGGCTACCGTGTTCGTGACGGCGTCGGGCACGTTGAAGGAGCAAGTGCGGCGCGCGTTCAGGCGCATGCAAGTGGGTGAGCAGGAGGGTGGCTGCCCTTTCAGGGCGCCCTAGCACCAGCAGCACCCTAGCCCACACATTCTCTGGTGATGCTTGCAGTGCCTGTTACCCAGTTGCAATGACACTGGGCCTACCTACCTACCTAGCGTAGCTCCCTATCCCTGGCACCCTACCTTAGCAGGCAGATGCATCCCACACACACACAGCTGCTGCACCATGGTCACCTTCCACACTGGCGGTGGTGGCCTAGTCGCAAACCCCTACACAGCCCCTCGTGGCCCTGTCCCTGCCCCTGGTGGTCTCAAGGGCCTGCTCCCAAGGCTACCAAGGCTACCCCTGCCCCTGCTACTAGGGTGGGCCTCAAAGGCCTGCTCCAAGGCTACTCTCGTCCTTTGAGGTCACACGCGGCTTAGTCGCACCTTAGTTGGGTTAGCCCCAAGGGCCCACTCTCCCCCCTTGAGGGTTCACGCCCCACGGCGAGGGCTTAGTCGCACCTGCAGGTCTCACCTGCGTTGACAAACGCTGACTACATCCTGAAACAGCCCACCCCACCCCTGCTTGCCCGACCTGGCTAATGCTGCTCTCCCCCTCCTTGCCTGCACCTCCCCCCAGCCTGTGTCCCGCCCTTGCTGCCCAGATGGCGGCCATGCCCCCTGAGGAGTACCAGGCAGCGGAGGCTGCCGGCCAGAAGACGTACCACAGCATGGCGGACGTGCCTTTTGAGGCCTTCCCGCTGTTCCTGTCATCGCGCCAGTATCTGCACATGCTGGAGTGGGTGCTACCCTGCCCCTGCCCCTGCCCCTGCCCCTGCCCCTGCCCCTGCCCCTGCCCCTGCCCCTGCCCCTGCCCCTGCCCCTGCCCCTGCCCCTGCCCCTGCCCCTGCCCCTGCCCCTGCCCCTGCCCCTGCCCCTGCCCCTGCCCCTGCCCCTGCCCCTGCCCCTGCCCCTGCCCCTGCCCCTGCCCCTGCCCCTGCCCCTGCCCCTGCCCCTGCCCCTGCCACCAAAGCTGCAGCGAGCGCTGATGATGTCGCAGTGGCTCCCTGGAGGCGCCCTTCTTCAGGCGGCGGCGTGACGGGTCCATTGTCCAGGTCAGCGCCCGGCAGCATGCCCCAAACTGCCTCAACGCACTGCCACATTGAGGCTGTGACCCGCACCACCACCCCACCCTCCTCACCACCACCCCACCCTCCTCACCACCACCCCACCCTCCTCACCACCACCCACCCTCCTCACCACCACCCCACCCTCCTCACCACCACCCCACCCTCCTCACCACCACCCCACCCTCCTCACCACCACCCACCCTCCTCACCACCACCCCACCCTCCTCACCACCACCCCACCCTCCTCACCACCACCCCACCCTCCTCACCACCACCCCACCCTCCTCACCACCACCCCACCCTCCTCACCACCACCCCACCCTCCTCACCACCACCCCACCCGCACCACCACCACCCCACCCTCCTCACCACCACCCCACCCTCCTCACCACCACCCCACCCTCCTCACCACCACCCCACCCTCCTCACCACCACCCCACCCTCCTCACCACCACCCCACCCTCCTCACCACCACCCCACCCGCACCACCACCACCCCACCCTCCTCACCACCACCCCACCCTCCTTACCACCACCCCACCCACACCACCACCACCTCACCAGCAAAAGGTCAGCAACACGCCACTTTGGCTCACTCTGACCTGTTGGCTCACACGCCTTGCCACTCCAGCTGGACCATCTCACACCTCTTCTCAAGCAGCTTGTGTGCACAGCTGGGGTGTAGAGCAGTCACTCCCTTCAACCCGTGTTCCAGGGCTTGCAGCTGGCTGTGACTGTGGTGCGACTGTGGTGCTGCTGTGGCCGTGGTGCTGCTGCAGCAGCAGGCCAGTGCCCAGCTTGGGCCAGATCACAACCGCTGTGTGGCAGCAGGCGGTCGGTTGTGGCGGTTGCATGGCTGCAGGAGGCTGAGGCGGATGAGGTGGATCAGGACAGCGCTGACGTGGTGGTGGACCTGGACTTTGGCCAGGGTGATGATGAGGAGGGTGATGAGGAGGAGGAGGAGGGCGGGGCTGTGGGCCAGACTGGGCTCGACTTTGATGACGGGTTTGATGACGAGCCGCAGGTGGGTTGGGCGGCAAAAAGGCGTGCTGATGGCTGTTATGTGTTGGTGACAGTGGCATTGAGGTGAGGCTTGCACCCTTACCTGCTCTCTGTATTTGGCAAGCACAACTGCCACCTGCCTGACGCACTCCCTGCTGCCTATCACCCTGCTCCCCCTAATCGCAGCCTTGTGGTTTGGTGCATGAGTGCATGGTGCATGGTGCATGGTGCATGGTGCATGGTGCATGGTGCATGCGCAGGGTGGGGACGGCATGGGTATGGACGAGACGGAGACAGGGGGGGAGGAGGGGGATGCCGCCGAGGGCGATGCTGCGGCAGCGCTTGCTGGCAGGGTGTCTGTCAAGCGTGAGGTCACCTACAACTTCTTTGTGGCGGAGATGTGGGACAAGGTCACCAGTAAGTCACCACTGGAGTCTCCACACCCTCCCCCTCCAGCCCAGCTCCATTCCCCTCTTGGGCCATCACCCCCCTCCCTCCCCCTGACCAACCCTAACTAACCCGAACTAACCCGAACTAACCCGAACTAACCCGAACTAACCCTAACCTTTTATTCAAATCTAACCCTGAAGCTTCCCTTGTTGACCCCTTCGTAGCCATTGCTGCAGGATGCGCTGAGGCAACCTAGTCACCTTCCTCCCTGTTGCCTACTGGCTCCTGCAGCACTGGCCCCTGTAGCAACCTTATGACGCCCGCACATGCACCTAAGCCTGCGCACACACCCATGCGCCCATGTGCCCATGTTCTTATGTGCTTGCACTCTCCCCCACCAGTCTGCAGCTCCCCCACCAGTCTGCAGCTCATTGGGCACCTGCACTGCACACAACACAGCATCGTCCCTGTCCCTAAGACCCACTGCACTGGCCTTCACAGCTGCCACTGCCAGGCCTGCCTGCCGCCATACCTGGTCTCACCTCCCCTCACCTCACCTGCTCCGCACCTCTGGCTGCCTGCCTGCGTCTATCTGCTGCCCAGCCAGCCTTCTCCAGCACCCATACCCTGCCCCTGCAGCCTCTGCAGCACAGTTGGCTTGCACACAACAAAGCATTGACCCTGCCAACCACACCTGACCAGGCTCAGCGGCTCCTCATCTCCATGCATGTCTGACCAGCCCAGCCAGCCTCCTCCACTGCCCCTGCCCCTGCAGCCCCCTCGCAGCGCAAGCGGCTGCGCCCAGCACTGGTGTGGGCGGAGATCTGCTCCTACCTCAAGGGGAGTGCTGAGGCAGTGGCCACTGAGCTGGTAAGTGGGTGGCCCCCTCCACCCTGGCTGACCAACCACCTAGCCACCCCCCTTCCCCCAGCAGACCCAATACCTAGCTAACAATACCAGACCTGCTGACCTGCTGGCAGCTGGCTGCATAGCAACTTGTCTTTGAGCCTACGAGCGGCACGAGCCTACTAGCGCTGCTCCATGCGGCTAGGGGCATGGAGGCGATGGTGATCGTGGTGGTGATGGTGGCGATGGTGGTGGTGGTGATGATGAGCAGCTAGTGGCTGCTCCATGCGGCCATGCAGGGGCATTTGAGCCTGGACACCTACCTTGCGCTAGGGGCCCGGCGTGCTGCAAACTTCAGCCGTGAGATGCGGGAGGTGGAGGTGTGGCCGGTGTTCTGCCGCTACCAGCGGGTCAAGCGCCAGGAGTGGAGGTGGGTGGGGCGGGGCGGGGCGGGGGCCAGGGCCGGGGGGGCTGCGGAGTCCTGCTGGGGGCATAGGCTGGGGGGCCCTTGGCTGCTGGTGCTGAGGTGGGGGGTGAGGAGGGGGTGGCAGCTGCACGGGCTGGTGGCTGGGGGCTGATGGCTGGGGGCTGGGGGCCTACAGTTCCTGCTGCCGCTAGCGTACCCCTGGCATCCCCCTGCTGCCCCTGCCGCCCTGCTGCTGGACAAGCCAGTCAGGGCCAGGTCAGGGCATTGCTGGACAAGGTGACTGCTGCCAGTGCCCCCGCCGGCTATCCCCTCGCCATCCGCCTCCTACTGCCCCTGGGCCCACAAGTGCTGTCAGGCTCAGCACACACTGACTGACTGGCAGCAGTCACCTTGTCCAGCAATGCCCTGACCTGGCCCTGACTGGCTTGTCCAGCAGCAGGGCGGCAGGGGCAGCAGGGGGATGCCAGGGGAACGCTAGCGGCAGCAGGAACAATTGCCAGCAGTGCCCTGACCTGACACTGGCGGCTGCCTGGGGGGGGGGCTAGGGGCGGCGCGAACAGTAGCCAGCAGTGCCCTGACCCGACCCTGGTGGTGGCCTGGGCTGCCTGGGCTGCAGGTATGACGCCATGGACCTGGTGGCGCACCTGTACCGCCAGCTGAATGAGGGTGGCTACAGGGGGGCCCTCATCACGGGGCTGTACCGCGACGAGGTGCGGCGCCCTCCCCCCTCCCCTCCCCCCACCCTCCCACTCACCCACCCCCTCCATCCAAACTCACACAAAAACACAGAACACAGAAACGATCCAGGCAAGGGGCCAAGGGCAAGGTTCGGCACCTCGGGTGAAATTGAAGGTGGAAATGGAGGCACCCCACCCCACCCCTCCCTCCCATTCCATGTGCCATGTGCGCAGCTGCATGTGATGTCCCAACAACGACGATAGGCCAGGGCAGACAGGTCCATATCCCAATGGCAGGGATGGCTGCGTGTGTGGGGGTGTGGGGTGGTGGGTGCAGGTGCAAGACTTCATGCAGGCTGAGCTGGCGCTAGACCTTCGTGTGCTGGCTGACCCCAACGCCCTGTTCTACTGCGGCGACACGGCGCAGACCATTGCGCGCGGCATTGGCTTCAGGTTTACCGACATCAAGGTGTGGCTACGGGCCTCGAGGGGGCGGGGTGCAGGGGGGAGGGGTGTTAGGGGAGGGCTGCTGGGGGTGGGTAGGTGTGGGGGGAGGGGGTGGGTTAGCGAAGAGAATGGAAGAGGAGAAAGGGGGAGAGAAAGAGGGGAGGGTGGTGTGGGTAAGCCAGCTGATAGTGTGTCCAGTGAGGGAGTGTGAGGGAGTGTGAGGGAATGTGAGGGAGTGTGACCCGCAGACCCTGATTCATGCCGAGGGGGAACGACGCGAGGAGCAAGCCCTCAAGGCCCGCGCTCTGGCCCCTGTGAGAGGTGTGAAATGCATGGGCGTCTGAAAACCATTTGAGGTCTATCCAGCCTACCCAGTGGTGCTTTCAACCCCATGTTTAGGCTGTGTCTACTGGCAGCGGCAGTGGCACAAGGGCTGGCATCGTTGGCATGACAAGCTGCTGAGGCTCATCCCTAAGGTCTAAGTAATCAGATCAGCTGGCTGCTTGCTGCTGTTGTTGTGCGGCTGGCTGTGCATGTTTTCTATGCAACTTGTTGGCAAAGCTTTGTTAGCTGAAAACTTGCTGTTGCCACGCCGAGCCATATGCCATGCTGACTCCGTGTTGGAAGACCCAAGTCTCCTCAAGCTTGTCCCAGACCCCAGTTCAAATCCCTGCTCCGCCCTGTTTGTGCCCGGAAACTGCCACTAGCAACTCACAAGAACCATCTTCTCCATAATTGTAGAGTGTGTAGGCTCAGCTGTTGGTGTGCTTGTGGTGTGCAGTGGGCATGCCTGGGGTGAGCCAACTGCTGACCAACTACCGCACTCACCAGGTGAGTTGGGCTGAGGGCTGTAAGCTGGTGAATGGCACAGGGTAGGGCACAGGCGGGCGGGGGCGGGGGCGGGGGCGGGGGCGGGGGCGGGGGCGGGGGCGGGGGCGGGGGCGGGGGCGGGGGCGGGGGCGGGGGCGGGGGCGGGGGCGGGGGCGGGGGCGGGGGCGGGGGCGGGGGCGGGGGCGGGGGCGGGGGCGGGGGCTTTTGGTGGGCTTTCTGGTGAGCGGGGGCGGGGGCCAGGCAGGCAAAGGATTGAGCACACCTACTGCATGTCCAGGGTTGGGCAATGATCACTGACACAAGGTGTGCAATGTCACAAGGCATTCCATGTTCTCAATGACCATTGGACCACTGAGTGTGTGGCCTTCCCATCTACCACTAGCACCTTGCACTGCGGCCTCTGCTTTACCTGGGGCCTCTGCATGGCATGAGCTGCGCAGGGCATCCTGAACACAGCAGCTCTGATTGTGGACCTGCTCAAGGTCCACTATCCAGCCTCTATCGACAACCTCGCACGGGAGAAGGCGCTGTTCGAGGGCCCTGGGCCAATCCTGCTGAGCACACTGGACGAGACGGACCTCACATACCTCCTTAGCGGCAGTGACCGCAGCAACAGCCAGGTTTGTCTGCTGGCAGCTGCTGATGCTGATGCCACTGCTGCTGCTGTTGCTGCTGCCGCCGCCGCTGCCGCTGCTGCTGTTGCCGCTGCTGCTGTTGCCGCGGCAGTGACCGCAGCAACAGCCAGGTCAGATTAGTGGCTGCTGCTGCTGCTGCTGCTGCTGCTGCCTGCCCTTGCTGCTGCTACTGCTGCTTCCCTTGCTGCCTGCCCTTGCCTCAGCTTGTCACAGCGTACCTGCTTACCAGCAAACCATATCCACACTGCATTGCAAATCCTGCGGCTTGGTGCTAGTCGTGCCCTGACCTGCTTGTCAGAGGCTATGCAGCGCATCTGCTTGCCGGTCATAGTCATTGTCACACTGCCATGGTCACACTGCATTGCAGCCAAGTGTGAATCATACCCTGAGCTTGGGCCATGCAGGTGGAGTTTGGCGCCAACCAGGTCATTCTAGTGCGCAGCATGCAAGACAAGGAGAAGCTGCCGGTGAGCTGCCTGCTTCAGGTAGCCAGCTGCCAGCCAGCCTGGCATGCCACAGCCAGCCAACTGAGTGCCCTCTGAGGACAGCTGGGTGGAGCCGGCGAGAGCCAACCAGCATGCAGAAATGAAGGCGTTGCAAGCTCGAGTCGCCCCTGGTGCAAAGCTGACACACTCCGCATGCCTATCCCCAAACTGACCCACCTGCCCAGTTAGCTGGACCACCTCCCCTGCCTGCTGCCCAGCCTGCTGCCCAGCCTGCTGCCCTGCACTGCCTTTCACTGTGCAGCCTGAAATCCAGGCCAGCAACGCCATCGTGATGACAGTGCCGCAGGCCAAGGGTCTGGAGGTGAGCAGCCAGCCTGAACCAGGCCAAGCCTGAACCACCCTGCCCTGCTGACCACCTTTGAGGCCTAGCCTGCCCTGTTCACCCTGCCCTGCTGACTACCTTCCAGGCCTACCACCCAGCTTGCTCTGCCAACCAGTCTGATTGCAAAACACTGTGGGCAATATGGGAAACATTCTTTTGATGTTGTTCATGTCTGATGAGCAGCCAGGGAGCGCCCCACAGCTGTCCGCCCTGCAAGGAGCTGCTGGTCCATATGTGGCTGTAGGTGTCTGTAGGTCTGTAGGGTGTCTGTAGGGCTGCAGCTGTACCTGGCTGCCTGGTAGCAGCTGGGCCCAGAGGCAAGGGAGCGGTGAGGTGATGCATTGCCAGGGTGGCAGAGTAGGGCCCAGTAGGCCTACAAGGCCTGCAAGGACCTGGTCAGTCTGATCACCCTGCTGCCTGCTGCAGTTTGACGACGTGTTCCTGCTGGACTTCTTCACGAACTCGCCTGCGCCTGCTGCTGAGTGGCGGGTGCTCAACGCCTTCATGGAGGACCTGCAGGCGACAGTGGGTGCGGGGCAGGGCAGCAGGGCAGCAGGGCAGCAGGGCAGCAGGGCAGCAGGGCAGCAGGGCAGCAGGGCAGCAGGGCAGCAGGGCAGCAGGGCAGCAGGGCAGCAGGGCAGCAGGGCAGCAGGGCAGCAGGGCAGCAGGGGCAGCAGGGGCAGCAGGGGGCAGCAGGGGGCGGCAGGGGCAGCAGGGGCAGCAGGGGCAGCAGGGGCAGCAGGGGCAGCAGGGGCAGCAGGGGCGGCAGGGGGCAGCGGGGGCGGCAGGGGCAGCAGGGGCAGCAGGGGCAGCAGGGGCAGCAGGGGCAGCAGGGGCAGCAGGGGCAGCAGGGGCAGGGAGGTGTGTGCCAGGGCAGGAGTGGTCAGGGGTGGTCTGGTGTCACACATGTGTCACACTGTGCGTGTCATACGCATGCCACCTTGCAGCCCTGACGTGCTGATGAAGGGCTTGGGCTGGCTGATGTCTGCAGCTCAAAGCACCGCACTCTGTCCCCCCTGCCTGCTTGCGTTCAGCAGCAGCCCATGACCTGCCAAGCCAGGCCTAGTCCACCCCTGGTGTGTCCACCCAATCATGCACCCGTGGCCTTGCCCTGTGACCCACCTGACCTGCTGGCTCGGCCCTGCTCGCCCTGCTCTTGGTCTCCTTTACCTTTCACTTTCCCCCTTCACCATTGCAGCTGATGAATCCGCAGCCTGTCTCTGCTGGCTTATCCGCCCTGCTCTTGGTCCCCTTCTCCCCCATTGCAGCTGGAGGGCCGCAAGCCCATGAAGGCTGGGCTGCATGACCGCTACCAGCTGGACACCACAGCCCTGGGCCTCAAGCTGGCCCGGGAGGAGGAGGGCTTCCTCAGACCCACCAAGTGAGTCTGGCTGGAGCCAGAGGCGGTGGGAGGCGGGACTACACTGCCGCCACTACCCCACCCCTGGCACCCCTGGTTGGGGTCACTGCTGCCACTGACGCCACCCTACCTGGCTTATCCCATGCCCCATGTCAGCATGCAGTGTCTGCTTGCCATGCCACCTTTTCCATTAGGATATGCTCCAGGTGGGTGCTCCCAAGCTGCTGGTGGTAGAGCGCGTCATGCCGTCCCCCTTCCCTCCCTTTCCCTACTGCCATGCTATGCGACACCACCCTGCTGAATGGGCCTGACCAGGTTTGACCCCGGCAGCCATGTGCTGCTGCAAGAGGAGCTGAAGCAGCTGTACACCGCAGTCACCCGGGCTAAGAGCAACGTGAGTCGGCCCGGGCTTCACCACATGGGCCTCACCGCATGGGCCTCACCGCATGGGCCTCACCGCATGGCAACCAAGATGCTGCACCAAGAAACCTTTGTAGCTGCATGTAACACCAAAGACGACACCATCAGGAACGACAACAAGCGCGCCACAACCACCACCATCACCGTGACATGATTAGCAGCATGGCACCCGCATCAGCACCACAGCAGAAAGCAATGCCAGTTTCACCCGCACCACCTCGGCATCGCCACCTCAGCGGCTGTGGCGCGCCGCAGGTGGTGCTGTTTGATCGCAGTTCTGAGCGACGAGCGCCCTTCTACAACCTGCTGCGCAGCTTGGGTATGGCGCGCATTGTGAACAAGTGCGTCAGGGCATCACCTGCACACACCTGGTTGACAATGACACCTGGGATATAACCTGGGATATATATATATATATATATATATACTTATTATGACTAACACCTGGGTTTACCGTAGAATCCCTTTTGATTGCTGAGGCCTGTGCGGGGAATACACTGCAATCTTCACACTACCAAGTCCTGCCAAGTCCTACCACCTCCCACGCACGCCCTGGTCTCTGCCGGCACTGCACCCCTCTCAACACCAAGGGACCTAGGAGCCAGCCTCATGGCACTGAGGGACCCTGGACCCTGTCACCTGCCCTGCCCTGATGGACCAATGGACCTCTGCTAGAAGGCCACTGTTGGATATTCTTGGAGTATGGATACTCCTACCCAGCCCTACCTCCTCCCTTGCCCCATTCTCTGCCCAGCATGCGACTCATCCCCTTGTGGCGTGTGCCGGGCTGCAGGTCACTGCTGGGGATCCCTGACCCTTCCCACAATAAAGCTCTACCACCTCCCATGCCCCATACACACATCTGCCCCCATGCATCTGATCTCTGACCTCTGACATGTCCCCATATGCCAAACCCCGTATGTGCGTCTATCCAGCTCTAGACCTGCCCCCTTGTGGCGTGTCCTAGACACCAGCAAGGTCCACTTATCAAACCCTGGACAACACTGCCTGTCCTTGTTGCTAGCTCTGACCTTTGACCTCTGACATGTCCCCACACGCCTGACCCCATACATGCATCTGTCCAGCACAAGCCCCGCCCCCTTGTGGCGTGTGCCGGGCTGCAGGTCACTGTTGGAGGACGGGTGCGACGCCGTCACTTTTGGGCTGTCGCAGCGCGCGCGCAACAGTGCTGAGGAGTGGGCCAAGCGTGCGCAGTCCCTCATGGACCGCAGCCCGGGCCTGGCCGCTAAGGTGAGGCAGAGGCCATGCAGCCCTCATCGCTGCGCACAGCGTGTGAGGCAAGGTGGCACCAGGCAGAGTGGCAGTAGGCTAGCAGCTGCTCAGGTAGTACGGGACAGAACAGTTGGCTAGCAGCAGCCCAAGTCTGCTCGGGCAGGGGCCGCACACACCGCACCTTCGCCCACCGCATGATGATGGTGGCCAAGGTGACGATGGTGGGGTCAAGATGCTGGGCTGGTTAGCCCTACCAGCTTCTCGCCAGCCTCTAGTGTGCAGGTAGGCAGGCAACCCTAGATCAGTCAGACCCAGCTGCCAAGGCTCAACAGGATAGCTGACTCGGTCCCTCACCCCTTGAGGCTGTGCTCCTGCCCTGCCCACAGCCTGCTCCACCTGCCCTGCCCACAGCCTGCTCCACCTGCCCTGCCCACAGCCTGCTCCACCTGCCCTGCCCACAGCCTGCCCTGCCTGGCTGTACCCCCATTTCAGGCATACCGCCAAGCCGGGGACAGTGTGCGAGCAGAGGTGGCCACCGCGCGGCAGAAGCGCCTAGAGGCGTCGGCCGCCGGGCAGCAGGAGGCCCTCGAGCTGCACCACACCGCGGCCCCATCTCGCGGCGGTCACGGCCACGGCACCACTCGCGTCCTGGGCGCCGGCGAGAAGCGGCAGCTGCTGACCGACGCGGCGTTTCGACTGCTCGCGGCAGTCATGCGGGCGCGAGACGCACCCACCCCCGTGACGCGGCAGGAGACCACGCGCTGGGTCCTGCTGGCTGCCCAGTGCTTCAAGGTGAGCCGTTGTCTAGGGCGCCGGCTGCTCTGCCCTCCACCAGGCCAGGGATCATGTGCTGTAAAGCCAGGTTAGCTCTTTGGTGCTGAAGGATCACATGGGGTGTGGGGTACAGGGCGCCACCACCTGCCCTGTCCCCTGACTGCGGCCAGGTGTGATGTGGTGTGATGTGTGACTGATGTCAAGAAGAGTGTCGACATACGGGTGTGTGGTGGCAGTCATCACATCGTGTGACATGTGCCGGCTAGTGTGATGCCTGTGCTGCAGCAGGTTCAATTCAGCAGTGGCTCCTACCTGCAAGCCTGCCTGCAAGCCTGCCTGCCTGCCTCCCTACCTGCCTACCTGCCTGCCTGCCTGCCTGCCTGCCTGCCTCCCTACCTGCCTGCCTGCCTGCCTCCCTACCTGCAAGTGCAGTTATGTAGGAGCAGTGATGTTCTAACTCAGCCCCCATCTGGCTCCTGCTCCCGCTGCCCACTACCCTGACCGCATACCCACCACCACCTGCCTCCTGTTTCCTGTGGGAGTAGGAGTGCGGTCAGCTGGCTGCGGCCGCCCAGCTGCTGCAGCTGGCTGCACGGTTCAAGAAGGCGCTGGAGCTGCTGCGCAAGATCCAGGACTGGGCAGGGGCCAGCAAGCTGTGCATCAAGGCGCATGCCCACTTCAGCCAGCAGGCCACAGCAGCTCGGGTGGGTGCAGGGGCCAGGGGTGGTGATGGGGGGGCGGAGAGGAAAGAGGTATGCACAATAGGGAGGAGGGAGGGAGGAGGGGGCAGACCTGGGTGCAGGAGTGGGGGAGGAAGGGCGTGAAAGGGAGGGAAGGGCGATGGGAAGGGAAGGGGGAGAGGGGAGAGGTTAACAAAGTCTGGGAGGAGGGAGGTAGGAAAGGGGGGCATGGGTCCATGCTTGCACAAAGAATAGCAATTGGGAAGAGAGGGGTGAGGTCAAGGGGGGAAAGAGGGAGAGAGGAAGTGGGGAACCTGAGTCAATGCTTCACAAGGGAAGGCCTTGCACATGGAATGGATGGATGGAAGGAAGGAGGGAGGGAGGAAGGGGTGAAGGAAGGCTGAGTCAATGCTTGCACAATGGAAGGCCATGCACATGGTAAAACTATCGTGGTGCTAATGTGGTGCTGCCGCTGCAGGCCAAGGCTGAGGCTGCACGGCGACACATTCTGGTGGACGGAGCTAGCTTGCTGGAAACACTGGCAGATCGAGGCCAACAGGTGATCAGTCAAGGTGGCAGAGCGCATGCGGTGCTCTGCTGTGCTTGTTGCATAGCCAGCTGCTAGGGATGAGACGTCTGACATCCAGCCAGCAGGTAATGAGCCGGCACCATGCAGCCATGCAGCCATGCGGTGCTCTGCTGTCATTCTCACATAGCCAGCTGGCAGGGAGTCCATCTGGAACCATGCAAGGCCAGCTTGGGGTGATGGGGTGATGGATGTTGCATCGCCTGGCGTTTGCTGCTGTTGTCAGCCAGGCAATGCCCTGCCCATCAGCGCACCAACGCACCACCGCAGGCTTCAGCTGCTCCCTGGCCCTCAAAATGCTGGGTGGATTGATGTGCTTATTTGCTGCTTGTCGTCCACCCGGCAATGCCCCGTCCACTGTACCCAATGCACGACTCGCAGAGCTCAGCTGCACGAGCAGAGGAAGAGGTGCAGGCGGCGGAGCAGGCGGCAGCCTCGGCAGCCCGCAGTGCCCGCACGTACCTGGTGCTGGCCTGCCGCTTCAGCATCGAGTGCGGTGGGTGGCAAGCACGAGGCTAGGCTGGCCTGTTCTGGTGTCTTGGCCTAGTACAGACTGGCTAGATTGGATAGGGCTGAGGTATCAAGTCATTAACCTCATCCTTGGGCTCAGGCTTAGGCTAAGGGACCAGACCCTGGTTTGAATACTGTCAAACCTAGTAGTGTCTTGGCCTAGCACAGACAGTGGCTAAGGCTGAGTTATCAAGTCATTCACCTCAGCCTAGGGCTCAGCCGGGTTTAAATCCTGAAGACCACCTCCACATCTGGAGGACCCGGGTTCTAGACATGGTGACCCCGCTGAGACACGGGTTCAAAACCCGGTGACCCCACCACGACCCTGGTTCAAGACCTGCCTCGTCCGTTTAGTCTGGCACACCTCGTGTCACACTTGTCACCCCCCTTCCACCCTTGGTCCTGTAGGGACATCAGACTAAAGGCACACTGAAGGCTGCGGCTTCAGACACCCATGCCTTACATGCTATGGCCTGCGGTCCTGGCCTGCTGCCTTGCTGCAAAGGTTGACCAACCTGCCTGTAATCCCCAAGTAAGAGGTCAGCGCAGCTGCGTTGAGCGCGCGCCCATCACTCGCACCATGTGTGGTGGTGGTGGTGCCGCTGCTGCCGCTGCCGCTGCTGCTGCTGCTGCTGCTGCTGCTGCTGCTGCTCTGCACCTCCATGCTGCTGCCACCACTGCCGCTGCTGCTGCTGCTGCTGCTGCTGCTGCTGGGCTGCACCCACCTGCCGCTGCTGCTGCTGCTGCTGTTCTGGCTCAGAGGACTGGGAGCAGGGCCTGGAGCTGCTGAAGGGCCCAGCCGCTGAGTTGGAGCCTGGGGTGATGCTGCGGGGCTGGTCCGACATCACCACCAAGCTCATCCGTGCTGCCAACATGACCCATGTCAGTATATCACCCCGCCCCTCCTCGCTGCCCATCAAACGCATTCCCTGCCCTGTCACGCTCCCACTACCACCAGCCATGCGGACACCAGAGTGTTTTTTATTTGCTTTGCTATGTGCTTTGTGATGTGAGCTTGTAGTGCACCGGATGTGAAACTCTCACAACATCTCGCGAGCACCTATTTCAACGCAACAAACAAGCAAGCAACACGTGTGGTGTGTGGCACAAATGTGCAAGAACAAAGGCATGTGTTGCTGTATGTTACAACGACGCAGACATCATTCCCATCATCCCTGCCTGGTGTTGTTTGAACTTGCAGAAGCTTGGGAAGGTGGGCGTGGCCCGCCAGCTGCTGCATGTCACGCCGGCCTGTGACGAGCGTGATGAGCTGCTGACCAACTGGGGCTGTGAGTGGCTGTAGCCTCCTTCTCCCTCCTTCTCACTCATCAGCCCTCCCCAGCCCTCCTCAGCGCTCCTCAGCACTCCTTCACCCTCCTCCTCCCTCTTCCACCCTCCGCCTTCAGTCCACCGCCCGCCTGCAACGCTGGAGTGAAACTTCTGCTATGTCATGCTTGGATATTTAGTACTAGTAAAGTGTGATATTTACCATGCACGTACCCCACATACCCCGCTCACAGCAGCACACCGCCACCTGTGCAACCTGTTGCCCTGCTGTGATTTAGTCTGGGAGGAGCTGACGGAGCTGAGGCGCGCTGCTGGCGACTTCCTGGGAGCTGCTAGGGTGCAGCAGCAGCAGCGGCAGCACGCAGGCGCAGCCCGCAGCCTGCTGCAGCTCATCTGCCTGCGAGCCCAGACCCTGGCCATGACGCAGCAGCAGGATGGCAGGCAGGGCAGCACGCTAAGCAGGCTGGCAGGTGAGCAGCAGGGTCAGCCGCTGGGCGTCCCACACTCCAAGTGCCACCTGCAGGTGCTGGGTTCAAACCCTGCCAGGGCTGCTTTATTCCCTCCTAGGTCGTGGGTATGCAGGCTGCACTTGTTCTGAATGCCCCTGGGTAACTCCCTGAGTGTGACCACTTGCGCAGCATGCGCATCACTCTACACAACCTGAAGCCTGCCTGTCTAGCTGTGCCCCTCATGGCACAACCTGCAGCATATATCCTCTAGTTGAACACCTTGCCCTGAACCCAGCCTGCCTCGCCCTCGCCCTTGCCCTCCCCCTCGTCCCTGCCCTAATCAACTAAACCTGAAGCCTGCCTGCCTAACTGTGCCCTTCATGGCACCCCCTGCAGGCCAAGACCTCCTGATCAGCCAACCCACCGTGGCTCAAGCCAGTCAGGCCTTCCAGCCGGTGCCAGGCCCCATCTGGGAGCTGCTGAGCAGCTGCTGCCAGACCCTGACCGACGCGGGCCAGGTGGCGCCCCTGCAGGCCGTGCTGGCCAGCCCTGCCGTCGCCTTGGTGGCCAACGAGAGCCGTCAAGCCGCGGTGCTCAGCCAGCTGCGGGCCCACCTGCACACCTTGGCCCTGCACTGCACTCCCACAACCCCACTCAACACCATGGCAACCAGGACCTCCACCTCCACAGCTTCTCCTTCCGTGGACGCAGCAGCGGCGCCAAGCCACGAGCTCACGGCTGCTGCCGCTGCTACCGAGCAGGACCAGGGCAAAGAGGTGCTGGTCTCCGCGCCTAACAAGCCTGCCCTGGCTGATGCTCGAACCACAGACCTCGGCCCCAGCTTGGCAGCTCTCAAGGTGTTTCACTCGCAGCGCAGCTGGCTGGGTGCGCTGCAGCTGCTGCAAGCCACCCCGCCTGCCCTGCCCTTCCCCGACGCCCTGGCCCCCGCCCCTGCACCCAACACCTCAAGCCCTGCCTCCTCGTCCCCGCCTAGCGTGGCAGCAATCCAGCAGCGCAACAGCCAGACCACGGCGCCTGCGCAGCCCCCTGCCACCTTCATCACCTCGTGCACCGCGAGCAGCCACAGCTCGTCCAACCAGGGTAAAGGCCAGCAAGATCAAGCCTCCCGCCTGGCCACCCTGCTGCTGTACGAGGGGGCCTGCTGCCGTCTGCTGGCCCCGCTAGCCATGCTGGCCGCAACAGCACAGGACGGCGAGGGCGGGCACGGCAAGCAAGGCCCCGCAGCCCTACCTTCAACTGCTGCCTCAGCCCAACAGCTCGTGGGGCCTGGGGCAGCAGCCGTGACCAGCGCTGCGCCAGCCGGCAGCCTGGGCCAGGCGTCCCAGCTGCTGGACTTCGTGAGCACCTGCCTGCAGGCCTTGTCAGCGCTGCTGCACATGCGAGGACTGTCGGCTGTCCAGCAGAACCACCTGGAGGCACTGGCCGTGCACTATGGCCTGACCAGGAACAACCCGCAAGGTGGCAGCTACGGGCTGGCCGTGGAGACACCCTCGCCAGTGTACCTCAGGGATGCATCGTTTGCTTGGAAGGCGCTGTGGGGTGCGACATGGCCCCTGGCACAACAGCCAGTGAAGCCACAGCCGCAGGAGCAGCAGCAGCAGCAGCAGCAACAGCAGCAGGGGCAGCAGCAAGGAGGGGTGCAGGACAGCAGCAGTACTGCCAAGCAGCCCGCGGCTGCTCCCGCTGTACCCAATAGCTGGGCCGACATTGCCACTGGGCCCGCGAAGGTCAGCCCAGCTGCTGCTGCCAGCGCCCCTGCCAGCGTTTCCTTGGCCAGCCCTGCCATGGTGGCTGCAGCCACGGCGCAGCAGCTGCCGCGGCACCAGGTCACTGCCTGGCTGGCCTGGGACCTGGAGTGCAAGGCGCGGCGTGTGGTGGTGGAGGCCGTGGGCGAGGTGTTGCGCACTGCACTGACAGCTGTGGCTGCACAGGGGCTGCCTCAAGCTTCCCTGCCGCCATTGCAAGAGCAGAAGCAGGTGCAGGAGCAGCAGGAACAGCCTGCAGTCTTGCCCGACCTGTGCACGACAGCTGGCCATCGACAGCTGGCTTCGCAGCTGATGCGTGCGCTGCGGCTGCTGACCCAGCTGGAGGCCATTAACACTGCACGCACAGAGCTAAGCGCAGCGGCTGGCAGGCAGCAGGAGCAGCAGGGCGCCTCGAGGAGGGTCGCAGAGCTTGGCCCTCGAGGACCGCGCACCACGGTTACTCGAGCACCCGCGGGGCCCGCGGCAGTGATTGCGGTACCTGGCGGTATCCAGGCGCAGAGCCTGCAGCTGTACCAGGTGCTGCAGGTGCTGCAGCTTCAGGCCGTGGGCTTGCTCATGACCACTGGGCTGACGGCGGTGCAGCCAGCTGACCTGTATGACGAACTGCTGCACGACTTCCCACACAGCGCGATGACTGCCCAGGGGCAAACTGTTGCGGGGCTCACCCCGAAGCTGACGGCGCTGGTCAGAATGGGCAGCCCATTGTGAGTGGCAGCAGGGTTCAAGGGAGGGCTGCATGCCCACACCCATACCCACACTCAAACCCTAGCATTAATCGAACAGGAGTGGCTATGGGTGGCTTGCCCTCAACTGCACCTTCACGTGCGCCCGCACCCGTCAACGCAGCGCCAATCTCTAATACTGTGGTAAAACAGTGGTCGTGTGGGCCATGGTGTCTCCCTTGAAACACCTACCTCATGTATCTCGTAATTTACTACGCAGGTGACTAAAAAAAAATTTTGAAACACCCATGTATCTCATATATTACTACGCAGGTGGTCAAACAGTGGTGGGGGGCCACTCTTTCATCGAACACCAACTTCAACCAAAGGTGTGCTATATGGTTGTTCACTGTGCAGGTGGGCGCTGAACCAAGGCCACACATTCATCTGCTGGTGGGGGTTCACCGCCATTATCCGCAATGACCTGGCCGCCCGCAACAAGGTGAAGCACAACCAGATCGCCAGCACCACTGCAGCTTGAGCTCCCTGCTTTCCCGTGGCTTCCTGCGCGCTTGCCTCCAGCCCATCCACCCCTGCTGTGTCATCCCCACTTATCAACATGCTCTGCTCCACCCTGGGCTGTGTTGCCCTGGTCAGGTGGCTGACGTCCTGGCAGTTGTGCAAGGCATCAACAAGGACAAGTACCTTGTGCAGTACCAGAACAAGTTGAAGGTGCTGGAGGTGGTGCTGAGCAACGCCACCGACAAGTTCGGGTCAGACAGGCTACCACAGGCAGTGATCCATGATGTGTTCTACTACTTCACCAGCTCCCTGAACCTGTTCGAAGAAGCAGTGCAGCCCCATGCCCTCACGTCCCCCCGGTTCCAAAGCGGGGCTGCAGCGGCCTGCCCCCTCCTTCAGCCGCGCCTGCCCGTGGAGGTCTTTGTGCTGCTGGTGGAGCTTGTGGGATCACACTTATCGCTGGGGGTCACTCTTATGCCAAATGTGGCTCATGGGCCCACCAAGGGCTTGCGGGTCTACCTGCCTGAGTCCTGCTTGGACCTCCTGCAGCACTGCCCCATCCTGGGCAGGAGTCCGGGGCCTGTGTCGTCGCGGATGACATCGTGGAGGAAGCAGGTGGGAAGCTGGGTTGGTAGAGGCAGAGGAGCAGGCAGGCGTGGGAAGGGTTAGGATGGCATTAGGGTAGGGCAATACCAGGGGCACACCAGTTGGGGCAGGGGCAGGAGCAGGGGCAGGGGCAGGGGCAGGGGCAGGGGCAGGGGCAGGGGCAGGGGCAGGGGCAGGGGCAGGGGCAGGGGCAGGGGCAGGGGCAGGGGCAGGGGCAGGGGCAGGGGCAGGGGCAGGGGCAGGGGCAGGGGCAGGGGCAGGGGCAGTATTCCCACATTCTCGGTACGGTCAAATTTGTGTTCGTCATATTGCGAGAGGTCACCGGTTCAAATCCTTCCCGGATACTCGGTGCGGTCGGGATCGTGTTCGTCATATTGCGAGAGGTCACCGGTTCAAATCCTTCCGAAAACATTTTCCCGCCAAGGCTGCTGTTAGCAAACATGCTCCTTGAGGCATCACAATGCAAGATGACACACAAGGAAAGCCTAAGGCTCAAATGTCAAAGGATTAAAGGGTGGGTTAGGTGGTTCAAGTGTTGAAGGCCAAGGTCAGAGCCTCAGCCTCCAGAGCTGCCACACGGGCAGTTTCCTTAGCCATATCTGCTTCCACTTTCGCCCGGATGCATGATTTATAGCTCAAAGATTTATAGCTCATGGCATAGGTTCATACCCCTGATGTTATAGCTCGACCTTACTTCAAAACATCGCTTACACTCCTACAAATTAAACATCGCTCAGGTAGAAAACTTAACAAAAACTACGCTAAAATACCAAAATCTCATGTAAAGTCGCAGTTTTTATAGCGCAGTGCGAAGTAGTGAAGCTCGAGAAGCGACCATTTCATAGCGCAATAGGACCCCTGAAATGTCGCTTGTTATAGCGATCGCTATATATAAGGCGAAAGAAAAAGTGGTATGTGTCAGGCACCCGTTGGCACATAATGAGCACAGAACAGAACCTCGTCTCTTCTGGGTTGAGCAGCTGCAGCGGCTTGTAGGCTGTGACGGTGTTTCTAGGTGCCACTGCCTTAGGTGCAGCTGCCTGAGCCATGGCCTATGCAAATGCTGCCCTCCTTGCTGCAGCTGTCCACGACCGCTGGCCAGTTGTCCACAACCAGCCAAGGCACCACCTGCCTGCAGGCTGCCAACTCCATCGTTGAGCAGCTGTGCATGGCTTGGCAGCACATGAGGAGCACATGATGACAGTTGCAAGTTGCAAGTTGCAGGAACACGTGCAAGTTGCAGGTGCAAGTCATCAATCATGTCCTTGGTCACCACCTCTTGCGACGCGTTGCGTGAAGCACGTTGGCGCGATGGGGAGGGCTCCATGTCATCTTTGCCGTGGCGCTTGTGAATAAACGATGCAGCTGAGGCTGCAGCTGCACCTTGATGCCGCACTAGTTAGACCATCTCTGGGTCAGGGGCAGGACATTTCTTGACATCGGTTATAGAGCCGCTGATGTGCTGTGCAACGTGAATAACGCTCTTGATGCTGGCTTTCCTGGGGCAGCGCTTGCAAGTGACTTACCATGCCGACTTGCTAGGTGACTCCTCCCTATGAACCGTATCCCATACTGCTGTGTGGTAGGCGCTGAAGCGTCCCATCACGCAGCGCTCAGCTAGCTCACTGGACCCGAACAGGTTGTATCGTATCGTCATATCGTCATGCGACGTAGCCAAAAAGTCAGATTACGAGAATGCGAGGAATCTGGCTGTATTTTGACCGTAGTTGGTAACACTGGTGTGCTCCACCTGCCTTATGCTTGCAGGGCGAGTGGATCAGGTACATTGAGGTGATGCAGCAGCTGCTGGGCCACAGCCGTCAGCTGGTCAGCATCATGCAGCAGGAACTGACCCGACTGCTGCCCCAGGGCACCGCTGCCCCTGCCTCCTCACCGCCCACCGTCCCTCTGCTCCAGCCACCAGCCCTAGGCACCAACCTAGCCCTGGGCAGCACAGCACAGCACCAGGTGCTGGCCCTGGTGGCGAGCGCCTTGGCATCATCCTCTAGCCTGTCCAAGCCTACTCCGCCCGCATTGCTGGCACCACAGCTTAGCCCCGCAGCTCAGGCCAGGCGGGCGCTGCTGCTGGGCGCTCGCCTTGCCCAGTGGGCCGCCAGCGTGCTGCTCAGCCTGGAGTGGTCCCTGGCGCTCCAGGTCAGGGAGGGGTGCGGGGCAAGGTGCCGTGGCAGTGCCTGTGAAGGGCAGGGAGGAGGGAGGGCCAGGGGCAGCTGCGGGGGGCAGTGGATTGACGTGAGAGCCTGCATGCCCCTGCGTGTAGGGCTGCAGGCTGGGCTGCAGCCTGCCTGACCCTGCAGGTTACCCCGGGACCCTGCACCACCCTTTGCTCCACTGCCTGCTGAAAAGTGCCAAGTCCAAGTTAGCATAGCAGAACTAGGCCATAGTCATCATTGGTGGGCGGTGCTGGTGCTGCTGCTGCCGCTGCTGATCCTGGTGCTGATCCCGCTGCTGCTGCTGCTGCTGCTGCTGCTGATCCTGCTGATCCTGCTGCTGCTGCTGCTGCTGCTGCTGCTGATCCTGCTGTTGCTGCTGCTGCTGCTGCTGCTGCTGCTGATCCTGCTGCTGCTGATCCTGCTGCTGCTGATCCTGCTGCTGCTGCTGCTGCTGCTGCTGTATATCCTGCAGGCGCCAGGGGTACGCGATCTGGCACGTCAGCAGAAGGTGGTGCACGCCACACGCCAGGTGCCTCCTTGCCTTGACACCTGCCCTGTGGCAGCAGGTCTCCTCCCTCCCTCCCTCTGCACACTAACTCCCGCTCCTCTGTGTGCCCTTGCTGCTTGCCTGCCCCTGCTGTGCTCTGCACACCTGCCTTGGGAGCTGTCATCCCACTTGCTGCCTGCTGTCTTTACCTCGCTGCCTGCCTCCCTGCATGCCTACTTGACACAGTTGCCCAGGACTGCCTTGCTGCCTGCCTAAAGTGTGCAGTGTTCTACCTGCCCGGGGCTCACTTGCTGCATGCCTCCAACCTGCTTCAGCCCACCTGCTGCTGTCTCCTGCTTCATGCATGCCTCCGCTGCTGCTGACTGCAGCTGCTGGAGTCGCTGGCCAGCCTGATGGACACCTGTCACTCCGTGCCTGGGGTGGTGGGTGTGGCAGGGGCTGAGGGCCCGCTGCCCCTGCAGCTGAGCCCAGCTCTGCCGCAGCGCGTCCAGGCCATGTTGCAGGCAGCCACCGTGCGGGCACTGTCTCAGGCCGTCCTGGGGACGTGCCAGGCGGTGTATGAGATCACACCCTCTACTGCCAGGCGCTTTGACGGCTACCCTTACGGAGCAGACTGGGATAAGGTGGGGGGCCAGATGCGCTGCCATGATGGCGGCTGCATGGGGCATGGGGCTTATCAGGATTTAGTGGACTCAGACAGTAAGTCAGTGTTGTAGCCAGCTATCAAAACACGAGCCTGATGCTGACGCTGATGCTCGTGTTGCTTTGTACGCTGCTACTGCTGATGCTGCTGGGGGCGCTGCTGCAGGCATTGTCCAGGTCCACCCACCGCCCAGCACCTGGCTCCAGTGCGGCTCATGCTGCCTCTGGCAAGGACAAAGCGGCTGGTGCACAGCCTGCTGCTGCAAAGCCGCCAGGCAGCCAAGTTGGTCCAGAAACAACAGAGGGTGCGGATGGGGAGGAGCAGGAATTCACCCAGGCACCTAGGGCTCCCTATTCCAGCGCAACTGACGGAAAGGAGGATCGGCTGCTCAAGGTAGGAGCCTTTCTTTGTCAGTCATACTTGAAAATACATGCTCCTGGTGGGAATAGAACACTGTACCTATGGCCCTAGAGTTTTGTCACAAACTCCTCAACCAGCCTTGTGGATTTGCCCTACACCTTCTGCACTCACGAACCCATGCGAGCCCAATTATGGCCGAGCTGGCAACCAACGCACTGCCGTACCCCCATGCTGTGCCCTTGGCCAGGCGCGGGTCATTCAGCAGCACTGGCGCGCATACATGAAACGCAAGAAGGAGGCGGCCGCAGCAGCAGATCTGCGGGCGCGACGTATGCGCCTGCTCATTTCTGTAAAGGCGCTGGTGAATGACCCCCGCAGCAACGTCAGGTATGACCAACAAGGGGGTGGGGTCAATGACATGATGTCAGCATGATGTGGGCGTACAGGCTCCTCGTTATGGCCAGGGCCAGGGCCAAGGCCAGAGCAAATACCCTGTCTGACTGCTTTGTCTGTCTGCAGATCCGGCTGGCTGGCCCTCGTGCACAAAGTCCGCGAAGTGATTAGGCAGCGGCAGCAAGTGCGTGAAGAGGCCAATCGTCAACAACGCGAGGCTCTACAAGCTGGGCAGGACGCCGTGGCTCAGGCCATGGTGCAGCATCGGGGCGCGCTGGGCTCAGTCACGGCTTTGCTGGGTTCAAGCCAGTCTAAGGACCGCTGCCAGGTCTGCCCCCTCCCCTCAACTGCCCTGCAAGCCCCCCGCCAGCCAGCGCCTGGCTCGAGCGCCACTGCGGGCCCAGCTGCCGCGGCAGCCACGGCCTCAGGTCAGCACTCGCAGCAGCAGTGGGTGGAACGCTCACAGCAAGTGCCAGGCCAACAGGCTCTGGGACAGGAGCAAGCACGCAACCCACAGCAGCTGGGTGCACCGGCTGGGGTGCCATGTTCGCCAGCCGCAAAGCAGAAAGTCGTGCGCGAAGCTAAAGATCAGCTGTATCATGCGGAGAGGCAGTCTAGGTTTGCTTACAAGAAGTACAAGGACTGTGAGCGCGAGCTGGTCAGCCTCTCGCAAGGGTGCTCTGGCATGGAGAGCCAGCTGCGGCGACTGGATGAAGAGATCAGCAAGCTGCGCACACAGCTTGGGAGGATTGGTCTGCACATCGTCACGCTGCAAAACGCCTTGATTTCAGGATTTCACGCCTCTGGCGTCCCGGTCCTACTGCACGAGGCGCAGGGCATGAATGCGCGGCGCATGCAGCTTCTTCAGGAGCAGCAGCAGGTCAGCGCGCAGGTTGATCAGGAATTGACCCGCCACCACGAGCTGGGCAGGGTGTTCAACCAGGCCAAGCTGAACAAGGAGCGATGTGCCGCGAACCTCGCGGTTGAGGAGGGGCATGTGCGCGCGGCGCGAGGTAATGAGGCCGCTGCGAAAGCAGCGTTGGCTGCGGCACAGAGGATGGACATAGGGGCGGTGGAGAAGTCCGGCCAGGCTGGTGGGCAGAGCCCTCCTCAAGACGCAAGGCTGCAGTCAGCCGCTGTGCCCAACCTACAGCAGCCTGCCAGCCAGGTGCCAGGTGCACCAGCCCACCCCTCTGCCCACCCCTGGCAGCCACCTGCCCCAGCTGCAGCCCCCATTGCACCACTTAACCTCCCAGGCCCTCCAGCAGCAGTCGGCCAGACCGTGTTCCCAGCTGCCAGCGCAGGGCAGCCAGGAGCAAGCAGTGGCGCTGGGCCCCCTCGCAGCTTTGCAGCCGCGGCTCAGAGCAACGCGCGTCCTCCCGGCCACTCTGTACACATGCCTTCGTCCCGTCTGCTTGGGTGAGTCTTCATGGAGCCAGGCTCTCCGCAATGGTGACATGGAACAGAAGGTTGCTAACCTTCCTGCAAAGGGACGACCCACTCGCATGCTTCATGTTGTTGCTGCACTCGCTGGAGCCTGATGCTGTGGCTCGCCGTAGAACTGAGCTGGCCGCAAGTGAGCTTGCTCAAGCCACAGCCCGCTAGACCCCTGCCCTGCCATCCCGTGCTGCCTGCTGCAGGTCTGCATTGCGCGCCACTGCTACAAGCTTCATTGCGCACAGCTCTGACCCCACGCACAAGGCCGCGGAAGCCGCATTCAAATCCTTCTCGGCAGTCTACAACGGCCCGCTGTGCTCAGCGCTGTGGTGGAGCGAGACCCTGCGACACACCATGCAGGATGCCCTGGCCATGCGGGGCAAGGCTGAGACGTCTGGGGGCTCGGCAGGTGCCAGCTCGAACCTCGCGGGTATGGCTGTCGACCTGGACAGCAGCTGCGGCAAGCACGTGCAGCAGCTGGTGCAGGATGCGCTGGCCACTCGCAACTGGGCCAAGGTAGAGGGCCAGGCGCTGGAGCTGGCAAAGACCATGGTGCAGCAGGTATGGAATACGCAGTGCAGCTGGTATGGAATACTCAGTGCAGCTGGTATCGGGTGCATGAGGGGCCCTTCCAGGAAAGATGATTCTCACCGGGTCTCTCACATGCCTGGGTCATTTCTAGCAGTGCCCAGCCTGTGTGACCAATGCATACCTGCGCCCCACGCCTGTCCTCGTGAGCAGCAGTCAGAAACAGTGACTAACCCTACCCCAACCCTAACCCCACACAGGCTTACATCTTTCTGTCATGCAATCGCATGGTCATGGCATTGCAATGGTGGTGATGACCCTGGCCCCACGGCCAATGTGCTTTGAGCACGCCACCTTGCAGGCGCTGCCTGGCCCTGGCCCTGCCCGCAGGTATTCTGGGGCATCATTGTCATGGCCAAGGCAGGCTGCCTGGAGCTGCTGCCAGATCGGCTGGAGGCGAGCCGCATGCTTTGTGGCCAGGGCCTGGTGCCCAGCCCTACCACCCAGGCAGCCAAGGAGGACCGCGCAGCGCTGCAGGTGTGAGAAGGATGGAAGCGATTGAGTGTGTACATGGCTAGGTTGCATCAGAGGATTGGTTAAACATTGCTCATGTTTTTTCATTCAGGTGCCAGCGCCAAGGAACTTGTCATCCTGCCTGTTGTAATAATAATGAGGGCTCTGGCTGCCTTGCCTATATGTATACCATATGCCATATCAGGCATGCAACATGGCAATGGGTGGGCATGCATGCTAGGCACAATGTGCCTCCTGACGGAGCTGCCATCCTTGCGTCGCATTCCACAATTCGTACTTGCCCTGCACCCATTTGTTTGTGGATCATCGCCCATCTTGCCACATGTAGTGCCAGGGCACCGTTGCATTGCTGCTGTCGCTGCAGGCTGAGGTCTTCCCTTCGAGTTTGCTTGGCCTGGCTACTTTATTGGGTGTTGAGGACGTTGTCGTCCAAAACCTGCAACAAGAGTGGGCTGGCCAGGTCATGGATGCTTCCACGCCGCAACGAGGGACTGGCCAGCAGTCTGGAAATCCCTTCAACTCACCCAATGGCATGCGCCAGCAAGGCCGCACAGCTCAGCATGGGCAGCGTGCAGGCAAGGTCGCTGTGGGTGGACAACTGGGCAACCCTGGAGCAGACGCCACGCACGATGATGGCGCTGGCCGCTCACTGCTAGAGGACGATGCGATGCTCAAAGATCTCGGGCAGCAACTGCTAAGCGGCTTGGACGCGCTGAACACCTCAACTAGGGCGATCGAGGAGGACGACGCAGACGAATTCGGCGAAGATGATGATGGCGACGGTGAGGAGGACGACGAGGATGGCTGGACGACGCAGAAGAGTAAGAAGGGCCGAAGTAAGGGAGGCGGCGGTCGCAACAATGGCGCGGGTGGCAATGGAGCGCGCAATCGCGGTAACAGCGGTAACAACGCGAGAGCGCCTTATACTTCGCCGGGTCCCGTCACCCAGCGGCGCAATGTGCCGGGCAGCAGCGGAAGGGCGGCGTCAGGGTTTGCAAGCAACCCGTACAGTGCTTTACAAAGCCAAGGCCAAGGCCAGCGCCGACGTTAATGAGTGATGCCTGTAGGCGCAGCGTGGTTGCTTAGTTGATAAGGTCCCTTCGGTTCGCTTGCGTGGGATCGCGCCTAGTAGTCTTGTACGTTGCCTGCATCGGTCTCAGTACTCAGTGAAGTTTTGATGCCCCGTGAACTTGGCGTGATCCACTGCCTCTCGCTCGCCTTTCAGCCCGACCTGCACACGACCGCATGCCAGCCTGTAGCTGACGCCAACACAACAGTACCACATCACATCTATACGTACAATGATACAATGGCATTTGTCGTATGAGCTGCCACACGGGCCAGCTGTAGCCGCCTCTTCCCGCCTTCAAGTTGCAAGCAACTCACCTGGCATACGCCACACCGGAGGGTGAAGGACGCGGTGTTTGTGAACATGCGCGCGTCGTGGCAGGCGGCCACCTGCGCGCAGACACATTCGAGCGCTTAGCTATCCGCAGCACCATATCCGACATCCGGCGCCCGCGACCAAAATTGGTATGACGGCGTTCCAAGTTCGCGACGCTGACTACCTAGCACCTTGCATGTCACCGCTTGAGTGCTGGGCCGCAGTGCACGCGGTCATTTGTTGGGGACAAAGAAACCGTCTCACCAGCTTGGTCGCGCCTTCCTCGACCACGGCAAGCTGGCGAGGAGAGCTTAGGTCTAATATGCGAGTGTCTAGCTCCTCGGGTGCCCCTTCAAAGGCCGCTACCGCGAGACTGTCGTAATGGAGTCCGTCGTACAGCAGCATGACCCGCTCGCTGTACCCTGCGCACATGGTGGAAGTATTGCAAGTCCCTTGTGGCGATGCATGTGAGCGCCGCGTACAAAGAGAGAGAGAGAGAGAGAGTGAGAGAGTGTGACAACACCCCAGTTCACAGCAATACATTGGGCGTGACCAAAACGCTATTGCAATCATTTCACAGCAAAACTCAAAAAGAAAATGCGAGCCTGGCCGAAACAACCAGCAATCAGGCACTGTCCACCCCACCGGCACCCCATCTCTGCACCCTTCCCCAGCATTGCCACACCTGCATCCTGGCCGTACAGGTCACACCTCTTGGTCTGGATGTCATACGCCGCGATCTCTCTCCCAAAGTGGGCCGCAAGGATGCTAAGCTCAATGGCCCCACCCCACTTGTCTTTGCCCAGGATCCAGCTGCAAGGCCACCAGCACAGCACACCCTGCTGACCCAGCCTGTGTGCTGGGAGGGCTGTGTCGTAGTGGAGCGCCCTGAGCTGAGCTGAGTTGAGCTGGGTTGAGCTGACTTTAGCCGGACTGAGCTGAATTAAGCTAGGTTGAGCTGAGGTGGAGCTGGGGGCATGGAGTCATGTTCTTGTGCTACAATGTGTGCTTCAAAATAAGGCGGCAACCAAGCCAGTTAGTGGTGGCCCGGGCCAGTGTCTAGCAGCGATGGCCCGGGCTGCGTTCAGGCCACTGTGCTGCTGGCAGCAAGTGGCAGCTCAACAAGGACCCCCAAGAGACCTGCCAAAGCACCACCTCCCCTCCCCCCAGAATGTCGATGCGTGTGGATGTGCATTACTGCAAAGGTGGCCATGTGCTAGAGGGTGAGGGCTGAAGCCATGGTGTGAGAGAGAGATTCCTGTGTGGCAAGCAGCTGTGGCACAGCTGCTGGAGGGCGGCCCACCTGAGGATGGCCCACCTCGCCCCTGTACTAGCTGCAGCTGCTGGGTGCAGCAACTGCAAACTGGGAACACACCTGTTTCAGACGACGTGCGCCCGTCAACAACCCACATACCAGCTCCAGAACCCTCCCCCCATGCATCTGCTTGCATGTGCATGTACACTTGCATGAGCATCAAGACCAAGGTGACCCTGTTGCACATGTTACAGCCTACACACTCCACAACACCTATTCACGCAGCATGTCCCAAGCATTCAGGTCCCTGCAGGCAAGCAAGGTGTATAGGACGTGCATATAGGGCGTGCATCACTTGCCTGCAGTACTGCTCGTTGGGTTTTGCGAGAAACGCCTCGTTGTAGGTGACCGGGTCGGCGCGTACGGTGTCCGCGATGACCTTGCGCAGCCGGGGGGCGGCGTGGCGGCTGCCCTCCATCACATAGCCCACCTGACCTAGCCGCAGGGCCAGGCAGCGAGGCAAGAGCTGGGCGACAGCCAGTCTATCAGACCCTGGTCACCTGACCCACACCTGCAAAGACCTACACCCTCCTTTCCTACAAACGTATCCTCCTCTTCCAGATACTCCACTCCAATGCTTTTATAGTTGATGCATCAGGGCGAAACGAAACAAAAACACTGCTCTACCCCCTCCTCTTTCTTTTCCTTTTGTAACCCACACCTGCTGGACCCCCTCCTCTTCCAGAGACCTACACCCTCCTATGCACTTCCTCCTGAGCCCCGACTCCCTCCTGGCCCACCATCCGCCCCTCATTATCACTCCCCCACGACCCCCCTCCCTCGTCACCCCTCACCGCATTGAACAGGCAGGAGTTGTCGCTGTCTATGACCCGCCGCGTGACTGCGCTCCCATCGGGCAGCGCCACGCTGGTAGGGGCCGGGCCAGGCTTGTGCCCTGCCGCTGGTCCTGCCTGCGAGCTGCCCTGCTGACCCCCTGCTGCTGCCGCAGTAGCAGGGGGGGGAGGGCCAGGCTGCCTGCTGCCTTGGCCTTGCCCACGGCCAGGCAGCCCAGGCCCTGAGCCAGCATGGCCCAAGCTGCTGGCAAGGGAGGCGGCCAGGGCGGCGGCCAGGTCAGGGTCAGCGTCATCAGCATCCCCATACGCAGGCGCAGGCGATGCCCTAGAGCCGGCTGCTGCTGATGCTGCTGCTGGTGCTGCTGCTGTGTGATAATGGCCAGTGATTGCGGCCTGACCTGTGGCCGGGTAAGGTGGAGGAGGGGGGAGGGAGGGGCTGCTGCTGCTGACCCCGTTAGCCGGGGCTGTGCCCTGCACGAGAAAACATGAGAGTGCATCATCTCACCCGCGTGCATGTATGCAATCATGCTAGCAGCAGACCCACATCAACACTCTAACCTCCTACTCAGAGTCAGCCCAGCCCATGCCCTCACACCATTCACACCCTCCCCTCCTGCCTCCCGCCCTGCAAGCCTCCATGGAAGTCTGTCTAGACTGCTCCCAGCAGTGGACATGCTCACCAGCTCAGCTGCTGTGGCTGGGGCTGTCGCCTTGGCCCGAAGTGTGATGGTGTCTCCATTGGCCAGGGGCAGGGAGGACAGGAAGGCCCCGGTCACGTCTGTGGGCAGCTGCAGCTGTCGGGGTGGGTAGCCTGCCATGACCTCCTGCTCAGATGCGGCAATGCCCGTCTTCTCGCTGATCAAGGCCAGGAACGCCTGCACTGTCATGTCAGGGCTCAGCCCTGCAGTGGCACTACCACGGGGCTATGCAGCGTGGGGCTGTGCTTGGAGCTGGACATCAAAGAGAAGATCTGCCCGACGCCGGCCTGCAGCTGCACATGCTGCGATGTGTGCAGTACACAGTGTCCCGGCTTACCGTGTTACTGTGTGGAGATGTGAATATAGTTAATACGTAGCCAAATGCACTGTACTCGAGTAATGCATGTAGAATAGGGTGCACAGAATGATGTGCGGTGTACTTAAATGAACCTGGGACCGGCCGACTTGGCTGTCGAAGTCTGTCACCTGTGAGCGTGAACTGCGTAGTCGGAGCCCTGCAGCGGAGCGACCAAGCCATCACGTTAGCGGTTCAAAGATCCGAGCGATGACTCAGGCTATCGGCAAGCAGCGCTGGGGAACAGCTGCGCTTACAAAGCGCTGCACATGCAAGTATACATTCTCATCACGTCACGCTATTCTATTGTTTTCTGTAAAGCTTTTCGAAAAAAGCTTCGGGGTAAGTTGGAAAAGACGGGCTGTACATTTAGCAGCAGCAGCACAACGCAGCTATGCTGACGCTCTCACCGGCAGCGAACCGAGATGGATGGTCGATGACACGTGTTCGGCTAAAACTTCGCGACTCGTGCACTGCGATGTGTAGGGCTTTAAGAAGGACGCGAGGGCATCCAAGACACTGAAGATTGGAATGTCGGAGACGCTTACGGCGGGCGCGCGGGGTAATCAGCGCACAGCCCGGTCTAGACCTCCATGGCAGGAGGGTACGTACTGGCAGCATACGAATCGCCTCCGTCGACACCTCCGTCGCCGCTAACTGTAGGCACTGCCGCTTGCCGTCGACTATGGGGCCGAACTGACTGGAAGAAAGGTCTCCTTAAGCTCGATGCAGAGTTCAATGGGGACGATGGGCGCATTCCATCCGAAACTTGTTGCACTTGTGCGGCAGTGGGCATCGAAGGCTGCTGCATCGTCGACTGCATCCGCCTCCGCGCATTTGATGAGCCTGGCGGATCCATCGCATTGCTAGCACAGTCCTTAGAGCCACGGGCCGCAAGCGGTCACAGGGGCGGGCACTAGTCACACATTGACAGACAGACTGTGCCACACATTGACAGACAGATTGCCAGACGAAAGACGGGTGGTTGAGACGAAAAGACGACGTAGACGACAGACGTCGTCTTTTCTGCGAAGGGGGCACGTCAATGCCCATTACAAAAGAGTCCACGATCTAAGAACAAGTACAAATGCATAGCGGTGCACTATGGCTGCCACGTCGGATGCCCTATGTGCCATAGCAAGAGCAACCACCATACCTGCGAAGGGGGCACGTCAATGCCCACCATCGCAGGCCCAAGGCACAGCTTAAGTACACCGTCTCACACTGCCTCACACTTAGGTCAGAGACGGCTGCGGGTGGCCTTGGCCTGTTCCTCACAACATTTTCGTCTGCAGACGACGTCTTGTCACAGCCCTGCATACGATGGCCTGCTTGGCCCATGCTGGCCCATCACAACACAGTACTATGGCGTAACACGGCGGACAGGAGGTTCGTCGGACCTCTTCGGACCTCTAACTCGCGCCTTGTCGGAGTCTCTAACTGACGGCAGACAGGAGGCTGCCGCAGCGCACAGCCGCTCGCAAAAAGATTCGTGAAGGGAGAGGAGGGTGCTGTCGATTCTAGCTCTTGCAAGCGCGCCTTTGCCGCTGTAAATAACTGAGCCGAACGGTGTGCGGACTAACGACGAAGTTGATGGGCCAATGTGAGGGTGGAAGGGTCATGTGCTGGGTCCTTGCGGGCCCCTTGGCGCCGGCATAGTCCTATTTACAGCGCGCCGCATGGCACGCGTCTTCACCCGCGCATCCTGACGCCGCAGCCGCCGGTACTCTGACGCACCGGGGCCGGCTTCCGTGCCAGGTGAGCCAATCGCTGCATGCGCGCATCAGACAAGTCGCCCGCTCCAGGCTGACCACGGCGTCTGGGACGTCCGCACACTGCCCGCGCCCGATGCAGCCGTGGTAGACGGTTTGCATCCTCAACAACACCAACAATCAGTCCTCGCCTCCTCCGCCCCTCCTTCCCTTCACCCGCACAATCCTAGTTTTGAAGACCCTCCACTTGAGGGCGACGTTGGACTATGCGCCGTGGCTAATGCCTCTAGCGCAGCTACAGCTGTGGCCACACCATCCTCACGTTGCAGCTCCTGCATGCATGGCAGTATCAGAGCGCATTCAAATGTTTGGTTGCTGGGTGTGTGTTCAACACTGTATTGGTCAGGTCTAGTGATTTTGCCGGGCGCAAGGTGCTAGCCCGTGAACACAACCGGTGCATGCACCTATTGGTTTCTAGTAGCAGGTGCCAGCGGACCTTAAGTGAGTGGGTGGCGGCTAAGTTGCGTTGGCCTGGCCGCCGCCGGTGCATTGTGCATGACAGCATTAACATAACCCTGCCCATTGCCTTAATTTCACTGATGCATGCGGAGTAATTGGATAAGGGCGGAGTTTACCTGCGCGAAGGCCAGGCAGGCTTCAGCTCTTGAAGGGCGCAAGGCGTCATGTAATGCTGCGGCTACCCGCAGTGCTGCGAGCGCTACTTGAGCTTCTACGTGCGCGGGTGGTCTTGGCCGTAGGCTCAGCGCTGCTTGCGTCGCGTGCCCCGGAATGTCCAAGGATTCGGCGCTGGGCCACTGCCCGGTGTGTGAAGTATTGCCCCCGTCAACGTCGCCAGATTTGAACGGCGCGGCTCCTCCCGTCCCGCGCAGCACCTCCTCCGCTGCAACCTCAGAGTTCCCAGCGGTGCGAGATGAATTGAGCTCAGTTTCCTTGTCCGTTCCTCGCCTCGCCCGTTTGCCAGCCAGCTGGAGCACGGAATCGTCGAGTCTTCCAGCGTCGTCTTGCTGCCGTGACTCCGTCGTGGCCCGTCCCCGCGCTTTCCCAGTGGACCCTCCCGCCTCATCGTCCAAGGCCGCCTTGGCCACCTCCGCGCCTCCTCCGGCTTCGGCCAAAGACACCCCGGGGGGGTGTAGCAGCAAGGACCTTGGGAGGGGAGGTGGGGCGAGGCCCAGGTGCGCGGCCCGCTCAGCATGATAGAACTGGTCAAACATGAAGGGGCACATGATCTGAGGGATGCCTGCATGCAGCAGCCAAGAGCAGCCATGCAGCCAGTGTGAGAGGGAGGGAAGGATGGCAAGGCCTGGCCGGCAGCTGCAGAACTGATTGCACAAACTGCCAGCTGGCCGGCAAGCAGACAGGCAGGCAGGTGCTCGTTGAGGTACGCCAGGTAAACAACAGCATTGCCCGTAGCAACAGCAGCAAGCAGTGACAACGGCTGCACTAACCTGGCCCATTGCAGCAAGCCAGTGATCAATGTGCGGTGTGCGACAGTACATCACGTAGGTGTGATCCCTGCTGTGTTACGTGAGGTGTGGCAGCAGTGTGAGACCCACCACAATGCAAGGCGGCACAGGTGGTGCCCGATCCTCCATGATGCAGCAGGGCAGCGCAGCGCTTGAGCAGTGGACCGTGAGGTACGGTGCCGGGCCACAGCAGCAGGCTCTGGTCCAGCAGCAGTGGAGGCTGTGCAGGGGCTGGGGTGAGGGTGGGAGGAGGGTCGGGGGACAGGAGTGTGGGCAGGGGGTGAGCGCCCAGGGCTAGAGCAGCAGCTGCCCAGCCCGGCCAGGAGGCTGTCAGCAGGACTCCGGTCCTAAAACACGAGCAGGTGGAGCAGCGTTGCGATGCACAGTGCATAAAGGCGCCTGGCCGCACCAACATGCCCAGGGCTGTAAAGAAAGGGATGCAGTCTGCTCGTCATGCACTGAAGTAGGCAGCTGAGCAAAGCTGAGCAAAGCTGAGCAAAGCTGGAGGGCGGGCGGGTGGGCGGGCGGGCGGGAGGGTAACCCTCCAGTGCTCTGTGAGCTTCCCTCACCTGCCTGTACTGCGCAGCGCCTGCTGCAGCACCTGCAGGGTCCAGCGAGGGTCAGGCACGAGTCCCATGGCAGGCATACTTCCAAAGTCCACACACAGAGGGGCCCGGCAGGGGGGCTGCTGCCCCTCATGCTGCCCCGCCTCTAGTTGCCACTGCTGCCTTCCTGGGGCCACCTGCACCCCTGCAGCAGCACAGGGTAGAGGACCAGCACCACGTTGGCGAGGGCGAGGGCGAGGGCGAGGGCGAGGGCGAGGGCGAGGGCGAGGGCGAGGGCGAGGGCGAGGGCGAGGGCGAGGGCGAGGGCGAGGGCGAGGGCGAGGGCGAGGGCGAGGGCGAGGGCGAGGGCGAGGGCGAGGGCGAGGGCGAGGGCGAGGGCGAGGGCGAGGGCGAGGGCGAGGGCGAGGGCGAGGGCGAGGGCGAGGGCGAGGGCGAGGGCGAGGGCGAGGGCGAGGGCGAGGGCGAGGGCGAGGGCGAGGGCGAGGGCGACCATCACTGTGGTAGCAACACCAGCAGCAGCCTGCTGGGCAGCAGCAGCTTTGGCCCTCACCCTTTTCGATGAAGCCAGTGTGCAGCCAGGTTGACAGTTGGTGGCCCAGCTCAGGCTCGACTGCTTCTGACCTGCGGAGCAGGGAAGCAGGGATGGGTAGGGAGGTCAGCGATAGCGTCATACAGTGCTTGGAGAGCATCCGTGAAGCTGCTTGAAGCCTGCCACCCTCACTCTCTAGCGCCAACACCTGGCAGCCTTACCTTTGTATGCGAGCTAGCATTGTGTGATGCATATCAACATAGTGTGACGGTATACTTGCTTGAAGCCTGACAACCCTGGCACACTCCCCTCCCCTCCCCTCCCTGACCTGACCTGGCTTGATCTTACCTAAGCTAATCTATCCCGATGTTTGAAGGCCCAGCCACTGCACCCCCCAGATGGCAAGGGGTCCTTGGCAAGGGGTCCCCACCAACCACAGCTCCTACACCCTGCACCGCACCCTGCCTTGCCTGCCCTGTCCCAGCGGCTATCCCGCAAACCCCCTCGCTGCCCCGGGACCTCCATCTCTGCCCTCACCTGCCTCTCACCCCTGGAGCCTCTGGCCACTGAGCACTGACCCGGAGGGCAGTGAGGGCAGCGGCTGCCACCAGAAGCCACACACCCGCACGCTGGCCGGCCAGTGGCTGGGTCTAGGCACCCACAACTCACTGAAGCCTGCAATCAGGGTGACAGGTAGCTGCCAGACATGGGTTGGCTGGCATGCAGGCTGCTAGACAGGCTGACAGGCTGGGGTGCCACAGGCTCATAGGGCAGAAGGTCGTGGTATCTTGTAGCGTTACCTTGTAGTGTCTAGTGCTTCCCCCTCCTAGAGTGTCAGGAAGTATGATACAGGTTGGACCTGTTTCCCAGTGCCTGTCTCTGCTATATCCCTGCTGCCTGTTCTGGTCAAACACCTCCACCTGCCTCTTGCCTGTTCTGGCAACCTACCTCCAACTGCCTCTTGCCTGTTCTGGCAACCTGCCCGTCACCAGTCCCCTGCAGCCAGACCTGCCCCAGCTCACCGTACAGCAGGGACGTGGCAAGGGGCAGGTGCTGAGCAGGCCTATCAGAGCCGGGCAGGTGTAAGGGGCAGGCTGCCAGCCCCAGCCACTGTCTTAAACCCTGCCATCGCTCTGTGAAGAGAGGCCACATCCAGTGATGCACCTAGGCATGGGCATGGGCACGGCCATGGGCATGGGTGTCAGTGCAGAGTGTCATTCAAAGCGTTGAAGGTGCTGCCTCGGCAACTTGTCATGTCATGTCAAAGTGCCACTGGGCACCTGTGCGTGAGCGTTGCCCCAGCAGCTTGACATCTTTGCTGCTGTGCTGTCCCCTGACCTTAGCTAGATAGGTCAGGGTCAGGTCAGGGTCAGGGCATGTAGTGGGCGCCACCACAGTGCACACCAGCCAGGCTGTACAGCAGGGCATACAGTGTGCGCAACACCTCACCCCTCACCTCCCCCCAGCCCAGCAGCTGGGGCTGGTCGCTTGTCACGCTGTTGATGTGGTCAGGATGTGTAGCCCTCCCCATGCTGGCCGGTTGATCCGCAGAGGCTCGTTGCACCGCCTGCAGCTGCTGGTATAGGGTGGGGTGGACGGCCTGGAACCTGCGTGGGAAGGAGGTGGGGCAGCTGTAGGGCACCTGCGGGCACCCCAAGGTAGCGCAACCAGACCGGACCCAATCAGACCAGACCAGACCAGATCAGATCAGATCAGATCAGATTTAGTCAGATCAGATCTAGTCAGATCGACCCACAATGGCGCTGTGTGATGGCAGGCCTTGCCCGTAAAGGGTTTATGGTCACAGGCCGGATCACATTGGTATGACAGCTTGCATGGCAGCCAGATGAGGCAACAGAGCAGGTGCTGGCAATGCGGCGTGTAGCTTGCTGGCGGTGTCACTGGGGTCCTGGCTCAGCTCCACCAGGCACCTGGTAGCTGTGGCACGCCGCGCAGGGCAGCCCCAGCGCCTCCGCAATGTGCCACACCTCCAGCGCGAATAGGTTGAACACCAGGGTGGGTGAGGCCAGCTCCACACCTCTCCCTCCAGGGGCATGGCTGCGGCAGCGGGCAGCAGGCAGTGCATGACAGGCTGAAAGGCTGCTCATGCAGATCTAGGGCAGGTCCTCGCCAGCTGCACTCCAGGTCATGGGACCTGTGCGGTTGCAACATGTCCTCCATGCATGCCAAAGCAGGCACAGGGTCACACCACCATCTTCCCTGGTCACACCTTGCTATGCTCATTTGCTGCTGGAAGCATGCGGCCTCAGGAAGAGAGGCAGTAGTGGACAGCGGCCTGGCCGTGGGTAGGGCTGCGGCTGCAGAGTGGATTGCAAGCCATGTGGCCTGGAAGGAATGGTCTGCACAGCTTGGGTCATGTGGCTGCTGTGTAGACTGCAAAGGGGGGTAGGGCTGTGCTGTTCCTCCTCCTGCTGCTGCTGCTGCTGCTGCTGCTGCTGCTGCTGCTGCTGCTGCTCGCCCCGCCTTTGCTGGTGTTGCTGCTGTTCCTTCTGCCTCTGCTATTCCTCCTTCCTCTGCTGCTGTTGCTGCTACTCCTGCTTCTGCTCCTGCTGCTGATCTTTTTGCTGCTCCAATTATGCCTAATGCTGGCGCAGCAGTGCCAGCAGTGGTCAAGCATGTCTGCCATGTCGCTGCTGGCAGGCTGGGCACAAACACGGCGTGCAAGGGATGAGCACCGCCATGTGCGCTAAGCAGCCAGCTCTGCAGAGCAACGTGCAGCAGGGGACGGGTGAGGAGGGTAAGAGGGAGAGGGAGTTGCAGCTAGAGACATGGGCACTGGGAGGACCATGCGCAGTGAAACCTGCCTATTTGTGTGCACCTATGATGTGTGATTCTCACACGTCATCACCTCCCCAACCCTGCCCTAAAGGTGGAAACTCCAGACTATTGCCCCCCTTGGCATGACCCTGGCTATCATCACAATCTCTCATACTCATTCGGAATATGCTTGTAAAAAACCATCCTAACGTTCAAGGGTGTCACGCAAGGCCTGCAGGTGCTCATGAATGCACACCGCCCTTTCCGGTTGATTTCCTCTGTTTCTGTCTTGCATGCAGCTGGCAGCCACCCCCTTCACACACCCTTCCAGTGCTGACCGTGAAAATGGTGATGCAGACATGCTCCTCACTGCTTCTAGGTGCTGCGGGGCGCATGGAACCTGCCTGGTGGGTTTGGTGTGTCACAAGCACTGCAGGTGACCGACAGCGAGCAGCTAGCAAGGCCAGCGGAGCTACATCGCCCCTAGACCCGTACGCCACGAAGATGAAGCCCCCTGGGTTTGTCATGGGCCGCTCAGCGCTGCTACCCGAACACTCATGGCCAGCTGGGCTAAATGCTTGCATGCTGGGCCATGAAGTGTTCGGATGTGAGATCTCGGTATACGAGATGTGCAAGGTTTCGCAAAGAATCCGTGTGCCGCTGACGAGCAAATTCAAAGGCGGAGTACAAGAGTACAAGAGTGAGAGTGAACCGAGCCAGCCCGCAATTCGCTTACGGTAGTCATTCATTAATTCCCGCCCGCCACGATGCACGAGGCTGTTACGAGGCATTTCTTGCTCCTTGCATTTTATTTATCATGGCTCCCAATACCGTACTATCCCTTTTGATTCCCGAGGCCTCAAAAACTATAATTAAAATATTATTCCCGAGCCATATTTTTTATTGTTTCAAATTCCCCGATGGCCAAAGTACGTCTAAAGTGGGTTTTGAGAACGTCTTCGTGCATAGAAATAATCAAGTCTCCCACTCCAATAATCTCTCATCAAAATCATATGTTGCACATAGTCCACTGTCGGGGCCTCTCTTCTAGTGGCCTTATCACCTGACCACGTCACATGGGGCACTGAACCTCGCTCTTAATGTCATGGTCCTCCTGCCGCTGCTGGCAGTGGCGGCATATCTCATCATCTGCCTCGGAGCATTCAAACTTGCGTGCTCCTGCAGCCACCCATGCGGCCGCCTTGGCCAAAGCAAGCACCCCGCCTTGGCCGGCTGCCTGTGTAAGAGCAGCCGCCCCCCCCCTCGACATGGTCGCCAACCTGGTTGCCACCCTTGCCCGTCCTGTGCCTCAAACTTTGCCTTAGCCTGGCTCACCTCCCTCGACCTTGTCCGGGGCAAAGCAACCACCCTGGTTGCCGCCCCGGCCTGGCCCGCCGACCCAGCCTTTGCTCCAGCTTGGCCCGCCTCCCCCTCGCTGTTGCTGCTGCTGCTGTTGCCGCTTCCACTGCTGATGTCATCGCTGCCGTTGATGTCGTTGCTGTCGCTGCTGCTGCTGATGCGCAACCGCACTTGCTTGCGTTGAGGAGTGGCTGATGCGGCAAGACCTATTGCCGGTGGCTTGGGTTTGTTTTTTGAGCCCAAGGGCCTGCCACGCTTGCGCACGGCTGGTCCAGCCTTGGCTACGACAGGCTTGATGGCTGCAGGAGCTGATCTGGTACTTGCCAGCAGCTGCAAGGCTGCACTCATCAGCTCCTCAGCTGTCATGGATGCGATGTCCAACACAACTGCCGGTTCGGTCACCAAGGGAGAGTGACTCTCAGAGTCCTCCATAGGCAAGGACATGCTTGGCAGTGGCTTTCCAGCAGGCCGAGCTTGCACACGGTGGTGGCACATGGTGGTGGCCTGCGCCCCGGAACAGGCTCGCTTGGGCCTGCTCCGTCAGCTGTGTGAGGGAGCCCTTCTGGTACCACCCCCTGACAGTGGACTCGTCCAGCTTGCTGTACAGGTCAGGTTGCACGAGCTTCAGGTGCTTAACAGCGGGGCTGTAACCGCCGCATGCTGGCACGGCTTGCAGGATGGGCTGAATCATAGCAGGATGCCACCAGTTCTCATGCGCCTTGCCGGTGCGTGCGGCAGGAGGTGTGACGGGCGATGCGGCAGGGTTGCGGCCTGGAGAAGGCCCAAAGTTGAACAGTTTGCGAGGTCTCCCAGGTAGTCGCTTCTCAATCACCGCCGCTTGACGGTTGATAGACATTTGGACGCGTTGTTCATCGTGCATAAGGAGCTCGCGGTGCATATCATCAGCTGCTTCGGCGGCACTGATGCCCCGGACCACAAATTGGTCTATTACTGGCACTTTCGTTAGGGTCAACTAATTGTTTGACTACTTCCCGAAAGACCCAAATATTACATTGTTTAATCATTCCCGGTTTCCCGAAGGACAAAAAACGATTCGGGATAGGGAATCAGAAGGGAGAGTACGGTAGACGTAGCCGAGATTCTTCTAGGCGAAATGGTCGCAGCGCGCGGGGCAAGGCACACGGGTGTCCGTATAGTAGGGCAGTTAGGTCTCCGTCCGGGCTGGGAGACCTGGGGTCCGTACTCTGGACTCGTCGTCGACTGGTGCAAGGGACTCGGTGTCGAGGTGGTCAACGCATTCGTGGCCTTCAACCTAAGCGACCAGCAAGTGCGATGGGTGGGTGGCCGCTTTGGGGTTCGTAGAAGTCGAGGTGGAATACTTATCTTGTGCCCTCTTGTGCTATGCAGCACAAAGACAACGGGAATGTGAACGTTGGACGCGTAGTGTTCAACCTCGGCGGTGGCGGTGTGGTGAACCTCCGGTGCGGCGACGAGAAGCTGTGCTACTGGTTTGCGCACGGCTGGGGTTACTTCATAGGCCCGGCTGCTAGCGGGAAGGCCCCCGTCAGCGATGGCCTGTTCTGTCAGCATTCTGTGGGCATCCAGGCATGGAGGGCAGCAGCAGCATTGACCCGGAAGCGTAAGATAGAGAATGCTTCTAGTTTGCTGGGATATGAGGACACGATGAGGTATGAGGTCTTAAACATGTCTTAAACATTTCTCTTCGCTAGTTGCTCTTCGCTGGCTTACACCGATGGCACTGTTAACAATGTACATTCTGCTTAGGTGTATCGCTGCCATCCGATGCGTACCACCTTTCGCCATTTGGTGATGCCATGCATGCTGCGATACGTTTCCTTCGCCCACAATACTCCCACCACCAGGGATGCATGTGAAGCTTCCACAGTCTTTGAAACAACCTTGATACAATCCATGCGAGGCCGAGCCAGCACGAAGCAAGCATGACAGCTGCATTTATGTGACAACTTACCATCACACTACACTGGATGGCGTGTGGATGACATCACATCATGCTTTCCCCTAGTGCAGTCTGTGTACCTTGCCAACACCAGTGCAACACGAGTGTGACGTACCAACACCACACCACACTACACTCGAGTTGAACGACACCACAACCCGCCTCCACCCCACTTCCAGGCTGCGTGCCCCGCATGAAACATCCATAAACAGCATTGACACTGATTCTGCTGACTACACTTGCATAATGCACTCTTCTGGCAGCAGTGCCATGTGGTGATGCGCATGAAACCCATGATAGAAACAAACTGGGAATGAATTTCCAAAACTTCCAGAACTCCCTCCACCTGCACCATTACAGGAGCGGAGCGTTTATGTGGTGATGCGCATGAGACTGCCCACGGGCGTGCCACATGTCGAGCACTGGCGGTACTGCGCCACTCCATAGGGGCAGCATGACGGGCAGGGGCCCAGGTGATGGCAGGCCTGCAGCGAGCTCACAGCAGGGCAGGGCCTGGAGGCTGGGCGGGGGGCTGGGCGGGGCTGCGACGAGCTGGTAAGGCATGCTGCCAGCCAGCAGGCAGGCGGGCAAGAGGGCAGGCAGGCTTGAGGGCAGGCGGGCAGGCGGGCGGGCAGGCAGGCAGGCAGGCAGGCAGGCAGGCAGGCGGGCGGGCGGGCGGGCGGGCGGGCGGGCGGGCGGGCGGGCGGGCGGGCGGGCGGGCGGGCGGGCGGGCGGGCGGGCGGGCGGGCGGGCGGGCGGGCGGGCGGGCGGGCGGGCGGGCGGGCGGGCGGGCGGGCGGGCGGGCGGGCGGGCGGGCGGGCGGGCGGGCGGGCCGGCCGGCCGGCCGGCCGGCAGGCAGGCAGGCAGGCAGGCAGGCAGGCAGGCAGGCAAGCCGGCAGGCAGGCAGGCAGGCAGGCAGGCAGGCAGGCAGGCAGGCAGGCAGGCAGGCAGGCAGGCAGGCAGGCAGGCAGGCAGGCAGGCAGGCAGGCAGGCAGGCAGGCAGGCAGGCAGGCAGGCAGGCTGGCAGGCAGGCAGGCAGGCAGGCAGGCAGGCAGGCAGGCAGGCAGGCAGGCAGGCAGGCTGGCAGGCAGGCAGGCAGGCAGGCAAGTGGGAAGAGGGCGGGGTTGGCAGGCAGGCGGGCAGGCAGGCAAGTGGGAAGAGGGCGGGGTTGGCAGGCAGGCGGGCAGGCAGGCAAGTGGGAAGAGGGCGGGGTTGGCAGGCAGGCAGGCAGGCAGGCAGGTTCTTGAGGAGGCAGGCAGGTGAGGGATTCCTGGCAGATGAGGCGGCAATGAGGCAGGCTGCGCCAGCGCCTGGACCCACCAGGCTGATCCAAGCTGCCCGGTTCACGCGGCACAAGGGGCAGGGGCCGGCAGCGGTGCCAGCCGCAGGGCCGCCCTGCATGCCCCCCCTCCCTGGGGCAGGGCCCCCCTGAAGAAACACGCTGGTGGGAGGCTGTGGGTGCTGAGCGCCAGGCAGCTGCTGCAACCAGGTGGCGGCGCCGCTGGGGCTGGGGGTGGAGGGAGGGGGCCCCAGCCCAGGCCTGGAGTGAGGGTGAGAGGGGCTGGCGGCAGCGTGGTCTGCCCGTGGCCCCCCCAGGTGGTACCCTCTGCCTCCACCACTCCCTGGGGGTGGGGTCGGCCCTGCCCCTGCCCCTGCCTGACCCACAGATACAACAGACCCCTGGAAGCCAGCCTGGCCTGTGCCCGCCGCCCATGATTGGTGTGACACAGGGTGTTGCACATGGTGTGACATAGGGTTTTGTGTAGAGTGACCAGGTGTGACCAGGCTAGGGGCGAGCAGGGTGGGGGCCACACGGGTTGGGGCAGCAGGCACAGGCGGGTGCGGCGCCAAGGGGAGCGGCTCCACCCGGGCTGTGTTGAGAGGCCGCATGGCAGCGCCCTGCACAGCGGTGACTGCAGGTCTGTACAGCACTGACTGTGACTGGAAGGCGGGAGTCAGGCTGGGCCCAGGGGCTGCGGGGAGGCAGCCGGGAGCTGAGGGTGGGGCAGCCGCCAGGTGAGGCTGGGGGGGTGGCAGGGTGGGAGGGGGGGCAGAGGAGGGTGCGGCGGGCATATGCACTTGCACAGGCGTTGGGCGGGGCGGGGCGATGGGGTCACTGGGGGGGATCGGGGGGGGGGTAGCCTGACTGGGGGGTGGGGCGGCAGAGGGCATGCCACGGGAGGCAAACAGGTGGGCCAGGTGAGGCGGCAGGCTGGCGGGGACACGGGCTGCACTGGGGGCTGCCCCTGCCCCTGCCCCTGCCCCTGCCCCTACCCCTACCCCTACCCCTACCCCTATCCCTGCCCCTAGCCTGCTGCCTGGCCCGGGTCCTGCCTCCATCCCTGCTGTTGCGATGCGAGTGATTGCTGTAGGCAGCATGACCTGAGTGGGGGCCACTAGCAACGGCGCGGCACCTGCTGCTGCTGCTGTTGGTGGTGCTGTAGCTGATGCTGATGATGATGATGCAGGGGGCACTGCTGCCACGACAGGCGTTGCCACCACTGTTGCTGCCACCACTGTTGCTGCTGCTGCTGGTGCTGGTGCTGGTGCTGGTTGTGCAGGACCCACTGGCTTGACAGCAGTGGCCAGGACTGGGGGCTGCGCTGCTAGGTGCTGCAGCCCTGGCGTTAGGGGGTGGGCGGGAAGGGGGGTGAAGGGGGCGGCTGGGGAGGGGGTGGGCTGAAGGGGAGCAGGGGGGGGGGGGGAGGGGTGCCCGGGTGGGGGGGGGCTGCACATCAGGCTGGGCAGGGGCGAGGAGGAAGGGGTGGTAGGAGGGCAGGGTGAGAGGGGGCATGGTGCCGCTGGAGGGTGAGGGGGAGGACACAGCAGCAGCAGCAGCAGCAGCAGAATTGGTGACGCACAACACCTTTGCGGGGGGCCGGAGGGGGGCAGGCTGTGTGGCTGACTGGTACCCCCCCACCCCCCCTGGCGGCACTGCTGCTGCTGCTGTTGCCAGACATGTCTGCAGCGGTGCAGCCAGCTGTGCGGTGGTCTGTGTTGGAGCAGGTACCCCTGCCAGTGGCGGTGCAGGGGGGGGCGCAGGCGGGGCGAGGGGAGCCGCTGGCTCCATGCTGTCAGCCACACCAGGATGGCCTGCGGGTGGGGGGTCAGCAGCGGCCTGCGGCTGCAGCAGGGGCTGGTACCCTACCGGAGGTGGAGGTCCCAGCCCTGACCCACCCAGCGCTGGAAGCCTCTGGGGGGGTCCCTCAGACTGCTGCCTGACGTCCTGCAGGGACGCCTCTGCTGCTGCTGCTGCCACTGCTGCCCGTGACCCCACCCAGTGGGTGCTTAGTCCTCCGCCTGACCCTGCAACCCCTCCGGGTAGGTCAGCAAGGGGGGCGGGGAGGCTGGGGCTGGCAGCAGACCAGGCAGAGGGGACGGCGGCAGTGGCGGCTGTGACTTCCTCCCCCCCTGCCTCCCCCCCCTCACCGCCATCCCCGCCTGCCCCTCCCCCGCTGCCTGCTGTGCCAGCGTCTGCCTCTGTCTGCTGCTCTAACCCCTGGCCATCCCCACCCTGCTGCCATGCTTCAGGCAGAGTCGCGGGCTCCACGCCCCCCACTGCTTCCGCCTCCTCCGCCACTCCCCCTCCCCCCCCTCCTGCACCTGCCTCCACCCCCGCCTCCCTCCCTGCCGCTGGCTCCTCCCCAGGCCCCTGCTGCCACTGACTCGGCAGCTCATGGGCTGATGCGGCTGAGGCAGCGCTGACCACGCTGCTGGTACGCTGCAGCCCACAAGCATCCCCCCCGGTGACGATGACAGACGAGGAAGCTGGTGGGAAGCTGGTGCCAGTGAGGGTAGGGGGAGCAGAGTCCAGCACCTCCCCCCCGGCCAGGTCCCCTGCCGCTGCCACTTCCGCCCCCACTGCTGCTAGGGAGGCGTATGGCGTGAGGGCGGGGGAGAGGGAGGGGGAGGGGGAGGGCAGGGAGGGGCTGTGGTCCCTGTTGCTGGAGGGGGCGTGGGGGCTAGCGGCACGAGAGGAGCGCCACACGGGGGCAAAGGCTGACAGGCCGCTTGACCGGCCTCCTGCCCGCCCTTCCTCCCCGTCCCCTTGCCCCTGCCTGAGCGCAGCCTGCCCCTGCTGGCCTTGCTCGCCTGCAATGGCCCGAGGGGGAGGGGGGGGAGGGGGGGGAGGGGGGGGAGGAGGGGGGAGGGCAGCGGAAGGTGTGACCCCAGGGCCTGAAGGGTAGGGGGGGTGGCTGCTGCTGGCATGCCCCACCCCCCTGCCACTGCTGCCTTGGGAAGAAGCAAAGGGTGAGTTGACGGCAGTTACTGTTTGGGAGGAGTCGGTGGGGGCAGCAGTGCTGTTGGCTGATGCGGGCAGAGGGGCCTGGAGCGGGGGGGGGGCACGGGAGGGGGGGTGGGGAGGGGCCCGCGGGGGGAGAGGGGCAGAGGGCGGTGGCAGCCCCTGGTTGATCTGGTAGGAGGGGTGGGGCTGAGGCGCAGGGGGAGGGGGAGGCAGGGCAGGGGAGGGGGTGCTGGCAGGGGCAGGGGCAGGAGCACTGGGATTTGTAGGGCTGAACCGATCGAGACTGTTTTCAATGTCTGCCCATCCTTGACTGGCTTGAGCAAGGATGCTGCATCATGGAGTCAGGGACAGGTGAGGACGGCTTTAAGTGCAGGCATGTGTTGTGGCACAGAGGGAGGAGGGCAGGAGCCCCATGGGAGGAGGGCAGCAGGGCAGGGGGAGGGGGGCAGGGGGCCCGAGGGAGGAGGGCAGGAGGGCAGAGGCAGGAGGGCGGAGGCAGGGGGGCGGAGGGCGGATGGAGGAGGGCAGGAGGGTGGAGGCCACCGTCCCTTCCCATAACCCTTCCCATCCCCTTCCCCCTCCCATGCTCCTGCCCTGCTGCTCCCATCCAAGTCCCATACACTTACTTGTGTGCAATGTCAGGGGCAGGGAAGTCCTCCAGGAAACAGACTTGAATGCGGCGGTTCAGCAGCTGCAGGTCACCGCCAGGCACCAGGAGCAGCAGCTTGCTCAGGACACACCCCACCCAACCCCACCCCACCCTGACCTGACCTGTGTGCCCTCATCAACACCCCGTGCACATCTGCCTCGTCGCTGGCTCTGCTGCTGCTGTGCTCCTGTACTGCTGCAGGCCGCCAGGCCGGGAGGTGCTTGCTTGCTTGCTTGCCCACCCACCCACCCACCCACCCGCCCACCCGCCCGCCCGCCCGCCCGCCCGCCCCGCCCGCCCGCCCGCCCGCCCCGCCCGCCCGCCCGCCCGCCCGCCCGCCCGCCCGCCCGCCCGCCCGCCCGCCCGCCCGCCCGCCCGCCCGCCCGCCCGCCCGCCCGCCCGCCCGCCCGCCCGCCCGCCCGCCCGCCCGCCCGCCCCGCCCGCCCGCCGCCCGCCCGCCCGCCCGCCCGCCCGCCCGCCCGCCCGCCCGCCCGCCCGCCCCGCCCGCCCGCCCGCCCGCCCGCCCGCCCGCCCGCCCGCCCGCCCGCCCGCCCGCCCGCCCGCCCGCCCGCCCGCCCGCCCACCCACCCACCCACCCACCCACCCACCCACCCACCCACCCACCCACCCACCCACCCACCCACCCACCCACCCACCCACCCACCCACCCACCCACCCACCCACCCACCCACCCACCCACCCACCCACCCACCCACCCACCCACCCACCCACCCACCCACCCACCCACCCACCCACCCACCCACCCACCCACCCACCCACCCACCCACCCATTGCCCATGGTGCATCATGCGGCAGTGCTCGGCCTGCTCCCTGCTGCCCAGCGTCAGCGCCACCGAGCCCTGCGCCTCAAACACTGCCGACTGGATGACCTCGGCGCCATCCGCTGCCATGAGCACGCCAATCTCCTGCGGGCCACACACGCAGGGGCAGCCCCCAGCACACATGCTGTCCACCCTACCACACCACACCACACCACACACAGCAACCTGCACGGCTGCAGTGCCAGGGCACATCAGTCATGTTCATGACCTGAACAGCACAGGCTGCTCCTGGCTGTGTGCTTGATTGCATGTGCTTGCATGCTCAACTACCTGAACCTACTCCAAGCAGCTCCTTCCTCGTGCTATGGCCCTGCCCTGCCCTGCCCTGCCCTGCCCTGCCCTGCCCTGCCCTGCCCTGCCCTGCCCTGCCCTGCCCCGCCCCGCCCCGCCCCGCCCCGCCCCGCCCCGCCCCGCCCCGCCCCGCCCCGCCCCGCCCCGCCCCGCCCCGCCCCGCCCCGCCCCGCCCCGCCCCGCCCCGCCCCGCCCACCTCTGCAGGGTCCAGGCCCAGCTCCCTGAAGCCGGCACAGTTCACGCAGTCCACCATGATGTGGGGGGAGGAGCGGTGGGAGCCCAGGCCTGCAGCCAGGTGCAGCGCAGTGGGGGTGGTGGTGGTGGTGGTGGTGGTGAGGACGAGGAGGAGGAGGAGCAGGAGGAGGAGGAAGGCTCCAGCACACGCCTCAGCACAGGGCCTGCCCCCAGCGCCTCCGCCTCCTACCTCTCCGCCCCTACCCACCTTACTCCATCCCCCGGCCCCCTGCACCCTCCAGCCCCGCCCCCCTGCACACCCCCCCCGTTGGCTCACTGATGCGCAGGCGAGCCAGCACCGTATCCACCTCCTCTTCTGTCAATGGCCCGCGCAGCAGCGACCCGCCCACCCCCCCTGCCCCCCTCTCCCCTGCATCCCCCTCAGGGCCCCTCAGCGCCCCTGAGGCTTCCAGCGTGGTCAGGGGGGGAAGAGGGGGGGAGGGACAGCCGTGGCGGAGGGGGACACCACCGGGGGGGAGTGGAGGGTACACCATAGGTGCAGCAGCGCTCAGGGCGGCATGGGCTGCAAGGTTGGTCTGCAGTGCAGTGTCATTCGTATCAACTATAGCGTGCACGTGAAACTGCTAAAGCACCCTGCCCTTCCCCTCCCTCATTCCAAGCTCGCCTCTCCTCCCTCAATCCTCCTGTTCCTTCCCCTCCCCCCCTCCCAGCCGCCCCTCCTCCTCCTCCCCTGTGACGCCCAGTATTGAACTTCCTGGCCTATACCTTAGTGACCGCTGTGCCCCCTAGTGCCAGTGCCCCCTGCCAGTGCCTTAGTGCCAGTGCCCCCACAGGTGCAGCTGTGGGGTGCTGGCCTGTGCCCCCCGAGCAGCCGCCTGGCAGCGCATTGTGGTGCTGCTCAGCCACAGGAGCCAGTGCCCCCTAGTGCCAGTGGCCCCTAGTGCCTTAGTGCCCCCTGATACCAGGAGTGCCAGTGCCCCTAGTGCCTCCATTGGAGCCAGTGCTGCTGAACCTCACCTGGCCGGGCATGAAGGCCTCTTCGTGTTGTGGTCCCGCCCAGCTGGTCGGGGGGGGGGCTGGCGCGATGGCTGCCCGCAGCCCTGCCTCGAACTCCTGGCCTGACAGCTCGCTGGCTGGCTCGGAGATGAAGGTGAGGGGCAGGAACAGCTTCTGGCCCTTCTTCCGCTTGCGGCCTTCGACGGCGGGGGCGGGGGCCTTGTGCTCCTCCTGCACCCTCACATGGCCACGGCTGTGAGGGACAGCAAGTGGGGCTCTGGGCTGCTGTCCTCCCTGGGCTGGGCTGGGCTGGGCTCACTCCACTGCTGTTGTGACTAACAGAGCGACGCACCCCCCACATGCTAGGGACCCCTCCTCCCCTTCCCCTTCCCCTTCCCCTTCCCCTTCCCCTCCCCCTCCCCCTCCCCTTCCCCCTCCCCCTCCCCCTCCCCCCTCCCCCCTCCCCTCCCCGTTCCCTACCCCTCATTCCCCACTCACCTCAGCCCCATGCTGCTGTGCCTCCTGCTTGGCCGCTAGCCCCAGCATCAGGACCTCGTCCTCCTCCTTCTCTCTGCCCCCCACCTCCTGCCTCAGGGACCCAGCCAGCTCCGCATCAGCCACACCCCCTGCCCCTGCCGCTCCCCCCTCCCCCTGCTCCCCTCCCCCCTCCAGCACTTCCTCCCGATGGCGTGCCATGATGATGGTCACCCCTCCACCTCCTCCAGACCCCACACCCAACGCCGTGGATGAGCTGTTGTGACTGGCCAAGGGGGGGTGGCTGCTGCCACCGCTGTGATGGTGATGGAGGGAGGAGGGCGGGGGGCGGTGTCGCTCCCAGTGCTTACGCCGTGCAGCTCGCAGCTTCGCCAGCCCCGCGGCCTGGGACATGGACAGGGGCAGGGGAGGCGAGAGGTGGTGCAAGGGGCGAGGTGTGACGGGGTCGGGTGGTGGGGCGGGGGCAGGGCTGGCAGCAGGGGGAGGGGCTGTAGCCTCAATGTCAAAGAGCAGCCAGGGGTGAGGGGAACTGAGCGGGTTGCAGTCAAGGGCCCAGGGGCTGGTGGGGCATTGGGCAACTCGACTGGGGGAGAGAGTGGTGTAAGCAAGGGGCGAAGGGGCTAGAGGGGCGTTGGGCGACCCTGGGGGCATACAGAGTGTGACCAGTGTGGAGGAAGAGGGTCGGGGCCAGTGTTCACTTGTGGACAAGGTGGGTAACAGCTGCTGTCCTGCTGCTGGCACACAGGAGGAGGAGGAGGAGGAGGAGGAGGAGGGGTGTGGCCCGAGGCCGTGTGAGGGTTCAGGCACGTGCCGGCTCAGGTTCTGAGTCTGTGTGTCGACCTCGCATATGCAAGGTGGTTGTGGCTGAAAAGCACGGTGTGTCACACCCCTGCTCACACCTCAGCTGCAATTTGAGTCGCCTTAGCCGCCTTTTGCTGCGCCTCCTTGTCTTCTCTTGCTCGGGTTCTCAGGGCTGACACCTGCAGGGGCGCCACAGGCATGGAGGGCGGGGGGAAGCGGGAGGAGAGGCAAGCCGGTGCAGCACCTCGTCACCCCTGTTGCCATAGGGCTCATGACCACTACCTTCAACCGCCCAACACTGTTCATTGGTCAACCATCTTCATTCGGGTCAACAGGTCAACCCTAACCCGAATCCCAACCCTAACCCCTACACTAAACCCTACACTAAACCCTGAATCTTAAACCTTAATGCTAAACCCAGACCTGCTGGTCAATCAATGAAGCAGTCAGTCAGTCAGTCAGCCACCCGGTCAGCACATCAGGGGCAACCCTCCTTCCATACTTTCTCCCACCTCTCCCCTTCTCCTCTTGCCCCTCCTCCCTCCCCTCCCCTCCCCTCCCCCCTCCTGCTCCTGCCGGCCCCTGCCCACCCTCCTCCTCCCTGCCTCCCTTCACCCTGGGTGCCCCCCTTGCCTTGCCCTACACCTCCAGGCGCCCCCACCTTGTCCTTCACCTCCCCCGGCATGTCATACTGAGCTGTGCGCACTCGCTGCCCTGCCCTCCACTCTACAAGGTGGCAGCTGAGAATGAAGCCCGTGCAGCCCTCGGTCAGACACACCAGCGGCTGCGGCTTCACCTGGGCAGCGGGAAAGCAGGCGCCACAACAGGCAGCGGGGATTGGCAGGCAGGCAGGCAGGCAGGCAGGCAGGCAGGCAGGCAGGCAGGCAGGCAGGCAGGCAGGCAGGCAGGCAGGCAGGCAGGCAGGCAGGCAGGCAGGCAGGCAGGCAGGCAGGCAGGCAGGCAGGCAGGCAGGCAGGCAGGCAGGCAGGCAGGCAGGCAGGCAGGCAGGCAGGCAGGCAGGCAGGCAGGCAGCACAGGTGTCGCTAACCCCAGACCCTCAGCAGTGCCTGCAGCTACCCGGGCTCCAGCTAGCGGCTAGGGCCTGTGGCTGCTCACCCTGCCTCCTGCTCACCTTGCCTCCTGCTCACCTTGCTCAACACGATGTCCTCAAACGCAGGGTTGACGTGCGCCTTGTAGGCTGCCTTGAAGTGGCGCCAGCACCAGGGGTAGTGGAACAGCAGGCTGCAGCCCTTGTCGCAGCTCACCTCCAGGCGGCGCTGGGGCTCTGTGGGCAGGCATGGGGGCAGGCCAGCCTGGTGGAGGTACAGAGCAGGGGCAGGGGCAGGGCAGCGAGGCGGGGCAGGCTCAGGGTCAAGGGTTCAGGGCAGGGAGGGCCCAGGGTCAGACCGAGCTCAGTGTTGAGACGAGCCGACTGAAGACAAGAGTGACAAGAGTGACAGGGCTCACAGGGTGGGGGGTCAAGGCGAGGATCTGAGTCTGAAGCGACCATACCATCAGCCAGGCACACAACCAGCAGCTGCCACCACCGCCGCAGCGGCATCAGCGGCCCCCAGACATTCACCTGTGACCTGCGCCTTGCTTGATGCCAGGTGCTCGCACACCACCAGCTGCTCCTGCCGCTGCCCATTCATGCAGGAGGCGCCTGGGCGCAGGCAGCAGCGCCCCAGCACAGGGTCGCTGGCCCGGCTGCTCACGCCTACAGCAGCCTTGGAGGGAGCCTGCACCTCAAGCCCTGCCTCGCGCCGCAGCATCTCCCGCTCCCTGCAGGGGCGAAGGTGATGCAGGGTCAGGGCCAGGGCCAGGGTGAAGTTCAGGGTCAGGGTCAGGGGTAGGGCCAGGGTGAGGGTGAAGGTGAGGGTCAGGTGTGGCCATGACTGCGGCTGCGGCTGCATGGTCATGCGTTGTTTCTGCGGTTCCCCCATTCCATTGCTGCTGCGGCTTGCACAACTCACTGCTGCCGCGCCTTCTGTAGCTCAGCCAGCTCCTGGGCAATCTGTGAGGGTAGCTCTGCCTCCTGCTTGCAAGGCAGGGCAGCATAGGGGCGGGCAGGGCAGCAAGCCTGGCTGTTGCGTCATGGCAGCTAACAAGGCGATGAGGGCACGGGGGCACGAGGGGGAGGCAGCTGACTGGGGCCTCACCTGGCACTGGCCCCTCAAGTACCCCACCCCCTCTGCCCCCCACCCCCTGCCTCACCCCTCAGCCCCTGGCCCACCCCCTCCGCCCTGCCCCCTTGCCCAACCTTCCTGCCCCACCCATCCTCCTCCTACCCCTACTGCCCCTCACCCTCTTCTGCTTGTCTCCCGCTGGCCCTATCTTGTCCTTCCTGAGCTCAGTCTCCTTCAGCTGCTCCTGTTGCTCCTTCTGCAGCGCCTGCTGCTGCTGTCTCCGCCTCGCAGCTCTTGTGTCGCCACGTGGAGTGGCCTTGGTCTCCTGGCCGGCCTCATCGAGGGGGAGGGGGGCTGGGGGTGTGGTAGCGGCCTCCACAGGAGTGCCTGGTTGCGCCGGAACCTCAAGCGGGGTGGGCAAAGACGGCTGCCCGGCAGTGTGCACGCAGCTTAGGGTGCGAGGGGAGGGAGGCAGTGGCTGAGCGGGCAAGGCTTGGCTGGGGGTGGCGGAGCGGGTGGGGTGCCGTGCGGGCGGGGGGGCTGCTCTGGGTCGGTTGTTCAGGTAGCCTGCGCAGATGCACAAGTCAAGACGCAAGGGGAGGTGGACGAGGTGAAGTGTGCAGCAGCTGCTGGATGCAGGCGATGCGTCAGTCAGGGCGTGGGAGGCTACGGCCCTCCTTGCGTGAGGGTCTAGGAGGGCGCCCTGTGTGATGTGCGTGGTGGTGGTGATGGTGGTGGTGGCAGGGTGGGTGGACATGGGTGGGGTGGGGTGGGGTGGGGTGGGGTCAGCAGTAACATTGCTGGAACTGTGGAGGCGTGGGAGGTTGTGCCCTTCAGGCTAGAGAACAAGGTAGACATGTGTGGGCCTGGAAGACCTGTTGTGCTGCATGGCACACCTTTGCGCAGACCAGGAAATTGAGGGCCGTCCTCTGACAGCGCCTGGAGAGCGTATGCTATGCGGGCAGTCGCTGAGGCTGCAGGGCTCATCAGGTGCTCATTGTGAAATATCTGGCTTGCATCAATGGGGAAAAGGCCACCGGATTGTGCACAGCAAGGGCAGACTCCGCCCCTTGGGAAAAAGAAGCTGGAGTCATCATCATCCGACTCCTGTGATTCTGAATGGTTAGAGCTAGATGGCTCAGGGTCTTCCCAGGGAAAGATACTGCGTTTTGAACGTTTGGAAGTGGTTTGCGAGCATCGTTTCGGTGCTTCTGTGGGCTTCACCAATGTGAACGCCCTGGAAGTTGATGGCGATGGGCCTGATGGTTGCGGCACAGCCAAGTCAACAGCGGTTGACGTTTTTTGCCGTGCGGCAAGCAGTTGCTCCTCACTAATGAGAGCTGGGATGCTATCGCTGTCGTCTGAGTCGGACATCCCCTTAGGCAGGCGTCAGTGTCACTGACCGTGGCAACATGGATTAGATTGCACACTCTTTCGCATGGAGGACAAACTGCGAATGGAAAGAACATTGATATCAAGGCGTCTGGCAAGGAGGTTAGGGGCCTGATGCTTCTACGATCTAAAAGGGGTCCGGTCAGCTCATTTGCACCTACTTCTACTACTGCAAGTGCTGCACCGGCTACATTTCTTCTGGATAGATATAAAACTAACAGGATCGAAGGCAATTAGCGCAACAGTTAGCTAAGCGAGTTAGAATAAAGCAGGTTGAAGAAAGCAGGTAGAATAAAGTAGGTTGACCGTGAGTCAGGCGCCCCCAACATGGGGTTGGTGATATGCATGCGATTACTCCCATTATACTGCACCGTTTTTGATAGCGTTTATCACATTGGCATTGGCGGTTCAGCCCGCGTTATCTGACCATCAGCGGCCTCGTTCAGTTTGACAGCTTCAAAGTTACATCATGTTCACCAGGCAGGTTCAAGGCCACGGAATGCAACGACTCACCATGCCCGCCCCCCCTTTACCCATCATTGCAGGAGCCCACCTCATTGAGCCTGACCACCACCTCCCAGCCCTTCCCCTCGCCCCCTCCCCAAGCCCACCCCCTCCTAGCCCACCCCTCCCAGCCCACCCCTCACAGAGCACCGCTGTGGGGTGGCAGTTGAGCTATGAAACTTTGCACGCAGGTGGATGGCATGTAGGGGAGTGTAACTCTGAGAGGAGCCGAGTCAAAACTCGGTCATGGTGTGGAGCTGTGTGACTGACTGCATGGCTCTGGCCTTGAGATCGGTTAAGGGAGTTGGGGGTCACCGACCAAAGTGAGCTTTTGGCTTAGCTGAGTATGCGCGTTTGTAACACTGTCTTAGAAAAGCTTAACCTAGTAAGTAGCATGTTGTAAGTCCAAATGGTCGAGCTGTGGCATTGCCCTCTAGGTATGGGGGGGAGGTGGGCTCATTGCCACATTGCCGCAACCGCTTTCCGATCCGACTGCTGCTGCTGATGCACGTGCTCGTGTAGAGCAGCCTAAGCGACGCGGGCGGTCGCAGCGATGACTGCATGCTCCGCAACGGCTCAAGTTTGAATCACTAACTTTGACGCTTTGCTGTGCACGGCCTACCCAGTGTATCATTATATAACGTGGGTGAAAGGTAGCTGGCTGGGTAAGCTACATTGTGAATCATCTAGCATAATGTTTGGCGCAGTGAGTGCAAAGTTACAGCCGTCCTACTACCAGGGGTAGGTTTTCTGTTAGTTGGGGGCGCCCGACCGTGAGGCCGACGCGCCGCCAAAACCAAGTCAGGCTCAGCGGAACATGCAGGCCAACTTGGAATCGCACTGGGCCCACAACCACAATAACATATGGAGCGCAAAGAAGTGTAAAACCGCTCAAAAAAGTAATGCTCACCGAGATGAGGGGTGTGTCCGCTGCGGGGTTAGAGGCGGGCGCGGTCGTGCCGTCCGCAGTGGTGGAGGCGCGGCTCTACGACCAACTTGTGCTTTGGGTGGAGGCCTGCAGCAAGAGGGCGCTGCTCGCTAGCTTGCTGTTGGGCCTCATGGTGCGCGACTGCTTCAGACGCGTCACTGTACTTGCGGATGGCCAGGAGGTCTTTGATGAAATCCCTGCTGAGGACGCGGTCATCCCGAACTTGGCGGAGCGCAACCTGTACCTGCAGCTCGGCCGCGGTACGCCCCCTCCCGGATTGCAGTCTCGGCCCAGCTCAGCTGTGGTGGCTATTTTGGCCGCATACCCGGTCCTCCGTGCCGAGCTCAACGCTGTACCTCGCTATCCGCACGACCACAACACCGTCGACGATGTGGGCCAGAAGCTGGAGACTAGCTTTGCCAACAGCCTCACCGAGCTGTTCACCCGCAGAGTTGAGCAAGCGGTGGCTCTGGCTCTGGCTGGAGCCAGGGTCATCGCTGGCTCACACGAGCACCAGCGCCGCTGTGGGCTGCCCGTGGATGGCAGGCCAGCCTGAACTGAGCGCAGAGTTGGGCAAGCGGTGGCTCTGGCTGGAGCAAGGGTCATCGCTGGCTCACACGAGCACCAGCGCCGCCAGCCTGGACTGAGCGTCAGCGCATTTGGGTGTCGCGGAGTGTGCGGGGGAAGGAGGTGACCTGGCTATCCATCCAAGCCCTGCCTCTTCAGTGTAACAACTACTACTACAGGGTCAGGGTCAGGGTCAGGGTGGGGTGGTGCCTACTCATGCCATGCGGGATGAGGTGGCCCGGCAACGGAGGTTGCTGGGGGTGGTGGTGGTGGTGGTGGACAAAGCCTGGCGGGAGAGGGGGGTCAACCGGGGCAGCCTGCTGCGCCATGCAGTGGACACCAGCAGGCAGCTGGAGGAAGCCCACGTCAGTTGGCAGGCTGACTGGGCGGACTGGCAGGCACTTGGGGGGCAGCCCAACTCCAGGCCCCACAGCCCCCCCTCCCCCTTTGCAATCACACCCGGCTAGAGCTGCAAGGCGCACCACATCAAGCTGGACACAAAGGTCATCTTTGGCCTGATGCCTACTGCTGGCATGCTGCCAGCGGACATCACCTCCTTGACCAAGTTCAGGAATGGTGTGGCTGGGCCCAAGGGCAGTGAGGTGAGTGAGCTTTGAACTGGGCTGCTGGCTTGACAGAACCCAGCGATATTATACCCTAGGCTGTGAGGCATATTAAGGCATATCGAGGCTGAGGCATATTGCTCGTTGCATATTGCTCAAGGCATATTGCTTGTGGCAACATTGACGCGGCAGTGAGCTGCATCATTTATGTAGGTTGTAGGTGTGTGGCAGTGCAGGCTGCAGGTAGCAGCAGGTTGTAGGTGTGCTGCAGTGCATGAGCAGCAGCAGCAGGCTGCAGTGCATGTGTTATAGTGTATGAGCAGCAACAGCAGCAGGCTGTAGTGCAACGAGCAGCAGTGCATGGGCAGCAGCAGCAGCAAGCTGTAGGTGTGTGGCAGTGCAGGTAGCAGCAGGCTGCAGGTGAGCTTCAGTGCATGAGCAGCAGCAGCAGGCTGCAGTGCATGTGCTGCAGTGCATGAGCAGCAGCAGCAGCAGGTTGTAGGTGTGTTGCGGTGCATGATCAGCAGCAAGAGCAGAAGGCTGTAGGTGTGTGGCAGTGCATGGACAGCAGCAGCAGGCTGTAGGTGTGTGGCAGTGCAGTCTTGTAATAGCAATCAGCAGCAACAAATGGTCAGGTAAACAGTACAACATTTGATGAACATCATTATGTCGCCCGACATGGTGTGGTCCCCACACATGCGGACTTCATGAGGCTGCTGTCCGCACCGAGTTGCTAACCTCGCAGGAAAGTGAAGTGGCGAGCTGCATCATTTATGCGCGTAGCTAAGCTGAGCGGGAGTCTGCGGCAGACTTGCATGCGATTGCGGCCACGAACCGTTGCAAGCGCCTCCACATCACCTTACTGCCCGGGGCCCACGTCTGTCTATGTGCATCTCCCTTTTTGCAAGCGCAAATGCTTCTATTGCGATTTCCCAGTGGAGGCAGTGGGAGCGAGGAACACCTCAGGTGGCATGAGCAGGCCAAGCCACTCGTCCCCAGCTGCTGGCTTTGACTTTATCAGCCACTGAGCACACCTGCCTAGTGCAAGCCTGGTGCTATGGGCTTGCTCACTGCTGCTTGCAGCTGCACAACAGCGCATCACTGACTACGTTCAAACCTTGCGCCATGAGATTGCTGCGATGCCCGTGCTGAACAGCATGCCATTGCAGACCATATTCTTTGGCGGTGGGGTGAGACTGGGCGCTGCTGCTCCGCTGTGGCACATCCATATCCACAGGTTCATCTCGTACAGTTTATCAGCCTCATCCCAGTGCAAACCCACAGCCTCAACCTGATGGCTTCCCTCCCAGCAACCCGCATGCAAGCACAGCGGTGGCCATGCAATGACACTTCATGTCATTGACATGTGGCCGCCATGCAGACCCCCTCCCTGGTGCCACCCGAGCAGCTGGCCCTCATCCTGGCAGACCTGCGCACCAAGTTTGGTCTGGCACCAGGTGCTGAGGTGTCCATGGAGCTGGATCCCGGCACCTTTGACCTGGCCAAGCTGCAGGCCTACAAGGCACTGGGACTCACCCGCGTCAGCATGGGCGTGCAGTCCTTCCAGCAGGCGTGTGACACCTCACCACACTGCCCCAGTTGTTGCAACACACATGATGCCCATTGTGACAAGGGTACAGATTAAGTGGTAACCGCCCACTGGTTGTAGAGCATGCTTGCATGCATGTGAGCTGGGCTTGCATGCCATCATGCGCAGGAGCAACTGGAGGCATGCGGCCGGGCCCATGACCTGGCGGATGTGTTTGCAGGCATCACCGCCATCCAATCCAGCGGCATCCCCAGCTGGAGCCTGGACATCATGTCAGGCCTGCCAAACCTGAGCCTACAGGCCTGGCAGCAAACCTTGGACACGGCGGTGGCAGCCCAGCCCAGCCATATCTCAGTGTATGACCTGCAGGTCTGTCACGCCCTTGGGAGACTGGCTCATGGCTAGGCATTTTGTGCATCACCCTAACTGTGTAGCCGGCAAAGCGGACACAGCCCTGGTCCTCGGTGAAAATAGGTTGCGTTGAGACAGGGCAGAGGGGCCCTCGGTGATTGAGACAGGGCAGATCATGTGCATGCATTGAGACAGGGCAGATCATGCACATGCTGAAGCAGTGGCTGGTGGCTCTCAGCTGTGAGATGGCTGGGACAATCAAGCACCTGGCCTGCGCATTTGCACACCACTAACCTCCTAACCTCCCAACTTCCCACCCTCTCCCATCCTTGCTGTCCTTGGGCCCAGGCCTGACTCAGGCAAGACTCAGGCCGGGCTCAGGCCGGACTCAGCTGCACTGCTAACCTGGCCCAGGGTGCAAGGCACCAGATGACTAAGCGCCACCACCGGCATCTTTACAGTGCCTGTGCTGCAGGCAGTGAAGCCCAGTTAGACCACAGCCCAGCCTCACGTCCCCACCCTCGCCTCTACCCTCCCGTTCCCTGACCCCAGGTGGAGCCAGGCACCCCCTTTGCCCGCAAATACCAGCCTGGGGCTGCACCGCTGCCCACCGACACTGAGGCCGCTGCTATGTTTGCGGGCGCCACCCTGACGCTGCGCCGTGCGGGCTATGAGCACTATGAGGTCAGCAACTACGCGCTGCCGGGCCACCGCTGCCGACACAACCAGGTAAGGCTGGAGCGGATGGCCAGGTGACCAGGGGTTTGACACAGGTCAGGTGGGCCGGGTTGTGAGTCAGAGTGTCAAGAGCAAAATTGGCTGGGCTTGAGCGTGTTGGGGTCCCAGGTTCTGTGGAGTTCAGTACTCTGATGGTGGGTTTAAGAGGATAGCATCCTCAATGCTGTGCGGCTCAGCCTTGTACCCAACAGTGCCTTAGTGGGAGGTGATTGCCACCTTACCTACAGGCCTGCCTTGCTGCCTGTAGTACTGTGTGGCACTGTTGGCTGTAAGGCTGGGACTCACAGCTGGGTCCCGCAGTGGTCACGCTGCAGCACCCTTCTGATCCCATTGGGGCGCATCCACAACAGCGCCCCAAGCATTTGTGGGGTGGTGTGTAGGGCTGTGCACCGACTTGGTGAACCACACCATCAGCATGTTATGGCTGCCTGCTGCTCCTTGGAAAGTTGTGGTGCATGTGGCGGTGTGATGCCAGACCAGGCACCAACTGAGTGTGCTGGCCTGCAGGTGTATTGGGCAGGTGCCCCCTACTACGCCTTTGGCCTAGGTGCTGCATCCTACCTTGAAGGTCGTCGCTTCTCTCGCCCTGCTGCCATGAAGGCATACATGCAATGGGTGCAGGAGCAGCAGCCTGGGGGGCCGCTGCCTGGGGCGCACTCAGCACCTGAGTCTCTGGTACGAGGGTATGGGCACAGAGGACTAGCACAACAGAGACAAGCAGGGCGCCAGACCAGGGCAGGCCGGCAGGGCAGCGTGGGGCTGAGTCACCTGGGTGGGGCTAAGCAGGCGGAGCTCCCTTCTCTATGGAAAGGTTGCCCTGCAATCTCGCATTGGTAGCCCATTTTGCAAGGGCTGAGGTTGAGGCAACTGTATCCTCCTCCCTGGCAGCAGACCTGTGCAGTGTGTGTGGGTGCATGTGTGTGTTTGACCGCTGGCCTAGATTCAAAGCTGGTGGCCAGTCTGTGGCTATGGCATCATGTTTGCGGTAGCAGCAGGCTGCGAGTACGTGCCCTGTTACAGCCATCATGCAGCAAGGGCAAGACATGTTTGTGCTTTGCTAATCCCTTTGTGGGTGATGAGGGCGAGGCTGGTGGGGTGGCTGCGATCAGGGCTCTGTGGGGCTCTGGGGCGTGTCATGGGTGGCGAGAGTGCTGCCACAATGATACCCTGAGGTGGTGTGGTCGCTAGTATGCTCAACCCACATGGATGCCTGCGCCTTGCTCAATAGCTATGGTGCATCGCTTAGTGGCACCCTGGCAGCGAGACCTTGCAACAGTGCTGACCTGGCTCACTGGAGTTCCATTGTCTGTAGTGCCGCATGACACTAAAACGGGGTCTTCACGCAGCAGCCATGCCTGCTAGCCGGCCCTCTGCGTGCAGGAGGACCGCATGCTGGACACTGTCATGCTGCGGCTCCGCACGGCTGACGGTCTTGACCTGGCCGATTTCGCGTCACACTACGGCGAGCAAGCCGCGGAGCTCCTCAAGCGAGCCGTGGAACCACATGTGGCGTCCGGTCGTGTCCTGTTGCTCCCTGACCAATCTCAAGACCTGTCTAGCGACGTGCCCAGCAAGCGGATACGATTGTCAGACCCTTTGGGTTTCCTTGTATCGAACAGCATCATATCAGACGTTTTCGTCAGATTGTCGGATATGACACAAAAACTATAGTTATGACCAAGCGTCTGTCACGTTGTGGCGAGCCACGAGTTGGCAATGAGGGTTTGACCTTCGCTAGCTTGTCTTTGCAATGTAATTACCCAGTAGAACGTACCACAACGTATCATTGCACGCATGTCAGCAATCAAATACTGCGCAGTACCAGAAAGGCCAAGTGGCTTCTGGAGACTGCATGTCCAACATCCATCCATCCGACTCGCCAACATCGCAATAAAGACAACTACAGATGAGCTAGGCCAGCGTACCGATGCTTTCTTGGCTTGTAAATGAAGCCGTGGTGCCTATGCGATGGGTCATGCATGCGTTGTGCGGCAGCCCCGCTGATACTGACGCTGCGGCTGCATGTCCGGTCAAACTACGTCGAAACCACGTGCCAAATGCTGACTACGTGGCCCCGCCAATGTTCCTGCAGCAGAGCAAATCACAGGACAGTCACGCTCCCGCGCCTCCTCGCCAACATCAAGACGCGGTCCACCTCGGCAGCCTGGCCGATCCCGGGACACTCGTCCAGAACGATGCTCTTTAGCATGGGCAGCCCACTGCCACGCGCGCTTCCCACGACGCTACCCTCCGCCTCTTCCTCGGTGCCTGAGTCACAGCTAGACAGGATGTCGCTCCCACAGCGACTCATAGAGTGATGGTCATCTCCTAGCTTCTCGTTGAACGGCAACCCGGTGCCGCTGCAAGCATCGCGCCGCGCTCGGGCCCCGCGCCGGCCACGTCGTGCCGGACAAGGGAAGTTGTTCGCCACCAACTGCTCAAGTAACACAGACGTGACGCAGTAGAACGCGACTAGGTGCAGCGACGCCAGGGCCGGCAGGCCAGTAAGCAGATGCACGACACCCGCGTCATTGATGCCTGTAGAGTTGTGCAGTTGCAGATGTCGAAGGCTCGTAGCGCTGCTGCTCAGCGACGATCGCAACGATTGCACTTCGTGGGAGTGAGCGACCTGTAGCAGGTAAGCCACTCAGGGGATGAGAGCACTACGCTGAGAGCAAGGTCGACTTGCAGAAGAGCGAACAGCTGCTTACAAAGCACTACAGGGGCAGTGGCAGGAGCCAGGGCAGAGGCTGGGGGTCAGTCACCTCGCTGAGGTCTAGTAGGCGCAGGCGGGTCAGGCAGGTCAGGTGGCCCAGCAGCTCACAGGCGGGCTCCACCTGCAGCCAGCACCACATGCAGCAGCTGGAAGAAGAAAAAAGAAGAAGAAGAAGAAGAAGAAGAAGAAGAAGAAGAAGAAGAAGAAGAAGAAGAAGGAGAAGAAGAAGTGTACTCCGGCGTGGAAGTTGGCCTGAAGTCACTCTTTGTACTACTCCGGCTTGGAAGCGGAGGGGGTAAAGGGAGGAGCCTTCGCCTGCTCCCACCCCCTGTCTTGAGTGACAGGGTCTGATTATTGCACCTCTGCCCCGGCTCTGTTGACCAAGCTTGTTGCTTGTCTGCTGCAGGACCTACAACCAACTACGCTGATTCTGCTTAACACCCACCACCCCACACCTGATGCGACTGAAAACTATGCAGAACCTACAACCAACTTATCTCCCACCCCTTCTGCCCTTCCAACCCCTGCATCCATGTTGCAGGCCTTACAACCAACTCAGCTCCCACCCCTGCTGCCACAGCCCCTGCCCTTCCCTGCCCCGCACTGCCTGCCTGCCTGCACCCTGGGCCTGCCTCCTACCCCAAACATATCCCGTGCCCTGCTCTCCCCCCATCCCCTCATCACCCCTCCCCTCATCTGCCCTTCTCTTGCCTGACCACCCCTCCCCTCCAGCCCCCCTCTCACGCCCCGCCCCGACCCACCGCCACTGGCGCCAGCTGTCCCACCATCAGGCTGCGCACCCGGCCCAGCGCCGGCCCCAGGTACCCCAGGCTGGTGCGGGCCACCCCCTGCAGCCCCCCTCCCAGCCAGAGGCTGTGCAGCCGAGGAAACAGGCGCCCTGGGCGTGACAGCCGCCAGGGGCCCTCCCCCAGCCCCTGGCCACCCATCTGCTGCCTGGGCCCGGGCCACTGCCCAGCACACCCCTCCTGGCCTTGTGGCACCTGCTGCTGGCTCAACTGCTGCTGGGTGCACAGCTGCTGCAGGGAGGCGGGGGAGGGGCCTGGGAGGTCAGGGGCGGGGGGTGGGGTGCTGTCCCACAGCCAGCCGTGAGGGGTGGCTGTGGGGTGGGTCTGGGGGGAGGAGCGGGTGGCTAGCTGAGGCCAGGGTGGGAGGTGAGGGGGGGAGGGGCAGTGTGCAGGCGCTGGGTCTGTTGCCACTGGGGCTGCGGCCCCTGCTGCTGCTGCTGCTGCTGCTGCTGCTGCTGCTGCTGCTGCTGCAGATGATGATGATGAGCTAGCTGCTCCTCCACACGCTGGTGAAGGCGTCCACTGGAGCGATGGAGGTGAGCTGGCTGTTGCACAGGCCACCTCTGATGAGGGACAGGGGCCAGAGGGGGAGGCAGAGGCAGAGGGGGCGGAGGAGCAGGAGGAGGAGGAGGAGGAGGAAGAAGGCGTGGTCAAGGTGACACAAGGTTGCAGCCCTGCTCTTTCTGCACCGCTGGCTGCTTGGCCGCTGTCAGGAAGACCCCCGTGTGGAGGCAGAGCTTGAAGGTGGAGGGGGTGTCGTAGCAAGAGCAGAGGGGGCGTGATGTCATGGGGGGGAAGTGTAAGGCCAGGGGCCAGCAGCTGTTCATCACCAGTCACAGGTGCAGCCCCTGCCCCCGCCCATGACGCGGCGCCTGGCCCTGCTCCTGCTCGCGTCTGCCCACACGACCCAGCTGCAGAGTGTGGAGGGAGGGACGTCGTGGACGGGGCAGGGGGCGGGGGCGGCAGCCAGGAGCAGGGGCGGCAGCTGGTGGCTCTGGGGCGGGAGGGGGTGGGCAGGGCAGGGGCGGTCAGGGGCCCTTCCAGGCTGAAGTGACCATCAACCTATGGCAACGCATAAGAAGCACGGCACATGAGTGGAGCTAGGTCTGTCAGTCAGTCTCTGTCCCTCCCACCCTCCCATGACCTTCTCTGCCCACCTCTGCCCTCCTCTGCCCTACCCTGCCCACAAGAAGCACCTTGGTGGCTGATGTACAAGCAAGCCCCACAGATGCGTGGTAGCAGGCGGCGTTAGAAGCCTCAAAGCCAGGGCACCTTCCTAACACCTTCCCATCCCTATGATGCATGCACCACCACCACCACCTGCAGATTGCAACCCAGCCACCAAGCAGCGACCATGCAAGCAAAACGATCACCAGCACCCTCTGCCAGCTGTCTGGTGAGACCCCACCACCTCTCCTGTCACATGTCAACCACCTGTACCCATCACTCAACCTCCCTCGTCAGCCACCAACCAACCACCTAACTCACCAACCAACCAATCAACTAACCAACCAACCAACAACCCGACCACCCACCTGCAGGAACACGAGGCTGGGCAGTGTTGCCAGAGCTTGCCAGCTGGTCTGCTCTAGCGTGACATGGCTGCCCAGCAGCAGGTACTGCAGGTTGGTAAGACGTGACAGCTGATGCAGGTCGGCGGGGTAACGTAGGTGTAGGTTCAACTCCTGCGACCGGGAATGGTTTTTTTCATGGGGTGTGTCAGGTCAGGGTTGGGGATATCAGTGGGGGTGAGGATGGGAGGTGCGGCAGGGAGGGTAGGGCAGGAAGGGTGGGTGGGTGGGTGGGTGGGTAGGGTAGGGCGGCAGGGAGGGTGGGAGGTGGGGGAGAGACACACAGGGCCGTTGTTGCAGGCAGGCAGAGGGAGCAGAGGGATTAGGGGGGTTAGCAGTGGAGGGGAGCAGGGGTGAGTCCAGGTCAGCAGGACAGTGGAGGGGCAGCGAGGATTTCAAGGGGAGGGGGGTAACACATGGCTGGATGAGCTTGGTAGGCAGGGGGCAGGACAAGGTGGGGCGAGACAGTAGGCCCAGCAGGCAGGTAGCTGAGGGCTTGCAGCAGGCAGGTGGGCAGGCAGGAGTGTGCTCACCAACTCGGCCAGGCGGGGCAGGGCCGCAAGATGCTTCAGGGCGCTGCCATCCACTAAACCCAGGTCCTGCAGCCAGCCATGCAGCCATGCAGCCACGAAGCCAACGGCTTGCATTGTGACGTCTCTTCCAGGCTACGGCCTACGGTTTGTGCACTGCCAGCGAATGACATCGGGCTGCAAGCACGACCTACCCCTCAAGACTCAGCCCCTTCCAGCCTCTCCTTCCCACCCTCCACCACAAGCACAGGCCACCCATGCCATCCATGCCTCCCCCCTCCGCGCCCTCACCCCACCGCTGCCCCTCCCCCCCACCTCCGGGTCCTCAGGCCTCTCCACGCTGCTGCTGAGCACCAGACTGAGGCTATCCAGCCGGCTCAGCCTGCTCAGGCCAGCCAGCTCCTCGCTGCTCAGCCAGCAGGGGTTGTCCAGGTGCAGCGAGGTTAACTGCCCCAGCCTGCAACCAACACAGCAGCGGCAGCAGCAGCAGCAACGGCAGTTGCTTTGGCGGCAGCAGCAGCAGCAGCAGCAGCAGCAGCAGCAGCAGCAGCAGGCAACTGCATCGCAAAAGTAGCCCAAGCCTTCCCAGCTTGCCCCAGCTCTGCCCCAGCCAGCTACCAGCCAGCTTCTAGACAGCTTCAGACAGCTTCCACCCCGTTTCCAGCCAGGTGCAGGTGGCACCACCTGAGCGACAGGGCGTCGTACAGTCTCAGGTGGCAGGCTGTGGTGATGTGCAGGCTGGTAAGGCTGGTGGGCAGGCTCAGCGCAAGTAGGTCGCTGCACTCCATGGCCTCCCCCACATCCTGCACTCAGCCATGACATGATACACACAGCCGTGATGAGGAAAACCCACACCGCATGCACATTGCCACGCACCACAACAAGCACCACACAGCATGGGACCATGCATGGCTGGTGTGTGGCACACCCATGGCACATTGCCATGATTGGTTTGTGCTGACCTCCATGCCATGCAAGTGAGTAAGCAATGAAGCAAACCTGCAGCCACAGAGAATTTCTATATAATATTCTTCGCATTGCAGGCTTCCCTGTATCATAGTGAATGATGGTGGTGGTGGTGGTGGTGATGGTGATGGTGATGATAGTGATAGTGATGGCGATGGCTGTGATGATTGGGATGTGGCCTGGACAGTCCTGAAGCCCGCCAATGTGCCTACTATCGGGGCTTGGCCTGGCCTGGCCTGGCCTGGCCTGGCCTGGCCTGGCCTGGCCACCTTTGCCCCCGCTGCCCAGCCTGACCTGCACGCCCCGCAGCCGGCTGCCCCGTGTGTACAGGGGCAGGGTCAGGGAGCGCCAGGGGAAGGCCTGGGTAGCCAGCAGCAGCGTCTCCAGACTCAAGTGCACCTCAGCAGCCTCCAGTGGGGCAGCACCCACCGGCCCTACTCCACCTAGCACCACCTCCTCACCCGCGCCCTCCTGCTCAGCCACCCCACCCTCACCTCCCTGCCCCTCCACCAAGCCCTCCACCCCCTCGCCCTCAAACTCCTCCTCCCCCTCCTCCTCGTCCTCCTCGTCTGCTGCTGCTTCCTCCTCCACTCCCTCGCCTTGTTGGTGCTCAATGCCCTCAAGGGCTCCAGCACCACCTCCAGTACCACCTCCAGCATCAGCGCCACCGCCTGCTTCAACCTGGCCATTTCTTCTAAACCCTGCCCCTGCGCCTGTTTCTGCCACTGCCCCTGCATCCATCTCTGCCCCTGCTGCCCCTGCTGCCCCTGCTGCCCCTGCTGCCCCTCCTACCCCTGCTGCCCCTGCTGCCCCTGCTGCCCCTGCCGCCCCTGCTGCCCCTGCTGCCCCTGCTGCCCCTGCTGCCCCTGCTGCCCCTGCTGCCCCTGCTGCCCCTGCTGCCCCTGCTGCCCCTGCTGCCCCTGCTGCCCCTGATGCCCCTGCTGCCCCTGCTGCCCCTGCTGCCCCTGCTGCCCCTGCTACCCCTGCTGCCACAGTCAGCACCACCTCCACTGCTGCCGCAGTCTCTGTTTGTGCACAAGCTGTTAGTGACCTCACCGCTGAACCTGAAGCCTGTTCCTCAACTCCTTCCTCATGTACTTCTCCCTGCCCTCTCCCTGCCCCTGCTCCCGCTGCCACCGGCGATGCTGCTACTGCCTCTTGCACACTTGCTGGCCCTGACACCCCTCCTGCTGCTGCTGCCCCAGGCCCCCCTGCCCCCTCGGACATCAGAAGCAGTTCATCCTCTCCCAATGGCTCCAGGCCCCACCCCACCTCAACCCCTGGCCCCACGACCGTGCCCGTTCCCCCCCCACCACCCACCCCCTGCTCTGCTGCTGCTCCTGCTGCTCCTGCTGCTGCTGCTGCTGCTGCTGCTGCTGCTGCTGGTGCATCCCAGCCAGTGGCTGCTATGTCCGCTGTGTCCAGGATCAGGCCAGTCAGTGCCACCCCTCCTGCCTGGCAGTGTTGCAGCAGCATTGGCAGCCAGCGATGGTTTTGGGGTCCAGCAGCATACCTGCAGGCACCCATCCAGCATCCAACCTCCTAACCAACACCAACTGCCTGCCATCTTCCAACCTCCCAACCACCACATAAACTGACCTGCATGGACTAACGGCCATGAGCAGCCTGGCAGGCCTCTGGCCGCTGGTGCTGCTGCCATGGCCCTCAGCAGGCTGTGACAGCAGAGAAAACCCTCATCGCCCAGCTACACCCAGGCACAGCACAGCGCACCAGATCATCAGGTCTCAATGCGCAGCGTCCAGGGCATTACACAGGCGCAGCAAAGCCCACCAGCATCCCTGCCCTGCCTGCCCCTCTGTCGACCCTTGCCTCCGCCCGCCCCACTCACAGGCCTGCATCAGGCCTAGTGCTGCTAGCTAGTCGGCTCGCTCTAGCACTTCCAGCTAGTCTCTCATGCTCACACGATGGAGCGCAGGGCGGGCAGGCGTAGGAGCATGCCACTGGCCACCAGCTCCTCCACACAGCTGTCGCGCTGTATCTGCACCACCATCACAACCACCACAACCACCACAACCACCATCACCACAGCCATAACAACAGCAGCCAAACCCTGACCCTGCCCTCTCCCCACCCCAGCACGTGCCTCAGCTGCTCATCCAGCTGACCTAGGGGGACCCTCCATAACACACTCCTCCCCACCCCCTCCATTTCCCCCTCATACTCCCCCTCCCACTCACCCTCCCCCACCACCCCCCATCACCACCCTCCCCTGGCCTCACCGAGACTGCCTCCACCAGGCCATCACACAGCAGCCTGTGCGCCTGGCAGCTGCGCCTGAGCGCTGCCACGCAGGGAAAGCTCAGGTGGCGCAGCACCAGGCTCAGGGCTGGGCCAGGCAGTTCCTCAAGCTTCATGGCAGGAGCGGCAGCTGCTTGGGCCCCTCCTATGGCCCCCTGCCGCTGCTGCTGCTGCTCCTGCTGCTGCTGCTGCTGCTGCTGCTCCTCCTCAGACTCCCACCACTGACTTTCATGGCACTGCGGTGGGCAGTGGACTGCTGCGTACTCCAGCTGCTGCTGCCGGTAGACTTGCTGTTGTGGTTCTTTGGGCTGGGTCGATGGCGGGCCGCTCCCACAAGGCTGATGGGAGTTGTCCGACGGCGCGCAGCAGGCCGCCGCAACCTCGCCCAACCCCTGACGATGTACGAGTACTCGTACGGGGCCCGACATCACTAACGGCTGGTGGAGTTCCTGCCCACATCAATCCTTTGTGTCCACAAACTGCTTGCTAAGGGATGATGTGGAGCAGGTGCTGCAGGTTGACAAGTGCGACGAGGGGCAGGTTGACAAGTGCCGCGAGGTGTTCGGCCAGCAGACACCGGTCACTGCGCGCAATGCTCCCAGGAAGTAGGACAGCCACGCTGCCCAGCATCGCGACAAAAACGCGGCTAGCAGTAGGTGGATACTACTTTCCAGCAAAGCTTCCTTCATTGCTATTAGTTCTTCCCGTGCCCAGCTGGCAGCAGCAGGCAGTCCGAGGGAGCAGTGTGGATGTCACACTACGGCGTACCACTCGGTTTGTCTTATTACACAACCTATCGCAAAGCTCCGTGTCTAGCAGGATGCCTCGCAACAGCAAGGAGGCCGCCAACAGCGGGGAGAGAGGGCTGTTCCGTGACACGGCGAAATATGCCTCTAAGTTCTCGTGGGTGAAGGCACAGAACCGCGACGAGTATCGTAAGCAAGTCGCAGAGGTGAGTTGACAGAGCAGTGGGCGGCGTGTGCCGCACTTGCCCCGGCACCAGGCAACATCGTGTCGCTCCCCCGTCTTTCCTGTGACTCACGACAAGTACGCTGCTGCGCCTTACATTGGGCGATGCGTCGCTTGGCACCAAGTTGCAACCACTGCTATATATGCAGGTCGCTGCGGTCGTTGGTGCTGTGGCGGTCGTGCTGGCCGCCGACTGGGTGTGGAAGTACGTGCAAGAGGAAAGGGCAGGCAATCGCGCAGCAGTCGCAGCGCAGGCTGCTGAGCGTGTGGTAGAGCGAGTGCAGTCTGGACAAAGCAGCCGTGGTGCTCCCGCCCTCCGGGCTCTGCCGGTTACGGCAGGGAGCAGCTGTGACGATGCAGTGGCCACCGTCCTACTGCCACGCACGACAGCAAGGAATGCAGCCAGCAGCGGTGTGCGCAGCCCTTGCCGGCAGGGATTCTTGGCGATGCGCCTCAGTGCACCGGCCCCCCGGCCATTTACCACGGCATCCATGCCGCGCTTGATGTGAAGTACATGTCGCTTGCGTGATGTTCGTCGGCTCGGTGCTGACCCAGCTGCATGCATGTACATGGGTATGAGGTGTGTTGTGCGTGACTGCGGTGTTGCTGGGTTAGATGCAAGTGTAGCATAGATTTGTCAGGTGCAGGGCAGTGCTGGGCAGTGCCAAGCATGCCAACTATCATTTATATTTCATTAGGTTACGGTTACAGGGTCTGAACATGTAGGTACAGCCCTCGTGAGGGTGTCAAGCACGGCCAGAGTTGTGATTGTAAACAGGCCGCGAGGCAGGCGTTCCCAACTAACAGAAAATGACAGGGAACCGACCCCTAGTAGGACGGCTGTAACTCTGCACTCACTGCGCCAAATATAATGCTAGATGATTCAGAATGTAGGCACTCAGGCAGCTACCTTGAACCCATTTAGAATGATGATGCACTCAGTAGGCCGTGCACAGCAAAGCATCAAAGTTTATGATTCAAATTTGAGCCGTTGCTGGTCACCTTTCCCATTGAACCACCAACCCCCCTAACGGTTAGGGACAACGGCGTTTCCGGACTCATTTCTGCACGGATTTACATGCGGATTGAAGCGTCGGGGTGCGGCTGCGCTGAGCCATACGCTGAGCTGGTCGGGCATGTTGCCAGGTATCCGACCCTACTGTGCCTGCGGACTTGCTGTACGTTTACTCAGTAGCAGTGAGTCCCTGATTAACGCGGTGGATAGTGCGCGACGTGCGAGGAGCCGTCCTCGTGTCTAACATCATGACTTACATGTTCTGGCTCAGGGGGGTTGGAACTAGAGACCACTGCAGAAGCATAGCTGGGCGTGGAAGCCCCTTGTTTAATAGGCTCCAAAAGGTGGGCTAAATCCTCCATGCTGCCCCACATTGTTGATGTCAGTCTGGCAACCATCGAAGTGAATCGAAGTCTCCAGCCCTGCGTCACTAGCTAGGGGACTCCACTATGGACTCCCTGCCAAGTTCTCAACACTTCCCAAGATTTCCCAAGAGGGGTTTTAGGAGCTGGCGTGTCCACATGCCTGCAGGCATGGGCTTGTCCTCCAAATTCCACCCCTACAAACGGCAGGGGGGCCAGGCTGCCCGCTGTGCGTGTTGTGTGAGGTCTACGCCAGCTGGCAGCACAGGCTGGGTGAAGATCCATGTGGAGGGGGAGGCAGCTTTCTACAGATCTGGATGCAATCACACAGCCATTGGCCAGGTCACAGCCACGATGTCTGAAGTCATCACGGCTTGCGACAACCTAAAGCCCGCACTGATTCCACTGGCCCACAGGACTTGCGCTGAGGCTGCTGCAGCTGCGCTTGCCGCGGGCAAGCGGTTGCAGGGGCAGGAGCCAGCCAGCCAGCTGCAGCCCATGCCCAGTCTTTGCTTCACACCCACGCAAGCAGTTGCGCAGCCTGGGCCAGCCCATGCGCCCTGCCCCCAGCATCTCCCAGACCAACCACCCTCGCACCCATCACAGTCCCAACTGCAGGGGTCCAGCCAGCACCACCCGGCCCTACCTGCACTGCTGCACCTACCGGGGCTCACTATCCTCACTAGGCCTGCCACCAACCCTGTGACCTCACCTGCCGAGGAGCAGCAGCCCATCATGTGAGTGCCCCTGCTGGATGATGGGCTGACATGGCAAACCAGCTGCATAGCATCAGTTGCACACTCAGGTTGCAGCCTGTTTTTGCCCATTGCACCTAGCATCCTGGTGGTAGCACCACTCGTCACATTCCTGTGTGTGGTGTCATGCAGACACACCACTGAGGAGCAGGACGAGCAGACCATGCCCCCAAGCATGCCCAAGCAACAGCAGGACTGGGCCACCGCAAGGTGCGCTTTTCACTCCTCAGCCCTAACCTGCACCAGCTCTGCCTTGCAACAGCCTTGCCCTGGCTATGGCCCTAGCCTGACCTTCGCTGAACTGCCCTGCCCTTCTTTGGTCCTTTGGTCCTTTGGCTGCAGGGCAATTGCTGCTGAAATTCTCCAGCAGATACAACAAGTACCCGCACTGCTGCGCCTTCTGCGGTCACAGCCTGATAGCAGTGTGATGCTACAGTTGTCAACACTGCAAGATACTGAGGTACAGCTTGGCCGACTGGAGTTTGCGCTGCAGCACATCATGCAACCCAGGTAAGAAGGGAGGGAGGGGCAGGGCGATGGGCAGGGGCGGGGGGTGGGGCTGGGAGTGGGGACAATGAATGAGGCACATGTAAAGGTGAAGGTACAGATAAAGGTACTGCTACTTGCATGCTACCTGCCATGATGTGCTGCAGGCCCTTCTCGACATCCCAGTTGGCAGCAGTACCTGGGGAGCAGGGTTCTGGCACCCCCGCACCCTTGCAGCAGGGTGCCATCCACTTCGAGGTCAAGACGCCGGCTGCCAGCGTGCCACCAGCCTCCTGCCCTGGTCCCAAATCCTCCCCTCATCCCAGCCCTCGCCACCGCCTCAATCCACATCACAGCCCCCGCACCAGCCCCCACCCCCACCCCAGCCCCACCCCCAGCCCCAGCCCCTGCCCCTGCCCCTGCCCCAGCTGCAGCCCTAGCAACAACCCCTGCCCCTGGCACGACCTAAACCTGGCCTGTCTGGCACCATCCCCCTCCTCCAGCCACAGCCCCAGCCCGCCCCCACCAGCCGCCCTCCCCGCAACTGCAACCCGTGCTGTCAGAGCGCAACTCAGTGCACCACACACCGACAGGGGCAGGAGCAGGGAGAGGGGACGGAGCAGGGAGAGGGGCAGGAGCAGGTCAGGGACAACACCTCCCACCCATGCCCCTCCCACCCATGCCCCTACCACCCATGCGGAGAACCAGCAGCAGCAGCAGCAGGAGCCGAGTAAGCGTAGGCAGCGCGGATCAGCAGCGGGCCCCCGTGACAAGCAGTTTGAGCGCATGGGTCAGGAGGTAATGGAGGTGTTTGGGCGCTGTGGCTCAGCAGAACAGCAGGCTAAGCTGTTGGAGAAAGTGCTCACTAGCCCCCAGCTGCAGCTGGCAGTGCAGCAAGCCATGGAGCAGTGTGCCCGGCTCTATGAGCATGCACAGCTGCTTCTATCCTGCTGCAAGGATCCAGGTTGAGTGGTCACAGACTGCATGTGCATGTGCCCAATGCATGACCCCCGCACCAAGGTGTGTGTGTATGAGGCCCTCCACCACAAAGCCCTTTGTGGCCATGCCCATGGTCGATCAGAAGAGGGATGACAAGCATTGGGACGATGAGTGCCTCACCCTTCTGTGCTCATTTGCACCAGACAGCGTGATGCAGCTGTGCACCTTGGGCAAGAAGCTGAGCGTGAAGATGTTAAATGAGTATTGCAAGGCAGTGGGGTTGTATGTGCCAGCCAACACCTTGCGTGCTGACCTACGGTAGATGGTACTGGAGCATCTGAATGAGCAGGCAGAGTGCGATTGAGCTGGCTGTGTAAGATGATGTTGAGAAAACTGGGCTCCATGCGTAAAGTGTACCGCAGTGAACCGCAGCGGAGAACTCTGCATCCTGCGTTGTGGGTGTTGTGAAGCAGCACTTGAAAGGCCCATCGCGCAGAGCAGAACCGTTCGCATGCCTGGCAGACTGCCGGTCACCGTGGGTGCCAGCAGCTCGGGCACGCAGGCGCAAGCGCTACGCAGAGATAAGGCGTTCCGCGAAAAAATGACAAGTCAACTGTCACCAGGCACGCCGCAAAGTCAAATGTCCCTTACGTGGTGGTTCAATGGGGAGGGGTGACCTGCTGGGCATGCAGTCATCGCTGGGGCCGCCCGCGTCGCTTAGGCTGCCCTACCTGAGTATGCGCGCCGGCAGCGGCAGTCGGATTGGAAAGCGGTTGCGGCGATGTGGCAATGTGTTGTGGGGAACAGGCCTAGGCTACCCGCAGCCGGCTCTGCCTAAGTGTGAACTGCGCTTCTAGTGTGAGACGGTGTACTTAAGCTGTGCCTTGGGCCTGCGCTTGTGGGCATTGACGTGCCTCCGTCGCAAGTATAGTGATCGCTCTTGCAATGGCACATAGGGTATCCGCAGTGGCAACCGAACTGCATTCGAACTTGTTCCTAGATCGTGGACTCTTTTGTAAAGGGCATTGACGTGCTCCCTTCGCAGGTTATAGGCCCACGTCGCTGCCGTGTGCAATTTAGACATCGCAAAGTGCAGCCCGCTTGAAGGAGCAACGCTGAGACGTGCATCCGGTGAGCCCGTTGCAATGATGGCCGCGGCCGTGCGGGAGAAGCTAGGCCAGCGCCACAACTCTCCCCCTCAAGTCAGGCCAACACAGTAGGAAGCTAAAGTGCTAAGCGTCAACAGAAGATGCTCAAGTACAGATAGCATACAATAAATGCATAGTGTACATGCAGGTCATGCGTGCAAACAGACAGACGCATCCAGGCACGTGCCAAGACTGGCACAAGCAGACGGACTCCACACGGTCAAAGCACAAAGCTCAAGCTAGCTTAGCCCACACCCATGCCAACCTTGCACGACACGAACTTGAGACCAAGCAACACCTTGGTAAGCGCATTCACGACCATGTCTGCCGTGGGGCAGTAAGAGAACTCCACCTCTCCACGCCACACACGCTCACGTGCCATGTGGTGCATGATAGCAATGAGCTTGTTGCGCTGCGACTCCACTGAGTTCTTCACCAAGGCTACCGCACCCGGACTGTCGCATAGGATGAGGACTGGATCAGTGACTGCACAGAGCTCGTGCGGCAGCTTGCGTAGGAACAACGCTTCCCTGGTGGCGTCAGCAGCGGCCTGGTACTCGGCCTCGGTGGTGGAGGTGGCCACGGTGGTGTGCAGCTTGTTGCGCACTGACACGGTGGCGCCGAACAGGATGAAGACATAGTCTGTGGTGTTGCGCCGGGACTGTTTGCAGCAGGCATAGTCGCTGCCGCAGGCTCCCACCAGCTCCCCGCTGCAGCTGCCCATGAAAACCAACCCTTGCCCCGATGTGCCCCTGAGATACAGCAAAGCCCTTGTGCTGCCTGCTCATGCTTCCGTATGGGCGCCTGCATGTAGCGCGTAAGCTCCCCCACTGCGAACGCCGGGGCACGTGCAGGTGGACAACCACAGCAGGCCGCCCACCAGCTCGCGGCAGCGCATTGTGTGCTGTTCGCTGGGCTGCTCACCCTCCTTCACATGCTGCGTGCCAGGGGAGAGTGGCAGTTGGCGGGGGTTGCACTCTGCCAGACCAAAGTAATGCAGCAACTGTTTGATGTATTGCTGCTGCATCGGCCGCAGGATGCCAGCAGCGCGGTCAAAGCTATTGCGCATCCTTAGAAAGGCAGCTGCCTGCCCGAGGTCGTGCACGTCAAAGGCTTGCTGCAGTTGCTGCTTGACCTCCTGCACCGCTGCCTCGTCTACGTTGGCAAGGATGAAGTCGTCGACATACACGAGCATGTGCACCGCGCTCCCGCTGCTTGTGTGCAAGCTAAAGAGGCTGGGGTTTGCTGATGAAGCCCGGAACTCAATCTGCTCCAGCTGATCGCGCAAGCACAGGTACAAGGCTCGGGGGGCCTGCTTGAGCCCATACACTATGCGTTGCAGCTGGCACACCAGCCCCCTTCCCACCATATACCCATCTAACTGCTTAACTACGATATGCGGGTCTGAGTCTGTGAGCTTGCTATTAAGGAAAGCCGTCTATCTGCCCAAGGCCCCACCCCTTCTTCACTGCTAGGGCAAAGATAAGGCGCTGGCTGATGTGCATGAACACCGGGGCAACGACGGCGTCCTTAAAGTAGCCCACCCCATCCCGCTACCTAAACTCCGTCACCACCCAACGAGCCTTGTACTTGACAATGTTGCCGTCTGAGCCCCGCTTGACCTTCAGGACCCAACGGCCCAGCAAGACAAACATGCCATGCTGCCTACTGACCAGCTTCAAAGTCAGCTTGACGTGCTGGCTGGCCATCTCTGCATCCATCGTACGGCCCCACTCCTCAGCATGGGGCCTAGACATGGCCTCGCTGAAGGAGAGAGGCTCAACAGGCTGGCTGGCAGCGCCCCTAGAGCTCCCCCTGCTCTCTGCACCCTCCCGCTCACTGCCACTGCAGCTGTTGCTTTCGTATCGAGCGGAGTAGGACAAAGTGACAAAGTCGGGGAATTCCACGCGCTTGCGCACGCGCTCAGAACGACGCCGCTCAGGTGGCACAAGAGCAGGGCGCAGCGCGGGCACAGTGTCGGGGTTGCAAGCATCCATCCCCCTCTGAACTGCCCAAACCGCCAGCCCCGCCTAGGCTAGCCCAGCCTGCCCCTGCACCATTCCCACCTCAACTATTTGGAGCAACAGGGGGTCCACCCCTACTACCCGCTTGTCCCCCGCTGTTGTTGTAGCTGCCGCTGCTTTCCCCGACGCGGTTAGCGCTGTGTCGGGCGGAGGTGACGGCGGGGGTGACAGAAGGGGTCCCTCCCCTACCGCCCATCCTACCCTGCTGCCTCCCACCCTGCTCCCTAGGCTGCTCCCCAGCTGCACTATCCCCTCCCCTGGGCGCCACGGCACTGGGCGGGGCAACCAGGTCACCCGGAGCAGGTGCGCATGGCACGGAAGCGAAGCGACGCAAAACTGCTTGCTCGTAAAAAACCACGCTCTTGCTTACATGAAGCCGACCCTCTGCCCACATCTGGTAGGCCCTGCCCCCCTCCTCATAGCCCACAAACACCCCATTGATGCCCCGGCTGACCAGCTTGCTGCTCGGCTCGATGTCGTGCACCCAAGCTTGGCAGCCCCACACGCGCAAGTGATGTATGTCGGGGAAACTGCCATAGCAGGCCTCATGGGGTGTGCAGGGCTTGCCTGCCACTAGGCGCATGTTGTGCACGTGCACAGTTGCCATCACGACACAACCCCCGAAGGAGGCTGGCACCCTAGAGGCTAGCATCATAACACGGACGCACTCCATGACTGTGCGGGTGACACGCTCTGCGCTGCCATTCATGGTGAGGGTGCGGGTGCGCGATACCCTCGCTGTGCAACCACTGTTGTGTCTCAACACCGATGTATCCCCCCCCCCCCGTTCTGTGCGCAGGTACACCACCTTGTGCCCCAACCAACGCTGCAAGAGCGTGACCATGTCACGGAGGGCTGCCGGAGCATCTGACTTGTGCTTGTTGAGCACGACAGCCAGCAGCCCACTGACCTCGTCAAGCAGACTGACAAAGTAGCGCATGCCGTTAGGCGTGGCTGCTGAGTACCGATCGGTGACGTCATCGACATCGTTGTGCACCAGCAGCTGCGGGCGCGTAGCGGTGACCCTCAGCCCCGCATTATGCCTGGCCTTTAGGCTTGTTAGCTTGCCCATGACGCAGGGCTCGCACAGCTCATTGGTTGCCGCCTCACACTGGGCGGCGGTGATTGAGGTGCCCCGCACCATGCCCCCCCGCAGCAACCGAGCCAACTGGCGATACGCCGGGTGCCCCAGGCGGTGATGGAGGACTAAAGGGTCACTTGAGGTGCGGGCTGCAAGGCCAAAGCCGCCGGCGACGGGAACCGGTTTGCTGTCGAGCAGGAACAGGTCCTGCTCTACCTGGGTGCCCCTGGCTCTGTGCTTAGCCCCGGGCATGTTAATGGTGCAACCATACGAGGTGAAGTGCACACTCCCCCCCTGGCCTCGTGGCCTTCCTCACGGAAACAAGGTTGTTGTCCCCTTCGGGAACATACAGGACGTCCAACAACTGCATAACCCCCCCCAGCCCCCCCAAAGCACACCACCCCTTGCCTTGCGCCTCAATCCTCCCACCGTTGGCCACAATGATGTGGTGCGGCTCATGCAGGGGCTGGTAGTCGTGCAACAGCTCGCGGTGTGGCGTGAGGTGCCGCAAGCACCCAGAGTCTACCACCCACTCAACAAAGAGCAGTGGTTTGGTGACAACGGAGAGAGCACAACTGCTACATGACACACTGCCAGGGTGCCGGCTAGGAGAGCTTGAGTCCAGGCCACGAGCAAAGCTTTGACAACCAGACGCAGTGCCCCTCCCCGGGACCCGGCGCACCAGTGCCCAAACCGCCCTGTCAGCCCTAAACCGCGCTCGCCTTCGCCATCATGGCGTGGGGCCCCTTCGCCCCGCTCGGGCGGGGTTGTCAAGCCTCCCACCCCGGGTCCCGGGGGGGGGCACTGCGTCTGGTTGGGGAAGCTTTGCTCGTGGCCGGGACTCAAGCTCTGCTAGCCGGCACCCTGACAGTGTGTCACGCAGCAGCTGTGCTTTCTCCGATGTCACCAAGCCACTGCTTTTTGGGGAGTGGGTGGTAGACTCTGGGTGCTCGCGGCACATCACGCCACACCGCGAGCTGTTGCTCGAGTACCAGCCCCTACATGAGCCGCACCACATTATTGTGGCCAATGGCGGAAGGATTGAGGCGCAAGGGCAAGGGGTGATGTGCTTTGAGGGGGCTGGGGGGGCTATGCAACTGTTGGACGTACTGTATGTGCCCGAAGGGGACAGCAACCTTGTCTCCGTGAGGAAGGCCACGAGGCCAGGGGGGAGTGTGCACTTCACCTCGTATGGTTGCACCATCAACATGCCCGGGGCTAAGCACAGCGCCAGGGGCACCCAGGTAGAGCAGGACCTGTTCCTGCTCGACAGCAAACCAGTTCCCGTCGCCTGCGGTTTTGGCCTTGCAGCCCGCACCTCCAGTGACCCTTTAGTCTTCCATCACCGCCTGGGGCACCCGGCGTATCGCCAGTTGGCTCGGTTGCTGCGGGGGGGCATGGTGCGGGGCACCTCAATCACCGCCGCCCAGTGTGAGGCGGCAACCAATGAGCTGTGCGAGCCCTGCGTCATGGGCAAGCTAACAAGCCTACAGGCCAGGCATAATGCGGGGCTGAGGGTCACCGGTACGCGCCCGCAGCTGCTGGTGCACAACGATGTCGATGACGTCACCGATCGGTACTCAGCAGCCACGCCTAACGGCATGCGCTACTTTGTCAGTCTGCTTGACGAGGTCAGTGGGCTGCTGGCTGTCGTGCTCAACAAGCACAAGTCAGATGCTCCGGCAGCCCTCCGTGACATGGTCACGCTCTTGCAGCGTTGGTTGGGGCACAAGGTGGTGTACCTGCGCACAGAACGGGGGGGGGGGATACATCGGTGTTGAGACACAACAATGGTTGCACAGCGAGGGTATCGCGCACGTGCAAACAACCCCCCGCACCCTCACCATGAATGGCAGCGCAGAGCGTGTCACCCGCACTGCTCCTCCTCAGACTCCCACCACTGACTTTCATGGCACTACGGTGGGCAGTGGACTGCCGCGTACTCCAGCTGCTGCTGCCGGTAGACTTGCTGCTGTGGTTCTTTGGGCTGGGTCGATGGCGGGCCGCTCCCACAAGGCTGATGGGAGTTGTCGGATGGCGCGCAGCAGGCCGCCGCAACCTCGCCCAACCATGACGATGTACGAGTACTCGTACGGGGCCCGACATCACTAACGGCTGGTGGAGTTCCTGCCCACATCGCTCCTTTATGTCCACAAACTGCTTGCTAAGGGATGATGTGGAGCAGGTGCTGCAGGTTGATAAGTGCGACGAGGGGCAGGTTGACAAGTGCCGCGAGGTGTTCGGCCAGCAGACACCGGTCACTGCGCGCAATGCTCCCAGGAAGTAGGACAGCCACGCTGCACAGCATCGCGACAAAAACGCGGCTAGCAGTAGGTGGATACTACTTTCAAGCAAAGCTTCCTTCATTCCTATTAGTTCTTCCCGTGCCCAGCTGGCAGCAGCAGGCAGTCCGAGGGAGCAGTGTGGATGTCACACTACGGCGTACCACTCGGTTTGTCTTATTACACAACCTATCGCAAAGCTCCGTGTCTAGCAGGATGCCTCGCAACAGCAAGGAGGCCGCCAGCAGCGGCGAGAGAGGGTTGTTCCGTGATACGGCGAAATATGCCTCTAAGTTCTCGTGGGTGAAGGCACAGAACCGCGACGAGTATCGTAAGCAAGTCGCAGAGGTGAGTTGACGGAGCAGTGAGCGGAGTGTGCCGCACTTGCCCCGGCACCAGGCAACGTCGTGTCGCTCCCCCGTCTTTCCTGTGACTCACGACAAGTACGCTGCTGCGCCTTACATTGGGCGATGCGTCGCTTGGCACCAAGTTGCAACCACTGCTATATATGCAGGTCGCTGCGGTCGTTGGTGCTGTGGCGGTCGTGCTGGCCGCCGACTGGGTGTGGAAGTACGTGCAAGGGGAAAGGGCAGGCAATCGCGCAGCAGTCGCAGCGCAGGCTGCTGAGCGTGTGGTAGAGCAAGTGCAGTCTGGACAAAGCAGCCGTGGTGCTCCCGCCCTCCGGGCTCTGCCGGTTACGGCAGGGAGCAGCTGTGACGATGGAGTGGCCACCGTCCTACTGCCACGCACGACAGCAAGGAATGCAGCCAGCAGCGGTGTGCGCAGCCCTTGCCGGCAGGGATTCTTGGCGATGCGCCTCAGTGCACCGGCCCCCCGGCCATTTACCACGGCCTCCATGCCGCGCTTGATGTGAAGTACATGTCGCTTGCGTGATGTTCGTCGACTCGGTGCTGACCCAGCTGCATGCATGTACATGGGTATGAGGTGTGTTGTGCGTGACTGCGGTGTTGCTAGGTTAAATGCAAGTGTAGCATAGATTTGTCAGGTGCAGGGCAGTGCTGGGCAGTGCCAAGCATGCCAACTATCATTTATATTTCATTAGGTTACGGTTACAGGGTCTGAACATGTAGGTACAGCCCTCGTGAGGGTGTCAAGCACGGCCAGAGTTGTGATTGTAAACAGGCTGCCAGGTCATACTGTAACGGTCAAATACCATAACTAGCAACTACTAATCCCTCATTTTAACCAACCCCCACCCCTTTTACCCGGTAAACGCAGGCGGCTTGTGAAAAAAGTCCCCATTGAGGTTCCTGGAATCTGAATCAACCCGGCTAGGTAGGAACTTGTCCATTCGTTCATAACTACGACCACAGTCGGTAACATGAGTGATCAATGACAAGGTGAGACACGAGTGCACTGAAACTTGGACCACGCTCAAGCTAACATACTGCTCAAAGCAGTGACACGTGACAAGCTCAGACGTAGTCACGAATTGCGCATGCCATGCGGGATTGCGCACATGCGTACTCACCCCTACCTACCGAGTCTATGTCCTTGCCCCACAACAGCTGCAAACGCATGTGAGACAACCTACACCATGCAATTACTTCTGCATCGCTGCATGTGTGCAAGCCTTTGGGGCTCTGCGCCTTCGAGCCTATTGGCCTAGGCTTACGCTTATAGGAAGTACCCTCTTCCCATCGTCAATGCCATTGCCCACTGTGACAATGGGGCACATCAACATGAAACATCCGTGTTCTTCAGCACTGTTTAACTCCACTCTTCGCTCTTTTTTTGCTTTGGTTGGGAGTCTTGCCCGTGCCCGTTCCACCCGTACCTGCCTTCTTCGCTCGCGGCTTGGGCGGGACTGCTGTCTCGGTGCCAGTTTCACAGGGTGCGGCGTTAGCTTTACGCTTTGCGCGCCGAACAGGCTTCTGCCCACCGGGTCCCGTGGCCTCAACCACCGGCGGACTTGCCGGGTGTTGCCCGGTAGCCGCGCGTCCGCTCTCCGGAGCTGTCCCGTCGACCGCTTCTCCATCGCTGGTTCCCGCTTGCCTATTCCGGGGCGTGCTCTCCACGTTAGCTGCGATTGTCATCTCAGGATCAATGCGCCCAGCAATCTTAGTCACGGCGGCTTGCAACCGTTTCGACTTGATCTTTGCGAACCGTTGATTGAAAGTCAAGTATTGATCCATGCGCATTTGCGTTTGCCGTTGATCGTAGGACTGCAGCACCGGTACTAGCAGCTCGTCCACCTTGTCAGTCGGCCAGCCAAAACGTTCCCTGATACACACACGACAACCATAAAGGTTGCATGGACCCTGTTATGCAGATCTGCCAAGACCTGCCAGGCTGCTCACCTTTGACCGCACAGAGCAGAGCAGAAACTATCTTCTCACTGTCATACAAGTGTGACATGGCATTACAAGCGTGTCAGGCATTGATAGGTACAGCAGAGCAAGGAGAGACTCCTTGATTTAGGAGTGGCCACATGCAAGGCACCTGTTGCAGCTGCCAAGCACCTGCAGAAGCTGCGCAGTAGCTGCAGATCCGGGCGGCCCCACACGAAGCTTTTCTTGCTGTGGTCCACGTGGGGCTGGGCATACGCGGCCAGCACCAGGGTGTTAGGGAAGCTGGGTGGAAGGTCCCATGTCTTGCGCAGGTTCCGGTGTGAACGTTTGAATTCCCGTTGCAGCTCTGCATGTTGCGCATGGTGTGACATACGGGCTCACCAGGCAGGCCAGGAGTGAGGTATACACCAGCTCAGCAATGCATCTGTGTATCCAAAGGTCCATAGAATGAGCTACTGGCGGACCAAAGGTAGAATGCAGAGACCACAATAGCGACTGTCAGCAAAGTCCACGTCGGCATCAGCGTCAGTCAGCAGCATCGGCATCGGCATCAGCAGTGGCATCGGCAGCAGCAGCAGCAGCAGTAGTTTCCCCACCTACCGCTATCCTCTTGGTCCTCAGCTGACCCAGCTGCCGCGCTGCCCCCAACCGCCGCAGCGATGAGCGCCACGTCAGGGCTCTCCAGCCATTGCTTAAAACGCAGGAGGTCCTTGCCAGGGAAGGACTGCACCACCTCCACGGCGTTCACCACGCCGATACCCCTCACCCCCTGCACAGCGCCCAACACAGCTCGTGTGGTCATCAAACACATGCCACGACCACATCTTTGGTCAGAGGTGGGACGCTGGCAGGGGGTAGTCCCAGGAGTGGCGCGCGGCTGGACGCCTGATGCTCGGTCGCACAGGGACGCAAAATCAATAACATTGAAGTGAGGACGAGCAAGATCGGCGGCAAGGTGGCCAAGACCACGGACATGGGTCATGTCATCATATGACAGGCTGCCAGGTACAGGCTTTCAGGCGCATGCTTAATCAGGCGGTGAGGTGGGACGCTGAGGTAAGGTAACCAGGGGCCTGGGGTGTCCCAAGCAATGAGGTGTGACCAGGCCAAGGAGACATTCAACGATCACACTATGACGGGCCATGCTGAGAGGTGGTTCGCTACTGGTGCAGGTCTTCTGGTGGAGAGGGGCAGAGCTGGACGGCTACTGCCCAGCTGCATGCTGTGCCTGCCAGCTGGCCGACCCCACCTCAGTGTAATCGCTGCCCAGCAGCAGTGCCAACTCGGCTAGGCGGTGCCGATCCAGGCCCATCTCCGACTCAATGTCCTGCATGTGGTATTCCTCAACATACCTGCAGCATGCAGGCAGCAATCGCTCCTGACAATCGCTCCTACCTCGCCACCCATGCTGCTGTGCAGTGCTGACTAAAAATCAGGGCCAGAGCCAAAGCCAGGGCCAGGGCCAGGGCCAAAGCCAGGGCCAGAGCCAGGGCCAGGGCCAGGGCCAGAGCCAGGGCCAGGGCCAGAGCCAGGGCCAGGGCCAGGGCCAGGGCCAGAGCCAGGGCCAGGGCCAGAGCCAGGGCCAGGGCCAGGGCCAGGGCCAAAGCCAGGGCCAGGGCCAGGGCCAGGGCCAGAGCCAGGGCCAGAGCCAGGGCCAGGGCCAGGGCCAGGGCCAGGGCCAGGGCCAGGGCCAAAGCCAGGGCCAGGGCCAGAGCCAGGGCCAGGGCCAGGGCCAGGGCCAGGGCCAGAGCCAGAGCCAGGGCCAGGGCCAGGGCCAGGGCCAGGGCCAGGGCCAGGGCCAGGGCCAGAGCCAGAGCCAGGGCCAGGGCCAGGGCCAGGGCCAGGGCCAGGGCCAGAGCCAGGGCCAGAGCCAGGGCCAGGGCCAGGGCCAGGGCCAGGGCCAGAGCCAGGGCCAGGGCCAGGGCCAGAGCCAGGGCCAGGGCCAGGGCCAGGGCCAGGGCCAGGGCCAGGGCCAGGGCCAGGGCCAGGGCCAGGGCCAGGGCCAGGGCCAGGGCCAGGGCCAGGGCCAGGGCCAGGGCCAGGGCCAGGGCCAGGGCCAGGGCCAGAGCCAGTGCTGGAGGCATGGCGTATGTTCCCACTTGCGCAACATCCCAGTTACAACCTTGGCCCCCCGCCCCACCCCTGGCTAACCTCCCTCTGCTCCACCATGACCCAGCCAGGCCCACCAGCCTTTGCTTGCAGCCCACGTCAGGCACCTTTTGTTGTCAAAGATGTTGCGGTACACGTGGCGCCCCCCAAACAGGAACACGTCATTGTCGTCAGTCACCACCCCGTCCACCAGCCCCTGCTCATCTAGCCAGGCGCACTGAGCCTCTGCCTGGGGCCAGGCCAGCAGGGCAGCAGCAGTGAGGGCAGCCCAGGTCAGGCTTGGCAGTGGTGGAGATGGCAGTGGCAGTGGCCTGGGCAGACATCCAGGCCTCCCTGGGTGAAGGGTGATGGCTGGTGAGCAAGCAGCACCCGGGGCATGCAAGCCCCATACACTGCAAGGGAAACTGGGCAGGTGGAGGTTGTTGTGTTGGGCAAGCTGCACTGGGACTCTTTTTCACCCCACTGCCCTAATCCTTCACACTCCCTCACCCCACGCATCACCTCCTCAACAACCTCCTCCTCCTCCTCCTACTCCCCCTCCCCCCCCTCCCCCTCCCCCACCTCAACAGGTGCCACAATGAACGGCAGACCAAACATCTGCAGCAGCTCCTGGCACTCGGCGTACATTTCTGGCGTGGGCCCCTCAGCACCTGCCGCGGCCCGCCGCCGCTCCTGCTGGAGGCTGCGGGACTCCTCCTCCAGCTCCGCCAGCACCGTGTCGATGTCTGGCCCACGGCCCCCACCCCCCTGCACCGCCATGGTGCTGCTAGGCCCCTGTGCGCCTTGCAGGGCAACAGAGGGCGCCCAGCCTGCACCCAGGGGCAGGGTGATGGGGCTGTGGGCAGGGCCTGGGGGGTGGGTGACGGCTGCCTTGGGCCCCCCCAGCAGCTGTCTGCCTGGGTGTGCTGCTGACCACTGGCCTGCTGCTGCTGGGCCGGGGTGGGGCATTGCGGCGCCCTGTGCTGTGGCAGCCCCTGCCCCAGCCAGCGCCTCTGGCACGAACTCATCCTCTGCTGCCTCCGCACCATCCCCCCATGCATCCTCCTCGGCCCAGCGCTCAAGATCACGAGCATCCGGCTCGTCCACTGACCACAATGCCGTGTGTGCTCCTCGAGATGCTGTTGGAGTCCCGCCTTGTGCTGGAGCACCTGCTGCACCCTCACCCCGCAGCCTTCTGTGTTGGGTATGCTCGGAGCCTAGGGCCTCACCCCTGCCCAGGTCTCCTCTCGGGTGCCCCACTGGCGCCCCTCCAGCTGTCCCCACCCCCACTTCTCGAAAATCGTCTACTTCCTCGGCCTCCCAGGCTTGCGCAATGTCCTCTTCGAAGTCACTTAGCTGCTCGAACAAGCGCTCATAGTCAGGTGCCCCGGCGGGCTCCCTCGGTGGGCTTCGTGAAACCTGGCGCGAACGAGGCTTATCCGCGGCTGAAAGGGGTGCAACTGCTTGGGTGGGAGCGTTTGGAGCGTTGGGGGGGGTGCTGGTGGCATCAGCGGGGAGGTGTGGGAGGGTGGCGCTGCCCAGGCTCTCCCCGCCCTGCCCAGCTTCTGCAGCTGCCTTCGCCCTGGTTGAGTGGGGCGATGCGAGGTTCAAGGTGTCAGGGTCGGCGGGAGGCGTGCTTGCAGTCGCATCAGTGTGGGATTGGGGCACATCCAGGCCATGTTCAGCGCGAATTGCTGCCACGTCCACTGCAGAGAGCTGCAGGGGAGGAGGGGAGGAGGCTCTGGAAGAGGGGGCTGCAGCATTGGGGCATGCTGCCTCCACCTCCTCCCACACATCTTCCTCGTTGGGGCTCAACATAGCTGCCGTGGGTGCCACGAGGGCCGAGGATTGCACGAGGGCAACAGATGATGGCTGCGATGAGGCCAGGGAGTCCAGCTGGGGCTGCGGCTGTGCCTGGTTGTCAGAGTGAGCCAATGGCTGCTGTTGGTGGTGCTGCTGCTCCCCTATGGCCACTCCACCCGCACGCTCGTGGTTTTGCGGGAGCAAGTACGGCGGCTGCAGCTGCGCCTTGAGCAGGGGCTGCGTGCATGGTGAGGCTGCCTGTGTGGCCAGGGTGTGTCCGGCATGTGGCGGCTCGCCTGGTAATGTTGCGGGGCACAGGGGCGCTGATGCAGTCAGTGGCACCTTAAGGGGCTGGGGCAGCTTGAGCGGCTCAAGGGGCTGCTTGGGAACACAGACCGCGTTCGCGCCGTCCTTAACATCTGCGCCGAGGATGACTGCAGACCCTGTGCTGGTGCCTGTCTGGCTTGGTTTGATGCCTTGCAAAGGGCTGTCCGTTGGGGGTGTGAAAACCTGCTGCTTGGGTACGAGAGCCGATCCTTCTTCGAAGAAGGAGAAGTCGAGGGCAAGGCCGACGTTGTTGGGAGGTGCAGGAGCGCGCGAGAGTGACTGCTTGGCCGATGATGCTGATGCTGGAACGCTGGCGAGAGTTGCAGATTGAGCCCTGGGAGGCACGAAGGCTGGCAGGCGCAAAGACGGAGCAGTGAGGCGCTGTTGATTGACGGTGTTGATAACGCGGATGAGCTGCTGCGATGAACCATCGGCAACGGTCGTATCGATATGCTGCAACACAGTCCCCGTATCAATTGATGTTTTGCCTCCGCTGGAAGCTGAGAAGGCGCCCTGACAAATGAGTTCGGCCTCGCTGTCGGCGCCCTCCGTGCTAAGCTGCGACCGCGAGTTCACAGGTTCCGCGGCCAAATGTGCTGGTTCCGTTACTGCTGCCTGACATGTAGCGGTTTCAAGCAGTGAATCGCACGTTCCACTCGCAGCTGCGTCTTGCTTCCCCGCAGCCTCCGCCCCACCTTGTACGGGTTGGCTTTCCAAGCTTGGCGCCACCTGCTCCTTGCCGGACAGCAAGCTCAAGCGAATAGCTTCTTGAACCTGCTCGTCTTCCAGCCCGCTGCCATCGTCGTCCTCATCATCCTCGAGATCCCCTGCCACCGCGCCACTCGCAATGCTACCACCTGCCGCCCGATGCCCAGCACCCCCGCTAGGACGTTGCGCGCCTACAGCGCCAGTCGCGAGAGACGACGGTGGCTCCTGGGCAGCCTCATCCGCTTTGTCCCAATCCCCGAGCTTGCGCCCCATGCGGAAGCCGTGGCTAGTGCTCCAAAACCGTTGCCTTGCGGCCATCCGCGCGCGCCAATCCCGGAGGGCGGCGCCTGACACAGGCACGCCCAGCTTTCCGCCGGGCCCCTTGCCGGAACCTGGCGGACCACCGCCACCGCTGCTAGGCCCACTGCCGGGAGTGCTTTCGAGTCCAGCTTCGTCCACATCCTCCCACTCTACCTCGCCTTCCCCCTCGACAGAACAAGAGGCGGAGGAGGGCAGAGGAGGGGAGGAGAGGGTCTCATGCGCCCCGAGAGTGCCGACTGCCCTTGGCTCCATGACAGCTTCTTCACTGGCCGCCCGTGCCGCAGATGCTGCCGCAGCCACAGTCTTAGCCAGAGATGCTGTTACATTTCGCCCAGCAACCAAGGTATTGACAGCGTGGCGGTTAGTGGTGGTTGGCGCGGTGAAGTTGGGATCCGCGTCTCGAGGTGCGGGGGCGGGCGCAGAGGCAGGGGCTCCGGCCGGCTCCCATTCGATGTCGCTGACATCGCCTTCCGACTTGAACAACTCGGCGTCGTCATCTACGTCGGCGGGCAAGGAAGTGAGTGCGATGAGATCCACCTGTGCAGGCATGCAGTGGACGAGCCACGCACAGCAATGTCAATTTAGAGCAGTCCCAGCAAAACCTGGATCTTGAACCTCGCGCTGCAACCATGACATCTGGATCAAGCCGGCTGAAGGAGTATGGGCATATAAATGGATGGTGGCAAAGCTGGTCAGAGCCAGGCTACCTGCCTTGCCTGCCTGTGTACAGTTTACCGCGGTCTGCCTTAACACCAGGGGGTTGTCTTTGCAAGCTGTTTAAAAGTGCAATGATGGCAGTCAGCAGCATCCCATGTGAAGGGAGGTGAGCCCAGCACGAGGAGCCAGGCAGACAGGCATGGGTATGGGGGGGTGTGGCGGGGCATAGCCAGGCAGGCAGCGCAAGGCAAGCACCACTCCCCTACGGCCACCTAGGCGGTGAGATCACCTGCCTGGGTCAAGATCTCACCTCCAGACCCACAGGAGCAGGAGACGGGGAACTCAGCCGCCCTGCTTGCCCCTCAAGCCTGCCTCCAGCTCCCTCAACCACCTCTGGGGAGCCTGACTCTCCTCCTTGACCCACGTGGTCAGACTGCCTGCGCTGGCGAGGCTGGGCCTCAGGGACGCCCGCGCTTGCCTGCCTTGCTGGCCTGCCTGCCTCCGCCACCTGCCCCTCTTCCTCCTCCCTCTTCACATTGCCTACGCCGTCCTGCTGCAAACCGCCTAGGTATGAGGACCCAGCAGACAGAAGCCTAGCCCCAGCACCAGCACCAGCCCCAGCCAAAGTTGCTCCAGCAACAGGAGCAGGGGCATTGCCAGCTGCAAGTCGGACAACCCCAGCGGGAGGACTCGAGGCTCGCACGGGGGGCAAGCCCGGCTTCTGCTTTTCCTCCTCCACCTCCATCTCCTCCACAACACAGCTGCGGGCGTGACCTGGCAGGTGTTGCAGGTCGAAAGCTGCCAGGCACAGGCGCGTGGACAAGGTACGAGCCCCAATCTACAGCAGGCAGCCAGGGCCAGGGTCATGTGCAAGCATAGAGAGAGCATCCTTGGGTGGGCCTTGCAGCAAATACAAACTCCATGCTCAGGCACAGTGCCAGAGTGTGGCTGCCACCGCAAGTCAAGCTGCACACACATGACTCCTGTTGATACCAGCTGAGCACTGTGTCACATCAGTGGCTATGGACAGGCTGGGGTTCGCATCCTGCAGAGACCAGGCAGGAGGTATGCTGCGTGTTACAACTTCCCAAGGAGTGACATAAGCAGCCGAGGGGTGCGACGCAAGCCAGCTCCACACCCCACCTTGAAAGGCTGGGAGGGTCGCACGATGGGCGCGAGCTCCTGGCCCCTGCCCCTGGATCGCCCACGGCCACTGCCCCGCACCCTGGCTCCGCCTCGTAGCCGACCTGTTTCCGCAGCCCAGCCTGCTGAGGGACCGCCTTGCGGATCAGGTCTCGTGAACAAGTACTGGCGGCTGGCGTCGTCAGCCATGCGCCGACCCTGCGGCATGGGCAGCCATGCAACCAACAGTTCGCCCTTCAAACCTCGACGCACTGTCTTGCCCTTTTGTACATGCGTGATACCAAACATGGATGGGTTGCTGACAACAAACACCCAACCTCAACGAGTTGATAGTGCCCTCCCACCATGCCAGGCCCCAGCCATTACCCCGTAAACATGATGAGCTACAGAACACACGCTAGATGATGCACACTGATGGGATGTCGATGGGGTTTGTTACCCCATCGTACCAAGGCCATCATGCCCTCCCACCATGCCCCAAGCCGTCAGCCCAGCTGTAGCCTACACCTTAACCTCCTGCGATGCGAGGATTGCTCCACCCACAGGCAAGTTATTCTGACTAGTCCAGGCAGCGGCCCAGAACACCCAACCCAGGCACTACCGACAGAAACACCAAAGCTGCACCCAGCTTGGCACCTCACAGCTCCCTTGCCACCCTTCAGTCCTCAACCATGGTGTGCGTGCACTCCCTGGTTGAGGGCTCTGCAGCCCCTACCTGCCCCGCATCCTCCGCGCCGCCAATCACGTTCTTGTACTGCTCCAGCTCCTGTTTGAACCGGGATGCCTTTAGGTATGTTTGCATCTGCAGCGCACTGAAGCTCTCAGGCGCTGCGGCGGCGGCCTCCGCGAACTTCTCTCGGTTGGCTGCATGAAACAAAAAACATCAATCAGTCGCCAGGCTCAGCACAAAGTGTGTCATGTCGGCATCACCACCACCAGTGTCACCATTACATGACACGGCACATGCTCAGTTACGGTGGCGCATGTGACTGGGCGCATACCAGGGGCAGGGCTTGCATTGGCTGTGTAAGAAGGTGCAGGGTGGAGGCTGATTCCTGTAGTGCTGGTCAAAACGCGGCGGCATGGCCCCTACCACACGTCGTCCCTTTTTCTCTTTGTTATCGCAAAAACTGCATACGCCCATGCACATGGAACGGCGACCTGGGCTCGACACCGGGTACCTTCTGAAGATATGCTGTCCCTCCCCGCCCCTCTGCCCCCTCATGTCCTGCTGTTTCCCCGTAGCTTCCAACCAACCACCCACCCCACACCCAGCACCCCACTTGCCAGCATTCTGCGAGTCCCGCATCTTCTCCAGCACCTCCAGCTGCATGGACTGCGGCAGGCTGGCCAGCACCTCCGCATTGAGCCGTGTGAGGTCTACGTCCGCCCCTGACCCCGACATCACCATGGCCGCCAGATCCAGGCCGCCACCCTCTTCACTCGAGGAACTGTCCACCTCCTCCTCCCCCTCCCCCTCCTCCTTCCCCTCCACCTCCCTACCACTACCACCAGCACCAACCGCGGTTTCACGCCTCAGCCTGGCCTCCACGAGCTCAGTACCCTTCTTTGAGGCTGAACTTGCGGCACGACGCCGCGTGCTGCTTTGCTGCAGGCTGGCACCCATGTCATAGAGCTGTGTTGAAGCGGGGGATGAAGGGCGCGGGGGGAGGGGCGGCAAGCGGCTGCCCACTGATGCCAGCCGGCCACGCGAAGGGTGTGCAGCTGACAGGTCCAGGCCCTGCGGAGAGGCAAGGAAGCGGCTGCACTGTGGATGAGGATGAGGATGATGAGGGGTGGGCGAGGGGAGTTGGCACAAAGACAGGCTGCCCAACCGGCCGGGTGCACACCACCCCTTGCCTGGTCTGCCCTGTTCATCCCAATGTGCCTCCCCCTCCCATCCCTTTCTTGCCCCTCAGCTTTGTGGCAAGGACAACCTGCGGTCTGCCACAAGTTTGCACAACTTTCACCAGGGCCCAAGTGGCATTCGAAGCTCGTTACCCGCATGTGTGCCCGCCTGACTCGTTCCTGCAACTAGGCCCCGGCCACCCACCCCTCACCCGCTGCCGAGCCTGCTGCTCCTGGTGCACTGTAGCACCTTGGGAGCGCAGCCGCATCAGCGCCATCTCCTCCGCGGACAACACCAAGGCCAGCCCCTCCTCATCCTCATCCTCATCCTCATCCTCATCCTCATCCTCATCCTCATGGCCTCTCACTTCCTCCACCTCCTCAGCCTCCTGCTGGTGTGGCATGGCTTGCCCCTGACTTGCAGCCTGTTCATGGCCCTGACTTTGAGCCAGCTCGCCAGATGCAGCCTCTCTTCCTCCAGGACTGTGCCGGCTGGTCCCGGTAGTCTGGTTGAGTAGGAGGGCGTTGGGGCAACTGAGGCTGAGGGCTGTCTGCTGCTGCTGCTGCTCCTCCTCAGCTTGCAGCTGGCGGGCAAGAGCTTCGTCAAATGCAACCTGGGCAGGTGCAAGAAGCGGCTCAGGCGGTTGTGATGTCAAGCAAATCAAGAGGAACAAGGGTCACAGGTGGGCTGGGTTACGGCTCAAGTGGTTGCGGTGATTGTGGTGTTGTGGCTCAATTGGTTGAGTTGAACTCAATAGAGGAAGAGGTCACAGGCAGGCTGGGCTGCTGACTAGGGCCAGGTAAGGAGGGAGCAGTTAGCAGGTTATTCGTCAGGTGCAGCACAACAAAGGTAAACACACTGTGTACCGAGGCAGGCAGGCAGGCAGGCAGGCAGGCAGGCAGGCAGGCAGGCAGGCAGGCAGGCAGGCAGGCAGGCAGGCAGGCAGGCAGGCAGGCAGGCAGGCAGGCAGGCAGGCAGGCAGGCAGGCAGGCAGGCAGGCAGGCAGGCAGGCAGGCAGGCAGGCAGGCAGGCAGGCAGGCAGGCAGGCAGGCAGGCAGGCAGGCAGGCAGGCAGGCAGGCAGGCAGGCAGGCAGGCAGGCAGGCAGGCAGGCAGGCAGGCAGGCAGGCAGGCAGGTCCCACCTGGTTGCGTTTGCTTGGTCCAGTGGAGGGGTTAGTGAGGGACAGGGGCTGCCAGCCCGGAGGCTTCAACCCAGAAGGCCCCGCCCCGTCTGGCCCCACATGCACCTGCAGCGTTGAGCTTGGCCGGCTGCTGCTGGCTGCAGCCCCAGGAGGACTCACCCCAGCTGCTGCAGGCTGTGAGGCCAGATCTGCAGCCAGGTGCGACACCGCAAAACAGGCAGTGTGTCTGCATGTGGCCGTGGAGGTGGAGGTGGAGGCGGAGGCCTTGCAGTGCATCCTGATGTGGTGAGTTTGTGCGCAGGCTGAGCCTAGTGTGTGATGACTGCTGGCATGGGGCCCTAACTGGTGTTTGTGCATGCAGGGGCACATGGCCCTGCAAAGCTGATGCTGTGCAGCTTGTCCTCCCAGGCTTCACCCAGGCTTTACCAAACCCAGAGTGTCCGTCCCGCTGTTGCAGGGCTCCAGGGCTGACACACCCAGAATGTCCATATAGTGTCCAGACCCCTGATGCCGTCCTGCTGTGCAGTGCTCCATTACCTTGCATGAAAACACTTGGCACGTATTCTTTGTGCCTACCTACCCAGTGCTTGCTCTGCAACTGTTGCATGGTAAACGCATGATGACTGCATAATAGTTGGCTGCATGATAGACCTCTGGCTCCTTGAGGCCCACCACCCCCTAGAGCCCACCCCTGCTTGCCACCCTCATCCAGCCTTGCCTGTCCCTCTTTATGCTGTAGCCTGCTGCCCTGTCTGCACTGGATCTTCACCTGGTGCAGGGGCTGGGGGCCCAAGCAGGGCCTGCTGAAGGGCAGCCTCCACGGAGGATGCAACCTGTGCTGCACTGGGGGCTGGGGCCACGGCCAGGCCAGCAGCTCGGGCAGTGCCTGCCTTGGGTTTGCTGGCCTGCTGCTGCTTGGCTGCTAGCAAGGCCTGCACAGGAGATGAGTGGCGGCAGCAATGGCATTCACGGCAGCAGCAGGCAGCAGCAAACAGCAGCAGCACTGCCAGGCTTGGACAGCACACCAATATAGCATGGGCACTACCAATGCAAGGCATGAGAACAACCTATCACACAATATCCTGCCACGGGCTGAATTAGTGTCTTTCTTCACAGTGACATCCGTAGCCAGCAGCCTCTCAGCAGGCACATCACACTTGTCACCCCGGCCCTCACAAGGCGCTCTTACGCAAGCCGCGCTGCTCGCATCCACCCGACAGCCCACTGATAGCCTCACCGCACCTGCGTCTTCAGTTGGTTCATCAGTAGCTTCTCCGCCGTCTTGCGCAGCGTGGAAGCCTGTGCCTCGCGACGCCTGCGGCGTGCGATGTGTGTGCTGCGCTTCAGAGCGGGGGTCGTGCCGTCGAACACGAAGACGGGGCGCACGCGGTGGAACAGCAGCCTGCGGAACGGCAGTGGAGGTCGAGCAGCTGGCAGCGAGGATAACGCCAGGATTGCTGCTGGTGTGACAGACGGCAGATATACTGAGGGTTGGCCTGGCCTTCCACGCGATGATCATATATGCTGCATGCGTCAGTTCTGGCACGTCTACTGCTGCCACCGTCATTTCTGCCACTGCTGCTGCTTCTACTGCTGCTGCTGCAGTTGCTACAGGCACGACTGCTGTCACAGCCGCTGTTGCTCAGCAGGTGTCCTGCCCTGCCCAGTGGCTGAGGTGGGCTGTCAGGAACACAAACCTGCAGATCCTTCTAAAGAAGCCCAGCAGGTGAGCGTGACGCATCATCTCTCCCCGCTCATCCCGCATTGCCTTCATGAACTGAAAGATCCAGATGGACGCGTCTGTGCGCAATCAGTCACAGCATGCACGTCAAGTCACTGTCAAGCAACAGTGCCTTACCTCAGCTGGGGCAGCGAGGGGACATAGGTCATGGAGGGCACAGCCTTGCATGTGCTAGTCAGCCCAGCTCTGCCAGCTTGTTCATAGCGAGCAGGCACTGGGCATGAACGCATTCGTGTGTTTACGATGATGATGGTGATGGATGTCACAGCAGGAAGGCAGAGAGGACACCCCAGCACTGAAGGGTGGGCATGGTGGGTAGGGGCAGCACCCCTGCACCTCCACACCCGGGAGTTCTGAGGCTGCTGCTGCTCAGAGACTGCTGCTACTGCTGCTGCTGCTCAGAGACCCCATACCCAAGAGCTCTAAGGCTGCTGCTGCTGGGCGTCATTGAGGGTGCACACCCTGCTCAGTAGGTCACCCACTCTCCAAAGCTATGTGGGCTGCACCTCCTCTGCAGCTGCTCAAGCCTGCATGCTAGGGACTGCCCAGCCCTGCCAGCTTGTTGACAGGGAGGAACTCCTAGGCACAGAGGGTGGGCAGGGAGAGTAACCCCGCAACAAAGCGCTGTGAGGGCTGCTGCTGGTGCCTGTGTGGCACTGTACTGGTGCCTGTGTGGCACCCTCCACCCACACCGCTGTGAGATGCATGATGTGAGCTGTACCTGCCCAGGCCCAATAGGCTGGAGCCCCCTGGAACCCCCAGAGGGGCTGATGCAGCGCCGGCTGCTGTGCTGGTGGACGCACCTCCGATGACCCCACACAGCCAGCAGCTTGAACAGCCAGCCCAGCAGACCTAGCCTCACAGCCAGCAGCACCCAGTGGCCCCCAGCCCCACTACCCAGACTGCCACGCCTGCTGAACCTGGCCAGGGCCACGACTAGGACAGGACAGGGCGAGGGCAACAGCTAGGGCCAGGCTGCCACTCGTGCAGCACAGCTGCCGCCTCCAGGTCTTGAGGGAGGGCAGGCAGCTGTACCCGCACACCAAGCCAGCGCTACACATGCAGCACGCCTAGGAAAGCGTGCCATGGCTGCTGGAGGCGGGCTGGAGGCCTGAGCTGCCAGCGCTGCAGGGTGCACCTAAAGGTTTACCAGGCGTGGGGTGAGCAGCTGCCTGAAGTCTTGCTGCAGTGCCAGCGAGCAGTAGGAGCAAGGCGGGGCAGGCAAGGCCAGGCCAAGCCTGTCAGCTGGCACGTTCGCAGCTGAGGAGCCTGTTCTGCTCTATCTCAGCTGCACGCACTTCTGTTTTTACAGGTGGCTTCAGAGTCAATCAAACTGCCCTGGCGTGGCTCGTAGGCAGCCAGTGATGGACAGGTGGTCACAACCACTTCACCCATGGCAACAATAACTGAACTGCAGGGCTTTCCCTTGGCTGAAAGGATTGTGATGCATCTGATTGGCATAGCAGACAAGATGGCTAAGTACTAGGGGTAGACTTTCAGTAACTGTGTACCGTTGTGCTGTTGGATGCGCTGCTATCACGAGATACCGGGCCCAGGGTCAACCGCGCACCGATGGCAAGTCGCTTGTTCGCGATGGCTTCGATGTTTACGCGACGACCCACTGGCTCCAAGAGGCTCCACAAGCCGTGGACTCCCATCGCAACCCGCCGCTCCCTCAATTGTTGAACCTGCTACTCCGCAATACGACATGGGCACAGCACGGGCGCAGCATGGGCGCATGCACCGCAATGTGAGGGCGACCATGCACGGCCTCGTCATTACATCACACGCCCATCAAATTGCTCTATTCACTATCCTGGAACCTAGAGTGGCTGGCGTGCTGCCCAAACTCAGACTGAACTCCGATTAGTTGACGTTCCAATACTCCAATCGTCGCATTTAGGGAAAGCCCACATAGTGTTATCCGCCTTGCCATTTCAGCGCAACCTTACGAGTGCGTGCGATGGACGGAGTGAGCGGTGCCGACGGACTTCGAGCAAGACGTGCCATGTATATCGCCATGGCTCCCGCCTTCGGGCTAAGCCGCTTGGCGGACACTGCGGCTGATTGGCCAACTTTAGTCCGGCGTTCAGGCTGGGTGGGCGGACCGGGGATGGCTGCCTCGGCTGCCTTAATAGAGCCTCCGTCCAGTGCACGACTGTGTGACTGCACGCCTTCACGGTGGCGTAGCATTAGGCTTGTTGACGCAGGGATCGATAGCAGCTGGCGCAGACGGGCCACGCGCTTCTGATGCTCCGGGTCGGCGAGAGGCGTATTGGCGGTGGGGGAGGTCGGGGGTTGCCCGATCCTGTTTGGAACGGGGGCTTCCAACCGGGCAGTCGATGGCGGCGCTGCCTCCAGCAACCCCTGCTTTTCAGTGGCCGCGAGTTCCGCACGACGTTGCATGTAGCGCCACGGTGGGAGCTGGGGCTGACCTCCCTGCAGCCAACAACAAAACATCGCAAACTGGAAAGAGACTACGGCAACACAATGGTCGCAGTCTGTTGAACGTTGCTTGCAAGCGGGGCTCTGGTCAAGGACAAAGTACAGGGCCTCGAGCCTGCCCACTGATCACACTCCTTGCTGATCCTTGATGCCATGCCACTCACATCCGCTGCTGTCCAGTCAGGGGCAGTGGTAGGGCTGAGGACTGACCCATCTGCTGGAGCAGCAACCTTCTTCTTCCACTCTGAGCGCTTCAGCTTGTACCTGCACCACACAGAGTTGTCAGTGGACGGCAGGACGAGTGCAAACCTACTACCTCTGATGCCTTGCATACACTTGAGCTTGTGGTGGGCTGCCCCACCCACACAATTGGCCAAGAACACTACACACATAGACTTAGTCTTCAACGTCACAGTGGGCATGGTTCGCAGGACTGTCAGGGTGCAGCGTGGTACTGCCAGAGTGACATGGTGCATTGTGAAACTGGAGCGTCCGATGCCCAGCAGCCATTCCAGGCTGACGGCGTAGCGGTGTGAAAACGGGAACACCATCCTACAAGGAATAGCAGCAATGACGTTGCTGCTGCCAGTGGGTGCCTGCTGCTGCAGTCTGCTGCTGCTGCTGCTGCTGCTGCTGCTGCTGCTGCTACTACCGCTGCTGGTGGTGGCAATCCTGATGCTGGTGGTGTTAAACAGCAGCTGGTGGAGGTGCTGTCACTGCTGCTCCTTACAACAAAGGACCCACGGGCTGCTGCTGCTGCCCAGCCTACTAGGTCCCTTTCCACTGGTTCCCCTAATGTGACATGTGCAGACAGACACTGCAGTCTCCAGACTACTATGCTACTATGCAACTGCCCACCATACAAGGTGCCCCTGCTATGCAGCCACCCCAGCCATGTGAGTGGTGCAGTATCCAGGCTACTGACCTGAACCACACCCTCATGGGCGTGCCTTGCATGTTCAGCTTGCGCTGGAGGTACTTGGTGAGGAAGGTGGTGAAGGCAGCATTCACCGGGCAGCTCCCCGACATGAACACCACAATGGTGGGAGGGCGGCTGCTCACCTAGACTTGGCAAGGGTGGGGGCAACAGCAGCAGCAGCAGCAGCAGCAGCAGCCGACAGCAGCTTGTCTTCCCAGCATTGGATCGGGTTGAAAAGGGAGTGGAGAGGGGATGTATGTGTGATTGAGTCATGTCAGATGGCCTCTCAAGGGAGTATGGAGTATTTGAATTGGGCAGCAGGAAGCTCACTCCAGGCAGTAGGTGGTGCAGCCAAGTGGTGGGTATCCTCTATTGCTTAGCTGCTTCCTGAGAACCATGCTGCCACATGACCTCGGCTGCAGGGCTACAGACCCAGCTATAGAGCAGGCTGGGTGAGGGCGAGCATTCAGGACAAAAGAGCCTACACAAGCAGCACAGCTCCTGCTCAACAAGTGGATGGCTTGGCTCATCCCAACCTTGATGCGATACGAATTCATGTGTCACACATACTCGAACATGTGTGTGCTTGTCATAGCTGGTGGCTGGCTGCGGGGTGACAGGGGGAGGCTGATGACTGCCAACTCCATATGGCGCAGTAGGTCACCATCGAGATCTGACCTACCTGGGCAAGGTACTTGATGCGCTTGACCTCAGATGGCCCCGCACCGCCACGTGTTGCCACCAGCAGGTTGCGCAGGACGCGGTTCAGCTGCCCAGTGCCTATCCTGGGGCGCGAGCAAGATGGGAGCCAGCCAGCCAGGCAAAGACACAGGCTTTGCAGACTATCTCCCTCACCACTCCTTCCTGCAGAACCACTGCTTTGCTGCTTCTTTAAACCCTTACTCCCGTCCCCCTTTGCCCCCATACCCCCTCCACTCATACCCTTTCCCCTCTTACCCTCCCCCTCGGCCCCATACCCCCTCCACCCATACCCTTTTCCGCTCCGCCTCCCCCCCTCTGCCTCTCCCCCTTTCTCCCTTTCCCCCTGCTTGCCGGCGCTGGCAGCTCCCCTGCCACAGCTGCCAGTCTCACCGTGTGCACCACGTGTTGTGCACCTGGAGCACTTGAGGCAGCAGCCTGTCCACCCCCTTGTTCAGCTCAGCGCTGATGGGCACCACAGCAGGGCAGCCAGCATTTGTGATCGTATCCCTCTGCAGTAACAGCAAGGTGATGAAAAGGTCTTTCGTGTCTACCTTTCAGCAGCAGCAGCAGCAGCAGCAGCAGCAGTAGCAGCAGCAGCAGCGGCGGCAGCAGCAGCAGCAGCAGCAGCAGCAGCAGCGGCGGCGGCGGCGGCAGCAGCAGCAGCAGCAGCAGCAGCAGCAGCAGCAGCAGCAGCAGCAGCAGCAGCAGCAGCAGCAGCAGCAGCAGCAGCAGCAGCAGCAGCAGCAGCAAAGTGACTACTACAACGCATTCTACTTCTTTAAGGCATCTGCCTTGGGGTCGAATGGTTGAGGTACCTCTTATACATCAGGAAGCCCACCAGCCCACCCTGCAGCCCCCGAAACCTCCCACTAGCTTCTCACCAGCTTCTCGCGCAGTGTACTCAGGAACGCGGACCGCTCTTCCGGCCCTGGCAATGCGTCCATCTTGTTGGCCGCCAGCACCACACCCTTGCCCTCCGCCACGATGCGTTGCAGCAAGGTGACCTCTCGACTGGTCAACACCTAGGTACACCAGTCGAGAGGTCAGCACCAGGTCAGCACCACAGCCAGCACTAGGTGACACAAGGTCAGCACCAGGGCAGCACCAGGTCAGGTGACACACACCAGCTTGGGTATGGACCATGCTGGAGGGTTTAATGGGATAGCGTATAGCGGGCACATTCAAATACCTCGTGACGATATTGGTGATGGTGATGTTGATGGTGACCAGCTGAGGGCCAAAACACAGACTATGCAGCACAGACCATGGCAAATGCCCCGTGATTATGAAGATGGTGGTGACCAGCCAAAGGTCACACCATCTTCATAATCACGGGGCACACCCGCTGGGAGATCATACCAGCCAAGACGATGAGATGCACAGCTGGCAGCTAAAGAGGCTGATCCTCATCCTGGCTATACTATTTCTAGGGTCATGTACACTGCCATGCCACCCTGCTTCCCTGGGGCTCTGCACCTGCTGCGTCTTCATCGCCGCGCTTGCGTCCACCACCAGCACCACAACCTGTGCCCTGTCCAGCGCACGGAGAGACTTGGTGCGGGCGGCGTCCGCCACCGCGCCGCCCACGTCATCGAATTTGTGCACCCTGGATTGGTTGACGTAGCCAGCGGTGTCAACGATGTTGAAGTCCTGGCCGCGCCAGGTGAACTCGGTGAGCACAGCGTCGCGAGTGAGCCCGGGCTCGGGTCCTTGGGATGGCAGGATGCGAAGGAGTCCAGGCAGGCGGAGGCAGGTGGAGGCAGAGCAGTGGCAGGAGCCGTTATGGGAACAAGTGGGGCAAGGGGCAGGGACTGGTGGTGGTGTGAGCCGGGCAAGGGGCAGGGACGGAGGCGGGAGCTGAGGCAGGCGTGGGAGCTAAAGCAGGGGTATGTGTCGGCCAAAGGGCAGGTCGGAGGGACATTGAGTAATATCAAATGAGCGATATTACAACCGAATACTATGGAAGCGTGCATACGACAATAGGTCATGCACATGGAGGTCATGCACATGGAGGTCGTGCACATGGAGGTCGTGCACATGGAGGTCAGCATGAGGCCGCACACCTCACCAGTCAGGGCCTGCTCCCTCCCCAGCAGCCTGTTCAGCAACGTTGACTTGCCCTGCACCCAGGAGCCGGCACCAGGAATCCTGCACTAGCTGCCAAAGCTGCCGGGCATCAGGTATGCGGCGCCAACTGTGGCTCCAGCACCCAGGATGTGACACTACCAGTCACGGCAACAGGTCAGGTCAGATCCTCCTAGCACTGAGTGCCACCCCAGCATACGAGGTAGGTAGGGCAGGCAGGGTGTGGGGGGGAAGGAGGACAGGGCCCTGTGGATTGCAAATGTCACTAGGCCAGGCCAGGTCAGGTCAGGTCAGGTCAGGTCAGGTCAGGTCAGGTCAGGTCAGGTCAGGTCAGGTCAGGCCAGGCCAGGCCAGGCCAGGCCAGGCCAGGTCAGGTCAGGCCAGGCCAGGCCAGGTCAGGTCAGGTCAGGTCAGGTCAGGTCAGGTCAGGTCAGGTCAGGTCAGGTCAGGTCAGGTCAGGTCAGGTCAGGTCAGGTCAGGTCAGGTCAGGTCAGGCCAGGCCAGGCCAGGCCAGGCCAGGCCAGGCCAGGTCAGGTCAGGTCAGGCCAGGCCAGGCCAGGCCAGGCCAGGCCAGGCCAGGCCAGGCCAGGCCAGGCCAGGCCAGGCCAGGCCAGGCCAGGCCAGGCCAGGCCAGGCCAGGCCAGGCCAGGCCAGGCCAGGCCAGGCCAGGCCAGGCCAGGCCAGGCCAGGCCAGGCCAGGCCAGGCCAGGCCAGGCCAGGCCAGGCCAGGCCAGGCCAGGCCAGGCCAGGTCAGGTCAGGTCAGGTCAGGTCAGGTCAGGTCAGGTCAGGTCAGGTCAGGTCAGGTCAGGTCAGGTCAGGTCAGGTCAGGTCAGGTCAGGTCAGGTCAGGTCAGGTCAGGTCAGGTCAGGTCAGGTCAGGTCAGGTCAGGTCAGGTCAGGTCAGGTCAGGTCAGGTCAGGTCAGGTCAGGTCAGGTCAGGTCAGGTCAGGTCAGGTCAGGTCAGGTCAGGTCAGGTCAGGTCAGGTCAGGTCAGGTCAGGTCAGGTCAGGTCAGGTCAGGTCAGGTCAGGTCAGGTCAGGTCAGGTCAGGTCAGGTCAGGTCAGGTCAGGTCAGGTCAGGTCAGGTCAGGTCAGGTCAGGTCAGGTCAGGTCAGGTCAGGTCAGGTCAGGTCAGGTCAGGTCAGGTCAGGTCAGGTCAGGTCAGGTCAGGTCAGGTCAGGTCAGGTCAGGTCAGGTCAGGTCAGGTCAGGTCAGGTCAGGTCAGGTCAGGTCAGGTCAGGTCAGGTCAGGTCAGGTCAGGTCAGGTCAGGTCAGGTCAGGTCAGGCCAGGCCAGGTCAGGCCAGGCCAGGCCAGGTCAGGTCAGGTCAGGTCAGGTCAGGTCAGGTCAGGTCAGGTCAGGTCAGGTCAGGTCAGGTCAGGTCAGGTCAGGTCAGGTCAGGTCAGGTCAGGTCAGGTCAGGTCAGGTCAGGTCAGGTCAGGTCAGGTCAGGTCAGGTCAGGTCAGGTCAGGTCAGGTCAGGTCAGGTCAGGTCAGGTCAGGTCAGGTCAGGTCAGGTCAGGTCAGGTCAGGTCAGGTCAGGTCAGGTCAGGTCAGGTCAGGTCAGGTCAGGTCAGGTCAGGTCAGGTCAGGTCAGGTCAGGTCAGGTCAGGTCAGGTCAGGTCAGGTCAGGTCAGGTCAGGTCAGGTCAGGTCAGGTCAGGTCAGGTCAGGTCAGGTCAGGTGGAGGCAGGACAGGGTCAGGGCAAGTCAACACAGGCCAGGTCATGGCCCTGCACAGCAGCAGCACCCCACACTCTGCAGCCCAATACGCAACCCAATCCAGGACCGCAACCCATTCCACATTATAATCCTGGGCGTTGCGGGAGCACTTCATTGTAACCCAAGACTGGACTTGCAGAAAGTTTGGCCCCACACGCTGCAGTGGCCCTGCACCATGGGCTCACCGCATTGGGTAAGCCCATGAGGGCCAGCCTGATGGGCCCTGTCGCTGCCCCTCCTCCTAGTCGCCCAGCGTACTCCTCCACGCTGAGCAGCTGCTGGGCAGCTTCTGACTCCTCCTCCCCATCCCCATCTCCCTCCTGCCCCCTCTCTGCCCCATCTACCCCAACCCCTAGTGAGCTGACATTATCTGAGCCATCTTGGTTAAGTACGGTAGCTCCTCTATCTTTGCCTGTGCTGATGACATCCAGCTGCTGCTGCTGCTGCTGCTGCTGCTGCTGTGTTTCGTCACTGTTCCTGCTGCTCATGTGACTGCTCCGCATGAGCTCCACACTGGCCGGATCCACGCCTGCCTCCAACAGGCGTTGCCGGCGCAGAGCGTCCAGTCGCGGTTGCAGTGCCACATACAGGTCAGCCATGCCCTCTCCGCTGGCTGCCGACACCGCCACTAGCTCACCAAAACCCAGCGTGAAAGCGTCGGCCATGGTCTGCTGCATGGCTGCGGTCAGCATCACAGCATGTGCTGTGCACGAGTACATATGCAGCTCTTCATGCTTCATAAGTGCGAACGTGCTGGCAGCCAGCTTGAGCAGCATGCGCTAAACGGCTCCACACACTGCACAGTCTTTGTGGTGTGTTACAGCAACGCTGATGGCATGTGCTTGTGCTGCATAGCGGTGAGTGCCATGGCAATGATGACAACGATGACTGCACACCCTTGTCAGGCTGCTGGATGGCTTATTGTATCTTCGTTACCCACCAGGTGCTGAGCTGCAGCTTTGGGTCACCCAAGAGAAACGTTACCCCTTGCACGGCCAGTGCGCGGGTGGTTTGGGCCTCAACACGCATTCTGCCGCTCTGCTTTCCCTGCCCCCACCTGCCCCCACCTTGCCTTGCCGCGGCCCCTTCTGCCTTGTTTGCCACCAGCAGCACCTGGTCAGCGGGGTAGCAGCGCCTCAGCCAGTGAGCCAAAGCTAGGTCTGACCCGGCCATCCCTGTCCTGCCAACAGGGACAAAGCAGGCAGCAGGGCATTCTTGCTGTGCTGCATTGTCATACTTCGTCACACATATGGTGTGTGCATTGTCTTACTTAATCACACACATGGTGTGGGAGCAGGAGGACAGGAGCACAGGAGGACAGCAGGGCAGGTGGGCAGGAGGACAGGAGGACAGCAGGGCAGGTGGGCAGGTGGGCAGGAGGACAGGAGGGCAGGAGGGCAGGTGGGCAGGAGGGCAGGAGGGCAGGAGGGCAGGAGGGCAGCAGGGCAGGTGAGCAGGAGCACAGGAGGGCAGGAGGGCAGGTGGGCAGGAGGGCAGGAGGGCAGGAGGGCAGGAGGGCAGGAGGGCAGGAGGGCAGGAGGACAGCAGGGCAGGTGGGCAGGAGGGCAGGAGGGCAGGAGGGCAGGTGGGCAGGAGGACAGGAGGGCAGGAGGGCAGGAGGGCAGGAGGGCAGGAGGGCAGGAGGGCAGGAGGGCAGGAGGGCAGGAGGACAGGAGGGCAGCAGGGCAGCAGGGCAGGTGAGCAGGAGCACAGGAGGGCAGGAGGGCAGGTGGGCAGGAGGACAGGAGGGCAGGTGGGCAGGAGGGCAGGAGGGCAGGCACACCTGTGCCATCCTGAGCGCAGGCATCCACTCACTTTGCGTCTATGACGAACAGGGCAAGGTCAGCGCCCTGAAGCATCTTGGCGTTGATAGCATTGGCTCGCGCCTGCCAGCAGCAGGCAGCGCAGCAGCCCATGCAGTGGTTATGCCGCAGCCAGACCATGCCTCATGCTGCCTCTCCCAGCAGCCAAGGCCGCTTGCAGCAGCCAAGCAGGCTGGAGCTCACCCAGGGCAGGCTACAAGCCAGCCCAGAGGAGAACCCTGTGCTTCCCTACCCAGACCTAGGCAGGTGCTGGATAGGGAACCCACAGCCACCTGCACCCTGCACCACAAGCTCTGATCACAACCGCAAAACCACCGCGCTCTTCTCACTCACCTGCTCACCTGGATGCTGAGGGCAGGGGCGTCTGGCTCCACCCCTGCTGTGTCGGCCAGCCTGAACACCAGGTCGCCCAGCCGGGCCGTCTCCTCATGCCAGTCACGTGTGACGTGTGATTTTGGGGTGTTGTACACCTGATGGGATGGGGCCCGGCACAATGGTGTGACGGGAGCAGCGCCACTTCGAGCCAAGTGCAGTGCACTGCATCATATTTGCAACTATGCCAATCACACTCAGCAGCGTTGGTTGCACCACCATGTTTGGCATATGCCATGTGACCATGTTGATGACCGCTCAACATGGGAGCGTCCATGCATCGAGTAGTGGGTGGATCAATATGTGCACAAGTGTACGCACATGCATGTGTGCTTGCTAGTGCAATACAGCGGAGGAGGCAGTGTGTGCAGGAGGTTCGTCCCACCACAGCAGCCTTGCGCCGTGCAAGCCTGTTGAACAGCGCTGACTTGCCCACATTGGCTCGACCTATGAGGGCAAGCTGTGAGCAGCAGAACAAAACGTCATGCACTTTATCACTGGCCACTAGCAACATGCCACATCTTGCAGTGGAGCAACAAGCCGCACACCTTAGGCAGGAGGTGGGGCTGCTCTGCTATCCTTGCTGCGACTGCCTCACTGATGGACTCCGCCGTCACATAGTTATTTGCACTGAGTGACTGCAAGGACTCAACCGGCCGGAAGCGGCGTGCGCAGAAGGTTGCTAGCCTAACACCGATGAACATGCAGCTGCGCAATCAGCGCGGTATGGCATCGGCGTCACAAGCGGGAACAATACGATCATGTGTCTCATCCCATGAATCAATCAGACAAACAATTTGTCCCTTACACAGGGTGTGTGTATGCGAGAGCATACATAGGGTAGGAATCGAGCTCTCCTAGGGTGGGGACACAGTATCATCAGCCACTACCGGTTGTGGAGAAGTGGACGAGCTTCCCAGGAAAGGGACAAATGGTTACCTATTGGCATGCTGTTTCTTGTAGCCGCGCTGTCGTGTGCGTAGGATTGACAACCTCATTGACCCTGGGCACGCCAGATGACGCCCGGTAGTGCTTGGAGTGCCATACACCTCGGTCAGACTCAGAAACCGTTACAGACAAGAGATTGTTACTCCCGTTCAAGATTTCCACGCGAGTGTATTCCATGGAATCGAGCCAACTACAGATTGTCACAGCATGCATGCTCAGGTTGTGATTGAACCCTTCCCCCGGCCTATGTGACAGAAGGATACACGTCAGGTCCACAGGCAATCTGCCGCCCTCTTTCTCATCAACACATACCAAGCGACAGGTTGCCCAGCTGTGCAAGGTGCTGGCAAACTACCCTACTCCACAGGCTCTAATGCGCGTTCCTGCCAGGATTGGAGCCATGTCAACGGTAAAGCTGTGCATAGCTGCTGGATAGGTGCAGGAGTGGATGAGTGCAGTGGATGTCATGCCAGCAAGGTCACGCTCAGGGCTATGACAAGGGTGTGATGGTCCATGCACACGCACATGCCTCTGACCCATGTCACATATCCTCATCACAGCTCCCTCAACCAACAATGTGGCGTGTGCCTTTGTCACCGGTTGTTCTGCATCACTCGTAACGTCTCCAAGGACACAGGCGCCCATCGATCCCTCAGCAGGGCCCGGATGACGTTTTGGGTGTTGTCTAGCACTACGCTGGTGCTGCCAAATGCGTACACCTGGCAAGCAGAGGCGTGGCACCCGGATCCAGCAGGCACAGGAGGAGCTCACTAGCAGGCTGCCAGCAGGCGAGGGTGAGGCATCAGTAAGTGGCAGGCAGAGGTGCAGAAAGTGGCAGGGAGGACAAGGCAGGGGTTAAGGCAGTGCCTCGCATCATCAGGGCAGGGCCAGCACACTGTTTGTGTGGCACTCTATAGAGCAGCGCTGGAGTCTGCAAGCTCACACAGCAGCAACTGGGCACACCCTGCTACATATGGCAAACATACACGCATTGGCCACCAGCTCTGCCAGAACATGAGCAACACACTCTGGCACATGCCATGCCATGTCATGATGATGATGATGATGAACAGCTCTGCCACTACTCACAACACGCACGCATCTCCCTCTGAGCCCTCTGCCTACCTGCATGCCGTCTTGCACCCTGCCTGGTCGCGGCAAGAACTGTATGCTGTGCTGTTCCGCATAGTGCTGCACCATCTCCTTCAGTGTTGGCTCGTGACCAAACATCATGGCCGCATGTGCTGCCGCCGCTGCCGGCGCTTGCGATGCAGCCGCCACCCCTGCTGCCGACCCTTCATTAGCCCAGCGCGATGTAAAGGCTGCACTGGGTCCGTCAGAGAAGCCAGGACCCAGACCCGCCCCAGATCCACTCAAGCCCGCCCGGCCATCCACTGCCTGGTTCATCATGTCCAGGGCCTCTGTGAAGTGAGCGCGCACTCGCTCCAAGGCCATTACGCTGGGAGGGAAGGCAGCTTTCCAGCCGAGGTACCAGCGGGTTACCTCATCATAGTCAGGCTGGTGGGACAGCCAAAATGCAAGCACCTTCGGGCAGGCAACCAGATGGCACCAAGCACCCTGTCACCTGCCATGCAGCCTGTTGACTGGTTGATGCCAGGAAGACAGACTGTGGACAGTAGCTCAGGGGTAATTGAGAAAGCCAGCAGGCAGGCAGGCAGGCAGGCAGGTAAACAGTTTAGGCATGTGGAAGACGGTTTGGCAAGTACGGCTACACTTGTGAGCTGTCACACATCACACCCTTTCTCCCTCCCTTTCCAATGGAAAGGATGGCCCCTGCAGTGCACACTGTAACCTCACTGTCATGAACAGGCCTCACACCCCTGAGCATCCTGAGCTGACCGGAGTGTGCTTGCTTGTCACCCCATCCAGAGACACCTGCAGCCTGGTGCCTCACCTGCTTCCACTGCGGGAAGAAGCCCCCCTCCAGCAGTGACACCATCTGAGGCTCAGGCAGGCAGTCGGTCCAGGCCATCACCCACTCAAAGGGCGCCATGTCCTGGGCCAGGGGGTTCACCTGGGGCAGCAGGGCAAACCTGCACTAAGGGGTCACCCTGGAAGCCTGGAGCCTGGAAGTCTAGAACAATCTAAAGGGGCCTGAAAGCCTGGAAACAGGAGGTAAGCTGGAACATGCGGAACACGGTTAACCCTGTACTACCGTGTGGCATGCATACAGGAACCCTTCCTCCTTTTGTACGGCTTGCATGCAAAACACCCTCACTGCAAGCACCTTCATCAACGTCACCCGACAATGTCAAGCACGAAGCGAGGGACTGGGTCAGGTGGGGGGTACTGGGCTTGCTAGCAGCTGACCTGAAAGCCTGCCAGCGCTGCAGCCAGCTTGGGTGTAATGGAGCGCAGCAGCAGGTCAGACCAGTCCAGGGGGGAGAGTGCGTTCTTCCACGGCGCCAGCAGCACTAGGGCTGAGCCGTCACTAGGGTGCCAAGCCTGCGGGCAAAGGCCATTACAGCAGCACTGATAACGCCATGCAGTACAACAACGACAGCAGTTGCAGGGGCGATAACATGGCAGCCGCAGGGCTAACCATGAAGATGACATAATACGGTTGACAGCTTAACAGCTGGTGCTTGCTCAGGAGGTATGCCACGTGTGTATGCATGTATGTGTGTGTGCTTGGGCAATTGATGGCACCTCACATGATGTAATTGGCAAGTCAACAGACCAACATGCACCCATCATGCTTAATGGTTTGTGCATTGTGCAGTGTGGCACCAGGATTAGACAATGGCTACGTTCACATCTGACACGACCATCTTCCCACAAAGCACACAGACCGGCCATGGGGCTTTCTGTGGGCAGCCTCAACTGCCTTTACCTGCAGTGCCACATACAGCTTGTGCCGGATACCAGGGTACAGCTGCTGCAGGGGCCCTGCCAGGTGCTCCAGCCATGGGTGCAGCCAGGTGTGGATGGCCACCGTCTCCTGGCGCGGTTCCCAGCTCAGCACTGCCTGCTGCAGCCGGGGCATGACCAGCATGTCCAGCACGTGATCAAGGGCAGCTCTGGGCAGGAGCGAAGCCCACACATCCAGCCACGCCAGCAATGGCTCAGGGTCGCGTGGCTGCCAGCTCGTGCAGGCCGCACGCATGGGTGGCAGCACCAGCTCTGAAACCAGCCACAGGTATGGGTCGGAGCCGCTACCGTCCAACCCAGTGCCGGCAAACAGGCTCCCGCGCGTGGCAGCCCCTCCGGCCTGCCCGTAGCCGGCACTGCCGGGCTCCAGCAGCGGTCGCAGTCGACCAAATTCTACAGCGCCGCGTTTGGGATCTATCAAGGGTGCCCAGCCATGCAGCAACTCAGCGAGGCGCGGGAGGATGGCCGCAAGTGCGGGTGCTGCGAGGTTGTAGAGAATGTACTCCTCGCGGTAGTGGCGCGCCAGGTGCGTGAATGCCGCCTCCACTTCGTCCAGAGACATGGTGGAAGGGCCAGCGGAGGTGCAGCGGTCCACCTCCTCTAGCACGGTGGTCAAGCGCTGAAGCTGGTCTTCCTGACGTGTGACCTGAAGTGACACATGCCAACAAAGCAAACAGCTGCAGAAAAGAAGCAAAGACAGCAAGAGACTGCACTGGTAGGACAGCCTCTGACAACAATCGCAATGTGAAGTGCCTGCAGCTGCTCCCATCTTAGATCTTTTCTGTGTGTGGGGGTGCAAGAGCGCTGCGGATGGAGGCTGCAGCTTGGTCTGTGTGCCCCATCTGCTGTCGGACGGGCCCACTGTACAAGTCTTGAATCAAACTCTCAACCTGTGTAAAGGGGTAACCGTCTTGCAGGGTCATGACCCACCTGCTCTTGAAGCAGCTTTTCTTCCCTGGCCAACAGGGTGGCTGTGTCCTGCTCGTGGCGCAGCTTGGCATCCAGTTTCTGAATGTCAGCCTCAGCCAGGTCCACCAGCAGCTGCAGGTTGTGCTGGAGCTCCGGCATGGGCACAACGCTGTCTCCAACACCGCCGTCCTGTACCCACCCCAGGACAGCCGCCTCAGGTCACAGCCGTGCAGCATGACACGTCAGTGGCCAGCCACCCTGCACGCTGAGGCTTGACCCTGAGCCCTGGCTGACAGGCTGAGAGGGACACCCGGTCAAGGCTTGGCAGGAGGAGATGAAACTCATGGCTTGGCATGCAAGACTCGCAATGTTTGCATGCACTGTTGGCATCAACACCAGCAGCTCCAGCTTGACTCAATCCACAAACCTCCTAGAATGTCAGCTACACAATGCAGGAGGCATAGCAGCAGGCAGCAGTGCCAGTCTGCCAACAATGGCATGCAGCTGATCGTGGGCTTACGCATGTGTGTAGCATATGTAACCGCAGCAGAACACAGCGGCATGTTCTAGGAGCCCTGAGCATCCACCTTCATATTCAGGTGGTCCATGTTGGTGATGAGCCGAGTCTGAGGCCCACGCATGTCCAGGATGGGCTGTGCAGCCAGGGGCTTGGTAGGCGCCTCCTGCAAAACCTGGTCTGCAGAGCGGTACTCCCGCTTGACGCGCGCCTCGCTGTGCTTCTTCTTCCACAGTTTGCCTTGCTGGGCAATGGCAGCCTTCTGGTCAGCTGCGGTTTGCGGTCCCTGCACAGTGCCCATGACCAGAGGCAGACACAACGGCAGGCTGCCTGTCCACACACATCACAGTCATAACCAAGTGCCTGAGGGTGAATGAACTCCCCTGTCTGGCCTCTGGCCACGCCGATTGCCAGCGATGTCACTGAGCAATGGAGGTAGGGGTGTGTTACATGTCACTGCTCCTGAAGCGTCTGTCCCTGCTACCCCTCATGGTCAGACAACCTGCTCCCAGTCTGTGTGCCAAGCCTTGGACTGCTGCCAGGACGCTGGCTGGCTGGCTCGCCACTCAGCTCTGCAGGCACCCCTCACCCACTTGCACAGGAGCGGGCTGGCTGTCCTCTGGGTCAGGGCCGCGGCGGGCCCCAAAGCCCATGCCCATGTTCTTGGGCCGGAGCTGCACCTCCACTGGCTTGGCGATGCCTGACTTGTCCCGCCCTAATCCCTCACCCGGTTTGTAACCCATCTTCATCAGCAGCTTCATCCCCAGCCCTGCAGCAGACAGGACAAGCACGGCATGCCACAGCCGACATCCAGCGTCAGGAAGGGCAAAGGCAAGCCAAGGCTGGCCTTGGGTAAGCATCAGCTACTGCATCATCCATGGTCCACTGCCAAGCAGTCTTGAACAATGCTGCGCTTCCGCGTGAAGCTGGACACGCAGAGATAAGAGAGCGCCAGCTTCCTGTAGGACTTGAGGTGGCTCTAGCCCCTCCGCCCAGTTGTGAACCTCTTCGCCCGACACAAGCCGGTGGTTCATAGCTGACAAGCCTGGGGAGGTACCTGGCCCTCCGAGTAAGCAGATCACTGTAGCACCGTCCCTGATGGCAGAGGGTCAGGGCTGGGCTCCTTGAGTAATGAGTGCAAGGCACGTACCACCCCCTGCCCACCCACCCTTAGTGTGCTTTTCAAATGTGGCAAACTCGGGATCTGCTGCCTTTGCCACTTGCCGCTGCTTCTCCTGTACTTGCTGCTTCTTCTTGTCTTCCCGCCGTTTGTCAGCACGAGCTTGAATCCTGCACATCACGAGCCCAATGGCAGCATGTCCCCAATGACCATAACAGCTAGATACCTCTGTTCCCCCCCTCTCAACAATGTATTGCAGAACCCACCTTGCTCCAAATGCGCCAGGCAGCACGTCTCTGGCATCTTCATCGTCGTCCTGCCTTGCAGCTTGCTGCTGACTGGCTACCTCAGCCTTTGCAAAGCCCAAGCCAGGAGGTCGCACCTCAGAGCCCTCATGCTTGGCACTGCCCACTACCTCGCCTGTGGATCTGAAAGCAACCGGCCTGGAGTAGTCAGCCTTGGGCTTTTGCCCACGACCCCGCTCCTCCTCGGAGTCGCTCTCAAGAAACACCCCATATAGCTGCTCCTCCTTGGTTTGCGTTCGACCCCGCTTGACGCCTACTGCATAGAATTCGCCTCCCACCCACTGCCCGCCTGCAAGGAAGCGCCGAGCACTGACGCCGGATGTTCAACAACTAAGCTGCATCGTGGCTCAAACCTTCAAAATCGTTATCCGCATCGAACCGCGCATAGTGCTGGGGCTCGTCCATCGTTCTCCTCGGAGACAGACTTGCTCATCTCAAACCCAGTTCAGAGGTGGGCGTCATACCGACAAGGTCGAACCAGACTAGCTCAGGCTTGGACTCTATGATGTATTTTCGCAATGGGCGCCCAGCATGCGACGGAACACTTGCATCACCAGGAATAGTTGAGGATGAGGAACTAAGCAAGAGGTGCATGTGATCACTTAACATACATCTTTGGTCCTGATTGTATCGCCCCCTTTGTTAATCACCTTTGCACCGTCATTTTGTTCCTACCACCTCTGTTTGCCGGTGTAGGAGTCACCTGACTCAGGGCCTCCCAACCCCCTTGAAAAGGGGGGGTGTCCGTTTCAGGCGGTTTATTTCTCATACAGTTTGCGGATTAATCAACGAAACACATCAGTATGTAGAGTGCTCGCTTGGCTACACGCTACGGCTGTCCTGAGCGTCCATTACTATGTATATGATGCACTGCTTAGGCGTGAACCCGGCCTATGTTCTGTGGGCAGATATCACCATGCACGCCTCCTCCACCCTCGACCTTCTTAATGACGCCGTGACGAAGCATACGCAAGTATGTGTGCAGTCGCGCTTTGTGTTGCGATGGCCGGAATCGCGAGTTTGAAACCTAAGAAGCTGAAATGCTTCTTTAACGCACCCACACCACTTTTAATGCTGCGATTAGGACAGCTGCATACTTCTTAACATCTATTAGCTTTTACATGTCATTTGTGTCGCTCGCGCTGTCAAGCGAGAGACGGAGTGGTTGTGTGCTCTAGCGGTTCATCAAGACACTATGTGCACCCTTCACTTCTTGTTATAGTAGACTATGTGGCCTGATAGTCAAACTGACCGCGGGACTCTTCATAATTTAAGCCTTTTCTGCTCGTTCCCCTGTTTATGTGCTTTGTTAGTTGTAGCAAGAGCATATGCGTAGATGCGAAGCCTTCGTTGTGTCGCTACATCGTTTTGGGACATCACCACCGAGACATGTGCTTCGGTCCACGGTGCCATGACCTGCTGCACTCCTTCGCACCTCGTGTCCATCAATCCATGCCGTAGGTGCATGCCACAACGTGCATACCCCCTGGCTGTACAGTAGAGCAAAGTATGAGCAACAAGTATCTAAAGGCAAACATCTAGTAGGACTGCAAGCACCCATCGCAGATGTGGTAGCAGAACACCCTTCCCGAGCAACTGCAACTCTTGCCTTATGGCCACAACAAAGATAACAACAAGATCTGTATACTCCATAGCTAGGCCTGGTCTCTTGTCCAATAGCTACACGCCCATGGCAACAAAGCAGAGCCCTATGGCAACACCCCATGCCCGGTGGGGCTGCCACGCTCAGCAATGTGCTTCTGCACGGCCATCTGCCAGCCTGCCACTAGGGTGTTGCCGACTGGCTGATCCCTGGGCGGCACCTTTTGGTAAAGGAGGTAGGCCCTGAGCTGCTCGCGTGTGAACCGGGTTGCCTCCTTGTGGTCCTTGCTGAAGCCCTTGTTGGCTGCGGCCACCTGTGCCCGCAGCTCCTCCAGCTTGATGCTGGTGGTGGTCAGCTGCTGCTTGGTGTGGGCCAGCTCAGTGCGGGCCGCTGCCAGGTCTTTTAAGGTGGCCTCCAGGGCAGCCGCTGTGTCAGTGAGTTGGGCCTGTGTGCCCTGCAGCTGTTGCAAGAACGCCTCCTCCAGCTGGTTGAACTGCTGCATAAACTCCAGCAGGTCTAACTGCTGCTGTTGCTCACGCTCATCAACAAAGACCATCAGGCTGCAGTGCCGCTCCCTCAGCTAGCTGTACAGCTCCCGGGAGCTAAGAAGCTCAGCAGTGACGGTTGCATATGCAACAGTGAGGGTTGCATGCGCAGCGGTGAGCTGCTCCATGCTCTGGGCTGCCTCATGCCGAGCCTTAGCCTTTGCCCCGTTGGCTCTGTTTGCTCTAGTTTGTTTTGGGACGCGTGGCATGTCAAGCAAAAGGGCAGTGAGGAGGGGTTGGGAGGTGGTGGTAGGCAGCTGGGCCTGCTAGGGTGGGCTGCTGGCAGGTACTGTGGGCAGGAAACTTATGTGGTGCTTGGGCACCTGCAATTGACACGCTAAGGCTCACTGAGCTTTGAGAGTAATATTGCTTCTTCTGTCACAGCTGAGCATATGAGTAGAGTAGTCTTTGAAAGTGCGCCCAACACAAAAGTAAGACATCTCTATGAGTTTTGGCTGGATATTTTAACTTACAGCAAAATCCTACCTGCTCAGCGGAGCCGCAGCTAAAGCTTGGATTAGCCATTTACGTGTGCTGAGGTGTACTCGGAAACTCCTGCATCATCAAAAGTTCGTCGGGTAACCTGTGTTGGCGCAGGATAGGTGGCAACTGCTGCGTGCACCTCACCTCGCGGGCTGGCAGCAGCGCCTATACGTAGAGCACTAAGAGCACGCCTGCACTGCGCGATGTCTTGAGGGTGGCCGGCGGATCCCAACCACCCTGCCGACCACAATCGAAGCAGCTACTGGTTGCTGCCGTAACTAGAGTCCGCGTATAAGCCATGCCGCGCGGGGCTAAAGCCATCGGCCTGCTCCCGGAGCAATCGGTCGCATGTAACGGTCTTACATGCCAAAACATCAGAGTTGGGAGGCCCTGAACCTGAGCCATGTCAACTGAGCCACAATGTGGCATTATAAGCATACACATGGCCACCTCTACTAGCGGTATGCACTAGAGACCCTGTCTAACATGATAGGGCGTTCCCGGCCAGGTATTATTAATACCCAGGTATTAATACCCTGAGGAATTTGAACGAGGTATTAATACCTCACCGGCCCACCGGCGGCACACATCAGCGCCACTAGCGCTATGGCTACGACTGTCAGTCCTACACCGCCTGACACTCATCCTGCAGCCGAAGCGTGGCTGGACACAAAAGTACTAATGAGTACCTATGAGTAGAGTGCATTGGCTTATGCCGGATGTAATTGTATGAGTGTCGGTGTGCCATTGTGCACCAGGGCAACCCATCGGGAACATCGCGACCACGCCGAAGCGCCCAAGGCTTACAGTGTGATGAGGCTGACAGTGCCAATGTAACATAGCCGCAGTCACAGCCTTGCAGTCACAGCCTTGCAGGTTGCTCTCACAGCGAGTGACCAGGCCGCTAACTCGGTTCCAACCTATTCAACGCAGCACGCTGATGCCTTCCCAGCAAGAACGGGCGTGTCAGCGTCAGGCCGCACACTCCCTCAATCCATCACACTCGGCCGCAAAATAGTTCATGATGATGATGACACGCCGGCCGTCTAAGACACCCTATTATGAATTGAGCATCAACTACAGGGGCTGGCTGTGTGGCGTGGTGAAAAGGGCTGTGCAACGGTTGTGCATATTGAGTTGGTGTTTTCGGGTTACTGGTGTGTTGCATGTGGCACCAGCCGTCGCGGGCTCTGTCACTATAACCACGATACATACTGGCCCAATCGACTAAGGATCCTGTACTTACTCCTTCATTCTCTCGCTCCGAGGGTGAGCATACCCAACCCTGACAGGATTCGATCTTGGGACCTCTCGCACAAGTGCCACTTCCAGGTATTAATACCTCTAGTACCGGTATTAATACCCGTAGTACCCAAAACATCAGGCAGGTATTAATACCCGGCACGCCCTACTAACATGACCTCTAGTGCCTCCACGAGTCTCAGGGTCATCCGGATTGCCCTCTACGGCAGACAAACAGAACTGATTGAACATGGAACAAGCAGCAGCAGCAGTATCGGCAGCAGCAGCAGTACAGTTCCACTCCTAGCCGACCTTGCAGCCCCGGTCTTGCAGGTCCGGTGACGACCTTACAGACCCTATGCCAGGCTGACAGGACCACAGGACCACTCTGGGTCATGGCCAGCCTAAGTGCTGGCTGCAGCCGAAGCTCCCTGTGCCGCCTCTGCTCTGCCTACTGTCGCCGCTTCAATTTACCGAACCAGATGCCTCAGCCACAGGTCAGGCTCCTGCCACCGCTGCTGCGCCACCACTTACCAAACGCCCTTCTCCCTATGTTTCTGCCCCTTCCGCGCAGTAACTAATGTCCTCGGCGATGTGCACGTGTCGCCTGCCTGCATGTGCCAGGGCACATTTTTGGGTCGGTGTTCATTTGTATTGGCTTGCAAGGCTGCAAGTTGTCTCTCTTTCGTGCTTTTGACCACGCGGTTTCTTAACACGCTTTTATGCACAAGAAGAAACTATCTGCTTGGCTGACGACGTTGTTCTGCGGCGCCCAGCAGCCAGCCGCAGATGAGCAATCAGCAGGCGACGCAATTGCTGGGTCGCAGCCCAGGACGCTGCAGTCACCAGGCATCACGTCTCCGCAGCTTCAAGAGCAAGACCTCGCTGCCACATCATCATCGCCTCCCATGCTTGCATCAACAGGTCTCATCAGTCGGCTTCACCAAGCACTGGCAGTTGACAACAGCTCAGTCAACTCCAATTCAGGAAAAGCTAGGCAGGCTGTGCAGAGCAACTACTTCACCCAAGATCGTAATGTTTTAGCAGCTCCCCCGCTGAGCTACTGCATGCATGCCTTGGACACATCGTCACATGAATACTGTGACGATGACATTGAATATTTATTTTTTTCAGCCTCACACCGCAGCACAGTTGTTCCCCTACTATTACTACAGGGCAGGGGCTGTGTTATCTGTAATCCGAAATGTTTGCATGCAGCAAGCATCCGGTACCACTACCTGATTCACTACCCCAACCCGCTTGCGAAGGCCAGGCAATCTATGATGGCATGAAACACATGCTCTGATGTAAGCAACAGCTTTAGCATTGCCTAGTGGACATGCTACTGTGCTACTGGCTGCTGGGCTTGAGCCTTGGGGGCTCGCTCTCGCAGCATCTTGAAGCCCAGTGCTGGGTACTCCTTGCCCTGGGCAGGAAGTCTTCCTCGGTGTTGCCACCTGCACAACTCCAGTGGGCGCCACCTGGCCTCCCCTGCCCGCTGGAGGTTGAGGGCTGCGTTGCAGTCCCTTTCCACCCATTTGCCCAGCTTCCCAGGGGTGGCCTGGGCCAGGTAAGGGCACCACATGAGCCCCCGCACTGGCGCCTCAAACCGCTTGCTCCAGGCTGACCGCAACAAGCGGTCCTGCACCTGATCTGGCTTGGGCTTCCAGCCTTCAAGCCTGGTGGGCTTGCTGCTGTCCAGCTCCTCCTCACAGGGCTGGGGGCTGTTCAGGATTGCGCTGACCCTGCTGGTGCGGAACTCATCCACAGTCACCACCTTGCCTGGCACCCTGTCGGTTGGCTTGCCGCTGTTGGCCCTCTCCACCACCTTGCGGCAGGCCTGCAGCACGGCCTTGGCCCCCCACCCACCCCGCGTGCCAATGCTTGCGTTGCCAAAGAACACCACCAGCTGCTTGCGGGTCCCCCACTCCTGCTGGGACATGCTGGCTGCCTCCTCCTCCAGCTGCATGGCACACAAGGCACACACAAAGCGCATTGTTGTGGGTCAGGCCAAGGCCATCCGCTTTCCTTACTTAGGGTGATATGTGACATCGGCGTACTTAGCCTGCGTGGTGCTCTGCGATGGTTGGCACGGCTGTGCCCCATCGCAGGTATGGTGTTCGTTGTTGCTATGCACGTAGGGCGTCAGCCTCTAGTGCACCGCTTATGCATTTGAACTTGCGACCTGATCTGAACTAATGTAATTGGCACGGCTGTGCCCCATCGCAGGTTATGGGCCCACTTACTTCAATGTGCGGGAATCCAGAAATCTTTCAGATGGTGTGCACCAAGCCGTACCCCGTAAGTCTCGCCTGGTGAGCGCACCGGCGAGCAGGGAAGGGATGGCGATGCCAAACGCGGCTGCGATTCAAATGTTAAGTGGGGACAATTGGGACGAATGGCATTTCGAGGTCAAGAATGCTCTAGCGTGCGCGGGACTAGGCGCAGCTCTGCGGGTCACAGCTCTAGGAGGGCCGGGGGAAAGGCGGAGTGGGGCAGGTAGTTTGGGGTCGGGTAGCGGAGCTGCGGCTGGCACCACCCCCATCTCTGTTGCAGCTGAGGCAGCAGCAGATGCCCTGCATGCGGCAGCTGCGGCTGCCACACCCACCGCATCGGCTGCGGCCGCGTCTGCCCGTGCCCTGCCGGTCGATGTCGACGAGCGCGCACACGCCTTCATCTGTAGCACGGTCAACGTGCGCAAGTATAGGGGCCTTTGTGAGCGGCATACTACAGCCCGGGGGCTGTGGGAGGCTTTGCGGGATATGCATGTCAGCAAGGTGCTGGCATCCCGCTCTCTCTTGGTCAGGCAGGCTGCCAGCCTGCGCATGTCTGAGGGAGAGTCAGTACAGGACTATTGGGCCCGCGCAGAAGATCTCCATGAGCAGCTTAATCTGACAGAGCCTTACGGGGAGACTCTTACGCAGGCCTTGGAGGGTCTGCCAGCAGGCTTTGACATTGTTGTGAATGAGGTGTTGCGCAAGCCGGTAGCATCGCGCCCGACCTTTGCCGAGGTCTTGCCTTTGTTGTTGGTCCAAGAGCGGGTGCTTACCCGTCGGCAGCCAGCTGCCATTGCGCTCTCTGCGCGACCCGGTGGCAGCCGGGGCAGAGCCAGCAGCAGGGGTAGGGGCCAGGGTCGCGGCGGTGGGGCTGAGCGGGGTCAGGGTCGCAGCGGTGGGGTTGGAGGGAGCGGGTTTCAGGGGGAGTGTTACAAGTGCTTCCAGTGGGGGCATCAGGCTCACCAATGCCCCAACCGCCCTCGCTCCCCATCACCTTCACCCAGGGGTCACTCCCCGGTCACCTACAGTGGGGGGGCCAGCAGGCCACCCACTCCTGGCCCTGGGGGTGGTAGAGCTCCAGCCTGGGGTGGGAGCAGTTCCGGCCGCGGCCGTGACCCCAGCCCTTCTGCCAGCAGGTACCCTGCCTCCACCTCCCGCAGCAGTGTGGCCTTCCAGGGGTTGGCAGTGTCTGATGCCATGTCGGTGGTCTCCAAACCGCTGCTCTGGGGGGAGTGGTTGGTGGACTCTGGGTGCAGTAGGCACCTGACTCCGCACCGGGATATCCTGCAGGGCTACGAGCCCTTGCCTGTGCCGCACACTATCATTTGCGGCAACGGCAGCACCATGGCAGCCACCGGTCAGGGCTCAGTGCAGTTCCGGGGTGCAGGTGGGGAGCTCACACTCCTCAATGTGCTTCATGTGCCAGCAGCAGAAGGCAGCCTAGTGTCTGTGGGAAAAGCCACCAGGGCGGGGGGTGTGGTGCATTTCACCCCGCATGGGTGCTGCATCAACATGCCGGGGACTGGGTGCAGCATTACAGCTCGGCAGATTGAGGAAGACCTCTTCCTACTTGACAGCCAGCCTGTGCTTGCAGCTGACAGCTACAGAATGGCTGCCCGCGCCTGTGATCCCATGACTATGCATCACCGCCTGGGTCACCCTGGTTACCGGCAGCACCGGTTCGTTGCGGTGGAGCATCAGGGCCGGGGGGGGGCAGTGAAGCACGTCAGCAAAAGCGTGGTGTTCGACGAACAACCGGTGTTGCGTCACTACGCTCACGCTCCTGTTCTCGGTCCAGCTGCGCTGGCTGCCCCGCCAGAGGGCGAAGCATCCAGGGGGGGGGTAGGCACAGAGGGTGCAGCTGGGGATAGCTTGGGTAGCAGGGGAGGGACCCCTTCTGTCACCCCCACCGTCACCCCCGCCTCAAGCAGCAATGTCAGCAGCAGAGAGTGCGGGGGACAAGCGGGCGGTGGGGGACAAGCGGGCAGTGGGGGTGTACCCCCTGCTGCCCTTAGGGGTAGTCCAGGCTGGGACGGAGAAGGTGGGGATGGTGCAGGGTTAGGTGGAGTTGGTATGGTAGGCTTAGGTGGGGACGGTGCTGGGGGAATGGAGCGCACGCCTGAGTCTTTGGCTGCGCCCGCACCTGAGCAAGCACCGCCTCTGCTGCGCCGCGGCGAGCGTGTACGCAAAGCTGTCAGATTTGCAGACTATGTCACCGTGTGCTACTCAGCACGCAATGTCAGCTGCAACAGCAGTGAGGGTGTTGGGAGCAGTGGGAGCAGTGGGAGAAGGGAGAGGGTGGCTTTGGTGGGCAGCAGGGCAGCTGCAATTGGCTTCTCCACCAAGCGTCGCTTCAGCAAGGCTGTGTCGAGGCCCGAAGTTGAGGAGTGGGGCCGCGCCGTGGATGCCAAGATGGCCAGAGTGCAACTCCTGCCAGCTGCTGCTTCACTCTGGCATGAGGCTGGTGATGGAGGGTGAACAGCTGAATCACATGGGTGACATGATGTGGTTGTCCTCCTGCACGATGTTCACCTACTGCCCAACGGCAGACATGGTGGCAGACGCGCTCACCAAGGCGCTACCGGGGCAGAAGTTTGGGAAGTGCAAGGAGGGCATGGGGGTTGGCTAGTCTGGCCTGTGCTGGAGTGTGTGGGAGCTTCCTGACTGCGTACAGCGGTTGGGGTGGAGTGTTTGGAGTCTTTGGAGGACAGCGTTTGACATGGAGTTTCTCTTAGCTGCGTACAGCAGTAGTGGCGTTCTATGCACATGTACTTGTGTCTTGCTTGTTGCATTCACTTCACTCTGCATGTAGCTTTGCTCTTTGCGGTCATCTAGTGCTCACGTGTGTTAGCATCACCTCTTCAACATCACATGGTCATTATATCACCAACTTCACGTGTCTTGTGTGTGAGCTTGCATAAAACACGCATCCGTCATAAACACACTGTCATGCATGTAGTTCTCTTCTTATGACGTACTCTGCGTTCTTCTGCTTTGCTAGCCTAGGCCTGAGTGGGAGTGTTGTGGGTCAGGCCAAGGCCATCCGCTTTCCTTACTTAGGGTGATATGTGACATCGGCGTACTTAGCCTGCGTGGTGCTCTGCGATGGTTGGCACGGCTGTGCCCCATCGCAGGTATGGTGTTCGTTGTTGCTATGCACGTAGGGCGTCAGCCTCTAGTGCACCGCTTATGCATTTGAACTTGCGACCTGATCTGAACTAATGTAATTGGCACGGCTGTGCCCCATCGCACGCATGACATCCAGGAAAGGACTGGGGACATGGCACCTAGCAGGTCACATGTTTGGTGGTCATGCCATGCCCCTGGCCCTACCCCAGCATTGCTTCAATATTCTGCATGGCATCATGTCTAGGAATTCACACGATCTCGCGAGCCAAGGTAGAGCATCGGCGAAGATAGGGCAGGAGGGCAGCAGCCAAGGCAGCAGCTGGTCAGCATAACCAGGCATTGCCATTAGGTAGCATATGTGACAAGGTTTCTGACTTCTTTTTTTTCTGACTTATTTTTTTCAGCCTCACACCGCAGCAGCAACAGCTTTGAGCGCCAGCACAGCTGTGTGCACCATTGTCACCGCACAAGCCACTGCGACAGGACACACTCTCAGCAACAGCAAGGCAGTTCGCAGCACAGCCTTTTCTCTAGAGCTTCTCAACACAGCTGCCATGTGACTTCCCAAACATCACTCTTTTCTGCAACACCTGCCAGTGCAATAGCTGTGGAAGCTGTTGCTGCGCCTGCTGGCAGCTCAACTGCCGCAAGCCAGGAACACACTATGCCCTATCCCTCTGCCGGCCTTCTGGACCCAGCACTTGGTGTGACCCCAGCAGTCAGCGTCACACTTCCCTTGCTGCCCACCACACAAGCCACTGCGACAGGACACACTGTCAGCAACAGGTCCAGCCTAGAGGCATCCCTGCACAGCCCTCTGCCCAATAGCCTTCTGCCTCACCCTGCGCTTGACAGCACAGCACGCAAGCTGACACGCACCAGGGACAGCAATGCCGCTTTCCTGTTTGGCAGTTCTGGCACCGGCTCCTGCTCTGGTCCATTGCAACGACCAACGCCACGCAGCTCACACCAGGCCCTGCCCAGCCTGCCCACCTCATGTCCCATCCAAGCGCCAGGCTCAGGACCCAGCCCGCCCCCTGCCTGCGCCCCTCCCTTGCAAGGAAGCAGCCACGCCTTGGGCCTGCGGTCAGCTACCCTGACACTCTGCGCTGGTGGTGCTCAAGGCTTGCAACCATTACTACAAGGGGGCCTAGGGGAACCCCTGGGGCTCAGCCTGGGACAACCGTACAGCACAGGGGGAGCTGGGCAGGCGCTGGGCACCAACCCAGCCAGCTCTCGCAGCAGCAGCAGCCCTGGGCAAGCCACTGGTAAGTTGTTTGTTGCAAGAGCAGCTGGGTCACGGCCATTAAGCAAGGGAGGTGCCGGCGGGGCAGCGGGGCTGGCCAGCGGCAGCTTTGACAAGTCAGGCAAAACCTTTGCTGTTGATGTTGGAGTGTCTGGTATGGCTGGGAGCGAGGAGGAGGTGTCAGCAGGAGCAGGGGCAGCAGCGGGGGCAGCAGCAGGGGCAGGGGTGACGACCTCATCCCTCAGCCTGGGCAAGCGCCTGCGAAGTGGTGCCACCCTCCTGGCTGGCGTGGTGGATGCCATCAACCGCGGAGTCTCCTTCGGCAGCGTGTGCAGCCTGCTGAAGACCCAAGGAGTCGCGGCCCTGGCTGACCCATCTACTGGCGAGCTGCACGCCCGGTGGGTGCTGCCAAGCTTCAGTGTCACACTGGACGCCAGAACAGGAAGCTGGAAGCTCTTGTATGCTCACCCAGATGTGCACTACATCAGCAGTATGGGATCATGCTGGCCGCACATCTTACATGGGGTTGTGTTTTGCCTGTATGGCGTAAACCTCCCACACACATGGCATGTGCGTCTACCACCTAGACTATTGTCTCAGCTTTGTGACAGAATACCTCCTGACCCCTGTCCTGAGGCATGAGTCAGCACCTTGGCCCTCAACCTAGAGCCTTCATTGCCGTGGAACACTAAGCATGGACACCTACAAAGCGGTGTTTTGGTCTGTGTGAGGTTCCCATGCACATGGCATACACGTGGCACACACATGACATACACATGGGCATGGTCGCCTACCACCTACACTATCGCCTGACCCAGAGGGCTATGATGTAGAGTCGGCATGATAAACATGCACTAATTGCAAGCTGCTGACAGCTTAAGATAGGGGGCACACACTACTGTGCCACAGCAGGCTCATGCTGCTGCTGCTGCTGCTGCTGCTGCTGCTGCTGCTGCTGCTGCTGCTGCTGCTGCTGCTGCTGCTGCTGCTGCTGCTGCTGCTGCTGCTGCTGCTGCTGCTGCTGCTGCTGCTGCTGCTGCTGCTGCTGCTGCTGCTGCTGCTGCTGCTGCTGCTGCTGCTGCTGCTGCTGCTGCTGCTGCTGCTGCTGCTGCTGCTGCTGCTGCTGCTGCTGCTGCTGCTGCTGCTGCTGCTGCTGCTGCTGCTGCTGCTGCTGCTGCTGCTGCTGCTGCTGCTGCTGCTGCTGCTGCTGCTGCTGCTGCTGCTGCTGCTGCTGCTGCTGCTGCTGCTGCTGCTGCTGCTGCTGCTGCTGCTGCTGCTGCTGCTGCTGCTGCTGCTGCTGCTGCTGCTGCTGCTGCTGCTGCTGCTGCTGCTGCTGCTGCTGCTGCTGCTGCTGCTGCTGCTGCTGCTGCTGCTGCTGCTGCTGCTGCTGCTGCTGCTGCTGCTGCTGCTGCTGCTGCTGCTGCTGCTGCTGCTGCTGCTGCTGCTGCTGCTGCTGCTGCTGCTGCTGCTGCTGCTGCTGCTGCTGCTGCTGCTGCTGCTGCTGCTGCTGCTGCTGCTGCTGCTGCTGCTGCTGCTGCTGCTGCTGCTGCTGCTGCTGCTGCTGCTGCTGCTGCTGCTGCTGCTGCTGCTGCTGCTGCTGCTGCTGCTGCTGCTGCTGCTGCTGCTGCTGCTGCTGCTGCTGCTGCTGCTGCTGCTGCTGCTGCTGCTGCTGCTGCTGCTGCTGCTGCTGCTGCTGCTGCTGCTGCTGCTGCTGCTGCTGCTGCTGCTGCTGCTGCTGCTGCTGCTGCTGCTGCTGCTGCTGCTGCTGCTGCTGCTGCTGCTGCTGCTGCTGCTGCTGCTGCTGCTGCTGCTGCTGCTGCTGCTGCTGCTGCTGCTGCTGCTGCTGCTGCTGCTGCTGCTGCTGCTGCTGCTGCTGCTGCTGCTGCTGCTGCTGCTGCTGCTGCTGCTGCTGCTGCTGCTGCTGCTGCTGCTGCTGCTGCTGCTGCTGCTGCTGCTGCTGCTGCTGCTGCTGCTGCTGCTGCTGCTGCTGCTGCTGCTGCTGCTGCTGCTGCTGCTGCTGCTGCTGCTGCTGCTGCTGCTGCTGCTGCTGCTGCTGCTGCTGCTGCTGCTGCTGCTGCTGCTGCTGCTGCTGCTGCTGCTGCTGCTGCTGCTGCTGCTGCTGCTGCTGCTGCTGCTGCTGCTGCTGCTGCTGCTGCCGCTGCTGCCGCTGCTGCCGCTGCTGCCGCTGCTGCCGCTGCTGCCGCTGCTGCCGCTGCTGCCGCTGCTGCCGCTGCTGCCGCTGCTGCCGCTGCTGCCGCTGCTGCCGCTGCTGCCGCTGCTGCCGCTGCTGCCGCTGCTGCCGCTGCTGCCGCTGCTGCCGCTGCTGCCGCTGCTGCCGCCGCTGCCGCTGCTGCCGCCGCTGCCGCCGCTGCCGCCGCTGCCGCCGCTGCCGCCGCTGCCGCCGCTGCCGCCGCTGCCGCCGCTGCCGCCGCTGCCGCCGCTGCCGCCGCTGCCGCCGCTGCCGCCGCTGCCGCCGCTGCCGCCGCTGCCGCCGCTGCCGCCGCTGCCGCCGCTGCCGCCGCTGCCGCCGCTGCCGCCGCTGCCGCCGCTGCCGCCGCTGCCGCCGCTGCCGCCGCTGCCGCCGCTGCCGCCGCTGCCGCCGCTGCCGCCGCTGCCGCTGCTGCCGCTGCTGCCGCTGCTGCCGCTGCTGCCGCTGCTGCCGCTGCTGCCGCTGCTGCCGCTGCTGCCGGGCCTGCTGGGCCTTGGGTGGCTTGTCTCGCACCCCCTTGTACCCCAGCTCAGTGTAATCCTTGCCCTTGGCTGGTAGAGGTCCCTGCTCTGGCCATTAGCACAGCTCCAGTGGGCGCCACTTGGCCTTCCCAATGCACTGCATGTTCAGCGCTGCATTGCAGTCCCTGTCTACCCACCTGCCTGGCTGTGGTGCTGGCTTTGCTATGTCAGCCTTGCCTTCTCAGCTGCCTGCTCAGCCTTGGTGCGCTGGGTGCGCTTGGCTGGCTGGGGAGTGCTGGGCCCTGGCACTGAGGCTGCTGGCTGTGTGGCTGCCTGGCTGCTTCGTGGGGCCAGTGGGGGCTTGCGGGGGCCACTACCGGGCACCTCCCTGAGATACCATGAGCCCATCGACCTCCATGCATGCATGCAGCGCTGTGGAGCGTTTAAGCGAGAGCGTGAATGCCTGGGATCTTGGATCAGCAGCTCAGCGGCTGCAGCACCTGATCTGGCTGGGCAAGGGCGCTCAAGGTGGGCCTGCAGCCCTGTGCCTACTCAAGCTATGAGACGTGCCTATGCCATGAGCACTCATACTCCTCTGCCCAGGCAGGCCTGGGGCTCCACAGCTAACTCATGCATTTGCAAATGCTCCTGACTACAACCATGCCACAGTCTGCTGTGCAGGCCCACTCCTTAAACCCAGCTATAGACCCGGCCCTGGTCCCTAGCCCCTCCCTATCCCTGTCTCATGCCTAGCATCCAGCCCAGCCTCCAGCACCTCTGGCATAAGAACTCGATATACTGAGACGGAGCAGTGTATGGTTTAGGCAGACGCAGACGCAAGGCAGGGTGGGCCTTGCAGGTCCCTTGTTGCTGTGTCCCCCTAATTGTCTGGCTTGGGCTTGGGGGTCTCCGGATGTACCCCTCCCCTGACGCACTTGGACTGCGCAGGCGTTGTGTACAGCGCACACTGGCGACAACGCCGGGTTGCCGTCAAGTTCATGGTCGTCAAATCCGCACATGCTCAGGCAGACAGGGAAGGCATGGCCGGGGCCGCGACTGGGGACGTCGTAAGCATCCTCCTCAGCCACCCCAATGTTGTGCAAACGTTATCCTGGCAGGTGAGGGCGCCGCAGGACTCAAACCCCCTACCTCTGGGAGTAAACACGACCTCCCTTCTTGCCTTTTGCCTCTTGGTCAAAGTTCCAGTGCCAGAAATGATGAGCCACTGGATTGTGTGGCATACCTGCATTCTCACAGCAATCTCACACCCTCCCTCCATTGTGCCATAACGCCATTCTTGTACCATGCAAGCTTACGCCCTGTTCATACTGCCTCTTCCCTCCCTCCTGCATGGACCAGCAGCACACCACCACCTCCCAGTCCATGACTTAGTAGAGAAGTATTCCAGCACCTCCTTAATCAGTTGAGCGGGCAGCACAGTTGTTCCCCTACTATTACTACAGGGCAGGGGCTGTGTTATCTGTAATCCGGTTTGTTTGCATGCGGCAAGCATCCGGTACCACTACCTGATTCACTACCCCAACCCGCTTGCGAAGGCCGGGCAATCTATGATGGCATGAAACACATGCTCTGATGTAGGCACACATATGCGGTGCACACATGCTACTGTGCTTCAGGTTGCTGGGCTTGGGCCTTGGGGGCTCGCTCTCGCAGCATCTTGAAGCCCAGTGTTGGGTACTCCTTGCCCTGGGCAGGAAGTCTTCCTCGGTGTTGCCACCTGCACAGCTCCAGTGGGCGCCACTTGGCCTCCCCTGCCCGCTGGAGGTTGAGGGCTGCGTTGCACAGTTGAGCGGGCAGCAGGCACCAACGCAAAGGCTGAGTCATAGGACCCCTCACTAGGGGCACTGTTTTGGTAAAGAAAACCCCACACACATGGCATGGGCCAGCGATGTGCGATTCGCCAAAGACGTATTACTCAGAGTAATAAAAGACATCAAAACAAGGGTTATTTATTACTAAATATATATATGTATTAACAGATCGATCAATTAATGTATTAATGTCGCAAAAATCACAGCATACTATATAATTAGCTATGTAATTACAGCATACTCCCTTGTAGACCTGGATGCAAAAACATTCAACATAGCCCCACACCCCAGCCCTAGTGGGTCAGCATGCAACAGGCTGGGCTGTAGCCAACACCCTAGCCCTAGTCATCATCGCTTGCTACGCTCTGCACCCAAATATACCCATCGCGTCGCATTGTTGACATGTTGCGTTGACGGACATGCTGCGGTTACTGACCTCAACGCCTTCGTCATCGGCAGTTGTTGTTACAGAGCGTTGGGATGCTATGTGGTTGTCCTGCGATGGATGTTCGGCTGTGGTGGGCAGCCGCCCGCTTTGGGGTTTGCGGAAGATGGGATACATTGTTGGGGGATAAGTAATAAGTGGAGTACCAGAGGGCTATGATGTAGTTGGCATGACAAAACATGCACTAATTGCAAGCTGATGACGGCTCAAATGGGGGGGCACACACTATGGTGCCCCAGCAGGCTGCTGCTGCTGCTGCTGCTGCTGGGCCTTGGGTGGCTTGTCTCGCACCCGCTTGTAGCCCAGCTCAAGGTACTCCTTGTTCTTGGCTGGCAGCTAAGGCAGGTCTGGCCACCATCACAGCTCCAGTGGGCGCCACCTGCTCTCCCCAATGCGCTGCATGTCCAACGCTGCATTGCAGTCCCTGTCCAGCCACATGCCTGGCTGAGATGCTGGCTTTGCCTTGGCAGCCTTGCCCTTGGCCTTGCCTTTGCACTTAGCCTGGCCTTTGCCCTTGGTGGGCTGGGCGCATGTGGGGGCTGCCCGCTCAGCCTTGGTGCGCTTGCTGCGCTTGGCTGGCGGGGGAGTGCTGGGCCCAAGCTCTGAGGCTGCTGGCGGTGGGGTTGCCTGGCTACATGGGGGCGTCACATCAGGCCCTGCATCGCGCCCTACTGGTCACGCTTCACGCTCTACTTACATCAGCCCCCACACTGTGTATTCCAGCCCACTTTGTTTACCCTGCGGCAGGCCTACAGCACAGCTTTGGCCCCCCACCCACCCCGCATGCCAATGCCAGCGTGCCAAGAAGCACCACCAGCTATTTGCGTGTCCAACACCGCCCATCTGCCCATCTGCATCAAGCCGCCCTCATTTAACCTGCTTGGGTTCAGCCACGCAATCGGCAGATTGCGATCAGACGTATCACAGCAACGAGGCTGACGCTTAGCACAATTCCTCCCTACAACTAGGGGCTGTGTTATGTGGAGTCCAGAGTCATTGTCTGGGATAAACCCCAGTTTCCTGCCACCGGTATTAGCGGTAGGCCTTCAGTATGGCATTGGCAGCCCACCCACCCTGCATGCCAATGGCAGCGTTGCCAAAGGGCATGTTTAGCCTCAGGTGCTGGCGTTTGCCTGCCCGACGCTTTTGTTGTAATGTGACCACGGTAAACATCATGTGTGCCGTTTTCACAATCCAATGACACACTCAAGATTACACCCTCTGCCGGCCGCCGACATGATGCAGGTGTTCCGCGTCACCGAGGCAACACTGCCCCGCCAGATCTCGCTGCCAGCATTGAGCCACGTGGGCAGCAGTGCGAGCTTCACCTCTGCCGCTCCCTGGAGCCCCACTTCTCACTCTCTCGCGACCGCCCCCGACCCTTTTGTCACATCCGGCTCGCTCGCTCAGTTTCCCTGCCTCACCACCGGCACAACGAGCACCCTCCAGTTCTCCTCCACTTGTGACGCGCTGAGCAGCAGCCACGCATTGCTGCACGACAGGCTGGAGAACAGCACCTCCCCTGGCATCCAAGCCAACCAAACTCGCCCCGAAGTGGGACTTGCCAACACCGCCTCTACCACTTCCTCACTCCAGTCATCGACATGCACCCCATTACACCAACACCTGCCACTGCCCTCCAGCCTTGCCCAGCAGCAGCAGCAGCAGCAGCAGCAGCAGAAGGGCAGCCACTCTGCTTCATCCCCCCGCCCCGCCGCCCCGCCCCCCTTGGAGCATGGTTCATCACCCTTCCCCCACCTGCCAGGCATTAACTTCCAGCGTGCCCCATGCAACAGCACCCCGCCGCGCCCTGCCGTGACACATAGGCCGTTCTCTGCCAATGCCCAGTGGGCTCAGGCGAGCTTGCAGGCGAGCCTAAGTGCAGCAACTGCTGCAGGCAGCCAACCGCCAGCTGAACCACCTGGGCCACAAGCCCAAGACTTCATTGGCAACAGTTACATTGGCAACTCAAGAGCAGCTGGGTCAGGGGCATCAAGCAAGGGAGGTGCCAGGCTAGCCAGCGGCAGCTTTGGCAAGTCAAGCCAAACCTCTGCTGTTGATGCTGGAGCGTCTGGAGCGTCTGAAGGGCCACAAGAGCAGTGGCAGCAGCAGCTACCAACAGGGGCTCAGGACCTGCTGGCTAGCCTGGGCATAGCCTCCACCTCCCAACCACCCAACCCAGCCAGCCCTGGCCTACAGACAGCCCTGTCTCTACCCGCCGGGCAAGCGAGCCCACTGGCACCTCACCTCACTCGGAACCCAGCCAGATACCACCCCTGCCCTCAACCCTCACATCCTGCCCCGTCCTCTGCCGAGTCAGAGGCCCAGGTGGTCCTGCAGCAAGTCCTGGTGCAGCTGGCCGCCCAGCCCGGCGACCTGGTGGCCGAGGTGGTGATGGAGCTGTGCCACCAGCCCTTGCACTCGGCCATCCAGGAGGGGGTGTTCAACACGTCACCCTGGACCCGGCTTCCCAGCTCTGCCCAGGGCTGCCACTGGCAGCATGTCAGCAGCAGCCCCACCCACCTCAGCTGGCGTGGCAGCGGCGGCAGCAGCAGCACTGTGGGGGGTGCTGACAGAACGCTTGACCAAACCACCAACAGCCAACCGCCAGACAGCTGCTTGGCAGCTGCAGCCCAGGCGCAGGGGTGGGGGGTGGGTCAGGCTAGCGGCAGCTCAGCAATGGCAGGGGGTGGCTGCTCCCCTGGGCGCAGCTCCCACCTGCAGACCTTGGCGCAGCGGGTGGCAGCTCTGGGGAGGCTGCTGTCTGTGGCGCTGGACATTGCGGCTGGCATGCATCACCTGCATTCCATGCGTATCTTGCATGGAGACCTGAAAGCCTCCAATGTCATGCTGGTACATGCGTCAGCCGAGGGTGCCGAGCTGGACGCAGCTGCAGGGAGGTGGCACGCAATGGCCAAGGTACGTCACATCTTGGTATTTAGGTCACACCACCAAGAGTGTGTGACATGACGTGAGGGGCACACAAACTGTTTGATATCTAGTCACAGGACGCCCTGCTCTGCTGACACTTGCCTCATCACCACTGCGACCCTGACCCTGACCCTGACCCTGACCCTGACCCTGACCCTGACCCTGACCCTGACCCTGACCCTGACCCTGACCCTGACCCTGACCCTGACCCTGACCCTGACCCTGACCCTGACCCTGACCCTGACCCTGACCCTGACCCTGACCCTGACCCTGACCCTGACCCTGACCCTGACCCTGACCCTGACCCTGACCCTGACCCTGACCCCGATCCCGATCCCGACCCTGATCCCGACCCTGACCCTGATCCCGACCCTGACCCCGACCTACCCTAGATGTCATCGTCCCTCACCTCACAGTACACGCACACCACACTGCCCCCTGATCTGTCTCCTAGCTCACCCCTGCCGCCTCTAACCTCAAGCTCTGTGCCCATGACATGGTAGGTGGACGCTTTGCACCTGCTTGCTGGGGCCCTTCCTGCTGCAGGTGTCAGACTTTGGCTCCGCGCGCATCCAGGCTGCTGAGTTGCTGGCCACCAGGGGGCTGGGCACGCTGGCGTACTGTGCTCCTGAGGTTCACCGGGGCACCCTGCTGCCCGCCTCTGACGTGTGGAGCTTTGGCGGGGTGCTGTTCATGGTGGGTGTACCAGGCTCTCTGGTGGTGGGCGGGAAAGGGGTGGGAATGACATGGGCTTTTACACCACTACCGAACTGCACTGGGGGGTTAAGCATGGGTACGCAGCTCTCTCCTGGGTTGGGTGTCGGCTCCCCACCAGTGGTACAGCTGCAGATTAGTGGTTGACAGCCCCAACAGGTGGCCGGCATAAACAATGCGGGACGTGGCGAAGGGCTAAGGGCTTAAGCTATAAAGCCAGTTATGGCAAAAGGTCGTGGCTTGCTCCCTAGCCTTACCCTGTAATGTAAGATCAACTACAGCTCAACTAATGGAAGCTTCAACTTGATTGGAGTAGCTTCGTGAGATTACCCGCAGTTAAACATGTTGTTCGTTGTTGATTGAGTTTTGTTTGTCTGTCACACCACTACCTGTAAATTGTGAGGGAATGGCAAGGCTGAAACATGGTTGGGGTCATGAGGTCATGTGGGGTAACAGTGTGTGAGGGGAATGGGAAGGCTAAACATGCTTGGGATGGTGGGAGGTCATGAGAGTTTACCTCGCATGGGCGCGTAGCATAAATGCTGCTACAAGCATGCCAGTAAGTGCAGTGCTTGGTCACTGTTACAACATCATAGAGCATGGGGGCTAGCTGCAGCCTCAAGCGTGTCACACTCTTTGCTGCTGCTCTGCGTGCTACACACCCTGATCCTGATTTGGCTACTGATGCTGTGCCTGCTGCTCACGACCCACAGCTGCTGCTCATCCGCATCCTCATCCTCATCCTGGCTAGTGCTTGTCATTGATTATCCACTTTTGCCGTCTGCCTCGCCTGCATGTCATGCCTGCTCACAGCTCGTCACAGGCCAGCAGGCATTTGCTGGGCTAAGCCGAGCACAGATCATGCTGGGCGTCGTCCAGGGTAGCCTCCGGCTGCAATGGCCACCCTGGACTCCAGCGCCTCTTGCTGCCTTGGGAGCCAGTTGCATGTGAGTGGCAGTGGCGGCAGCTACAGGGCGCATGCCATGCAAGCTGGCATGGGGATGCACGCGCTAGCCGCTAGACTGCCCCACCATGCAGAATGGCAACAACACAGCCGCCTAGAACCCAGGCGCCCTAGAACGCTTCATGTTTCGCCTGCCGCTCCCAGCTTGAAATGTGAAATGCATGCATGTGATGCATGGTGCGCAGGAGTCATGAAGCTGCTGCCCGGACCAGCTTTGCAGACATCGTGGACCAGTTGGAGCGCATGCAGGCAGGGCTGCAAGACATGCTGCAGGGCCGCAACTTGGCCCCGGACCACAGCAGTGGACAGGAGCACGGGCAAGGGTCAGGGCAGTTTGAGTATCAGCTGCAGGGACAGGCAAAGGGGCAGGCGCAGGACATCCCCAGCCCTGCACTGCGCTGCCAGCCCTCCCAGCCCTCCCACGCCTCCCTGCCCTCCCATCCCTCTCAGCCACAATGCTTTGCCTCAATCCCTGTGGAGTCACCTAGCCAGCTGAGCCATGGCGGCAGCCTGATGCCAGTGGAGCTGTCACTGGCAGGCCACAGCTCAGTGGCCAGTGCACGCACCTCCTGGCATCAGCCCGGCCTGCCTGACTGGCAGCTGCTCATGTCAGCCTTAGACTCCACTTCCAGTGGCTGTGCCGCCCCCCTGCTGCCTCCCTGCCCCTCCACCCAGGACCTGCAGCCACCGCAGGCATCTGCACAGCAGCAGCAGCAGCAGCAGCAGCAAAGGCGGCAGGTGGGGGGCCCTGGGACACAAGCCACGGGCAGCCTTCCTGACCCACCGCCTTGCCTGACGTTTAGCCCACCCACATGCCCACCCTACCACATGCCCAGCCACGCCAGCAACAGCCTGCCTCCAGCCCCACCTCAGCTGGCCCAGGCCCAGCAGCCACCTGCCACATCTGCCAAGGCAGGCGGCGGTGGTGCTGGACCCCTGGCCCCTGGCACGCCCCACAGCCCTGAGGCCTGGAGCTCCACCTGGTGCTCCAGCAGCATACCCTCCTCGGCCCTCGGCACTGGCTCCTCACCTTCTTAGAAGCGCCTTCTCGCACCCCCCACCCCTACCCTCCACTGCTCCAAACCTCATCCACCACTCCCTAACCCGACCTCCCCAGGCCCTCACTCCCTCACCTCCCTCCTTCAGCATCCCATCCTTCCTTCTCTTTCACCAACTGTCCTCCAACCGTCCTCCCCTCCACAAGGACCGGGCGCTCGGTGCTGCTGCCAGCGTCACTCTTCTCCCTATCCACCTCTCCCATGGTTAACACTCCTCAGTCATCAGCAACTGCTGGCTGCCACCACAGACAGGGCATGGCCTCCATTGCCATTCGCCCTAACCCAGCCAGCCCGGTGATGGCCCAGCTTCTACAAGCAGCATGCATGGAGCTGACTAACACACTGGGACCACCGCACTGACTTCTACGTCTGACATCAGCACGGCCTGGGCCTGGGCCTGGGCCTGGGACAATGCCAGCGGCAGCGGCAGCGCAAGCTACGACTGCAATGTGTTGAGTCGACACAATTCGTGGCCCATTCGCCCCGTCTAGCAGTACCATTCAGTTTATCAACGCCCTCATTCCAAAGACCTGAACCAGCACTTTCAGCCGTCTTGCCACGCCAAGACACGCAACGCGACGCCAGGTACACCGCCAACACAACAATTTCCTGGACGCTATTCGTAGACGCCGCCATAGAGACGTCCAGCAAGCATAACAAAGAAGGCAGCCGAATGCAAGGAAGCTGGAGTTTCGAGCCAGGGGTAGCGAGTAAAGCCACAACTTGTGGTTAAGAGGTGGACAACAGTCTACGAGTAGACACAATAGACATTAGCCCACAAGGACGAGTGCAACTCTACCGCCTCTGATGCCTTGCCTACAATTGAGGCTGGTGGTGGGCGGCCCCACCCACACAAAAGGCCTAGGACACTACACACATAGACTTTAATCTTCAACGTCATGGTGGGTTACGGTTTAGGTTTGCAGGACTGTCAGGGTGGAGCGTGGTACTGTCAGGGTGGCATGGTGCATGTGAGACTGGAGTGTTCCGTGACCGTGTAGGGCTGAGCTGATGCTGGTTGAGAATCTGGATGTGGTGAGATGATCTGAGACCGGGCTTGATTCCCGGGCAGGTTTCCAACTACGCCCTAGTCTGTCACGGAAAACTATGTCACCCTTTGCAACCTCGCCTTGCCTTCACCACTGGTGGGTGGCTGACACATCACAGGCTCACAAAAGTACCCTGTGTGAAATATAGCGCATGTCTGAGTAGTAGGGGGCTCCAACGGGTCCTGACAAGAGCCCACCATTTGCAGTCACAGCGAGTGATGGCGGGTCAATATCCTGCATGGCATCATGTCTAGGAATTCACACGATCTCTCAAGTGCTATGCTGATGTGGGTACTCCGCTTTGGGCGCTGATTACACATACCCCCTCCACCAGTACAGCACCAAGGCCGCCACCTCACGCACTGGGTCCAGCACGTCCAGGGCCCAGTTCAACAGCGGGCCCCCACCCCAGCCTTGATGCCAGGCAGGCGGTACATGCGCCATGACAACCTAGCAAAAAATGCATCAGCGCACATGATGTCAGCACATGTTGTCAGCAATGACGCGCAGAATTGAGCCTGCAAGGCCTAGTTGTGGTGGCAATGCAATCAATGATAAAACAAAACTGTTCAGTGTCATTGCTTGTTTTCTCATCAAAGGAGGTTGCAGCACTGAGGCCCAGGCCCAGTATGCCCCGTTGGTGCTGTGCTGGGCTTTGATTTGCTGGTCTGGTTCATGGGAAGTGTGACGCTGACTGCTGGAGTCACACCAAATGCTGTGTTTAAAAGGCCAACAGAAGGCAAGGAGTACCCAGAGCTGGGGTACGAGCGGGTGCGAGACAAGCCACACAAGGCCCAGCAGCAGCAGCAGCAGCAGCAGAAGCAGCAGCAGCAGCAGCAGCAGCAGCAGCAGCAGCCTGCTGTGGCACAGTAGTGTGTGCCCCCTATCTTGAGCTGTCATCAGCTTGCAATTAGTGCATGTTTATCATGCCAACTCTACATCATAGCCCTCTGGGTCAGGCAATAGCGTAGGTGGTAGGCGACCATGCCCATGTGTATGTCATGTGTATGCCATGTGCATTGGAACTTCACACGGACACAAACACTGCTTTGTAGTGGTCCACGCTTAGTGTTTCACGGCAACGAAGGCTCTAGGTTGAGGGCCAAGGTGCTGGTCTGCGCCATGATCCATTCCGTCAGGGCCAATAATGCATTCCGTCAAGGCCATTGATGCATTAAGCTGCAGCCTTCCCTCCCCTGACGCGTGTTGAACTGCCCTTATCATATGTAGGGGATGAGTGGGGCTGATCCCCATGCCTTGAGTCAGTTATCTAGGCTGGGTTCTGAGCTTCCCCTGGAACTCGAATAGTCATCCAGGAACTATCAGGCATGTAAGAACCCATGCGCCACCGTGTCCCTTTACACCACGTCATGGTGCAGTGTGCTGACTGGTGCCTTAGCCTTCCCCAACTCTATGCACATTCCACACACGCACCCCATGCCCCATTCTGCCACCATTGCTGACCTGGGACAGCCTGCCTGCACTGCAGCGCCTGTGGGAGCAGACATGTCGGCTGTAGCCTGCCTGGGCCCACCTGGCACTCTGTCATGCCTGCCAGCTCCTGCAGCGCCTTCAGGAACACCAGTCGCGCGCGTAGCTGGTGGAAGGTGTTGGTGACCACCAGGATGCGGGTCCACCTGCAGGGGACACAGCCACGCACAGGCCGCTGCTGCTGTTGCTGCTGCTGTTGCTTTTGCTCATGCCACCGCTGCCACTGCCGCTGCCGCTGCCACCTTTGCCGCTGCTGCTGCTGCTGACGCCCCTGCCGCTGCAGCTGCTGTTGCTGCTGCCATCACTGCCTTCACCGTTGAGCAGCAACCCCCTTTCTTGTCACAATGAGGTATGTTTATAAGTCGATCTATAAGTCAGGTCAGGCTTCGTTCAAGTTCAGAATTTCAGTCAAGGGTTCAACGTGAAACAGGGTGGGGCGGAACAGCTTGCTGGTGCAGCCCTGGGGCAGGTCATACCTGTGGCTCTTCACTAACGCTAAGCTGAACATCGCATTCTCCCGGGTGGAAGTGCTCCGGCTCTCCAGCAACCAGCTGCAGCACCAAAGAGGCGGCAGGTGGCAGCGGCAGGTGGCAGCGGCAGGTGGCAGCGGCAGGTGGCAGCGGCAGGCTCTTGCCAGTGCAGTCCAGAGAATCAGCAAGCCATTCGCTGCAAAGCAGGGCCCTGGTCATGCAGCTGCCAAGGGGGGAACCCCTGGTGAGTAGCTCAAGGGGTTCACTGCAGATTGCAATGCAAGGATGATGATGATGAGCCCCAGGTTGGCCTTGTGTGTCAGACGTTCGTATGCCATGGTGTAGGATGGAGCTGTGCTGGAGCTAATTATTCATCATTCATATCCATCTGTCTGTATTTATTGTTTTGTTTTCTGGAGCTGATGACGTTGTTAATCTGGCGACATCTCAGGGATTCAGCAACATTATCCAAGCGGATTGGTATTTGCTGTGGTGTACATCAGGTCGCCATCCAACCGGAGTACCGAGGAAAAGTGGGCGAAAGTGAGGTCAACATGAGCTAGCCCCATGGGCATGTTCAGCCTCAGGTACTGGCGTACTTCCTCTTTGCTTGCGTACTTTCTCTCATCACTACCGCTATGACAGGGCCCAGCCGCAGTCATCCTCCTGCATGGCCTTAGACCTGGTGGTAATTGTGTCGGACTGAGTTTGCACTAGAAGCATTGAGCTGACACAGCAGCCCCTGCACATGTCAGGGTGCTGTGACTAGCCACAGCCGATGCTCTCGCGGTGGCGAGTTACTGTGGCCCCAGCCCCACCTTCTTGGCAGCTGCTGACCGTCTGGGCACTGAGCACTGCCGTCCCCCTGCCCCTGCTGCTGCTCCTCCTCCTCTTGCTTCTCCTGCTTCTCTTCCTCCGACTGGATCGTGGATGGGCTGGGCAGCAAGGCCAAGGCCCATGCCGCCATGGCTGAGGCCTCACTGCTTGGCCCCGCCTCAGGCCCCGGCTGGGCGCCTGACCAGATGATGTGGGCAGCAGCACCCTGGGCACATGGGACAGCAGCGGCAGTAGGAGCAGCAGTGGGAGGAGCAGAAAGGCAAGTATGGGGTAGGAGGGTTGTGTCAGCCTCTGCACACTGCTTGCACTGCCGCGTCTCCCAGCTGGTCGCCGCCCCAGGGCATCTGTTTCTTGCAGGGGCCACTCACCAACCCCGCATGCCAATGCCCAGCACTGCAAATCAGGGTTACCTGCATACTGCCTTAAACCATGGGCAGCACAGTTGTTCCCCTACTATTACTACAGGGCAGGGGCTGTGTTATCTGTAATCCGGTTTGTTTGCATGCAGCAAGCATCCGGTACCACTACCTGATTCACTACCCCAACCCGCTTGCGAAGGCCGGGCAATCTATGATGGCATGAAACACATGCTCTGATGTAGGCACACATATGCGGTGCACACATGCTACTGTGCTACTGGCTGCTGGGCTTGGGCCTTGGGGGCTCGCTGCATTGGCAACAGTCACATTGGCAACAGTTACATTGGCAACACACATTTGCAGTTACAGCGAGTAATGGCGGTTAAACCATGGGCAGCAGCAGCAGCAGCAGCAGCAGTGATCATGTGCAGTAGCAGCAGCAGCAGCAGCAGCAGCAGCAGCAGGCTTTCTATGCAGCAGCAGCACCCTAATATGCAAGGCCTCACCTGGCTGCTGTCAATCCTGGGAAATGCAGGACCCTACCTCCTGCCACAGACGCACCCCTTCCTGGACCCGGGCCTTCAATGGGGTGGTCAGACTGCCGTTCCTGAGTTGAACAAGAGTGAGAGGTAGGGGAGTGAGATCCCACACGGAATGATGACTGAGGCACAGCCTGCCTGGCTGCTCTTCAGCTCACCTGGGGTCCCAAACCCCTAGAGGGAGAGGGCGACCAAGCAGGCTATCTGGTTATGGCTCAAGCGGCTCAAGTCAAAGAACCCTGCACTTGCCTGAAGAGGGCATAGCCCAACACCACCGCCACGTCAAACTGCTGGGTGGCGGCGAGGGGGGAGCTGCATCATGCACAGTGGTAATGGACATCTTCACACGGCGCTTCAGGAGGCCCTTGGAAGACAGCCTCTCTTTATCGAACCCTCCTCCCCACTCCCAGCTTTGCCATGCTGGCTCTTGTTGGCGCCTTGCAATGCCTCTGTTTGGGTTTAGAGTCACACCCTTCCCCTGATGCTAGCCTGTACATGTATCAGCTGGCTAGCTGAGTGTCTGAATTGTTACAAGTACCTTCTGGCAAAGAGCAGGTGCAGGCGTGAAACTAGGCCGGGAGCTGCCAACACCGTCAATCCGCACAAAACTAACAGATGCGTCTTTGTTACGCCTAGCATCAGCAAAAACTCTGCGCGCTACACTACAAAGATATGAAGGCAGTGTGCCACGAATGCGGAGTGTGATAAGTGTGAATGAGAACCGGCACCCGCGGCCTCAACATCGGCTGGCTGGTCCCAGAGGGTCGGTTGCGTCAGGTCAAAGCTACGAGCCTGCAACAGCACTGACCGGGGCATCGGTCCTCCTTGTTGACGACTGGTGCGACGTCGACTGCGACGTGGATAACCGGAAGCCTCGTGTATTGACAGCGCAGCTCATCATTGGCCTACTTGCACTTCGCCAGCATCCCGCCCCATGTGCGCCGCACACCCGCCTCTACAGTCGTTCTTCCGCTCTGGTTACCCTGTGCTGCGCCGTGTGTCGCCCTGTACTGTGCCGCGTCCGCATCGCTAAGTCACCGACCAGGGTTAGCACTCTACAGACACACCCCACCACGACTGCGTGCCATTGTGTGTGCAGGTGTATGTGCCCGGCAATGACCCGTTGCACACGTTGTGACGACAGCCAGCTGCCAAAAGCACCCACTCAGAACAACATTCCCAAGTCAACATGGCACAGGGCATCGTCGGACATTTTCCCCCGGGTCATCGAAACCTGTCGATTTTTGCAAAATCGATGGGGTCATCGAAATAGGATCGATTGCGATCGAAGGCGGTCGAAGCTGATCGAAATATGTCGAGCGACCGATGGCTGGCCGTCAGAGACTCACCCCAGGTCATCGAAACCTGTCGATTGTCGCAAAATCGATGGGGTCATCGAAATAGGGTCGATTGCGGTCGAAGTTGGTTGAAAGCTGCCGACCGATGGGCTGAGACGGGCGAGACCGGCAACAGGCATCTCAGGTCGTCATCCCAACCATCATAAACACAGCGCCACTGGCACTTACTGAGGCAACGTATTAAACACACTAGAGGTGGTGCGAACCCAGCAGGCCATCTATATGGGTTTATGTACTTTCAGTCAGGTTAGACAAGCAAGCCAAAAAATGCCCATTTTTCGGACGGACCTAACTAACTCTATACACCGCCTCACGATGTAAGATTGGCACGCCTTGACGCAGCGCCGCGCACGTTAGCATCGGCTCAGAGGAACAGGCCTATGGTGATCGGCTGGTCCGCGACCCCGTCCAATGTTCAGGGGCCCCTACCAGCACACAACGCCAGGGGCGCTCCATCGCTGTTATTTGCGCCCTTGAGGATGCGTGCTGTTGCGGCGATGTCCTCGGCGATGTCCAGGTGCCTCCTGGGTGTCTACAGTGTGTGCCACATGCTGCTTGATAAAGGCTTGTCTCATGGCCGGGTTGAGGGGGTACGCCGTGAGGCTTTGGATCCGAAACTTCTTCAGCAGCTAGCTGTATCACACAGCTCGCACCCTGGCGCTGACTTGACCTCAACATGCATCAGCTCGGTCTATGGCGAGTGGTGGTGTGGGACACACTGGAAAAGCTTCAACTGCATGCCAAACGTACAAACACAACGAACACAAGTGCCAGCTTACAGAGACACAAGTGCCAGCTTACAGAGACACAAGTGCCAGCTTACAGAGACACAAGTGCCAGCTTACAGACGAACACAAGTGCCAGCTTACAGACGAACACAAGTGCCAGCTTACAGAGACACAAGTGCCAGTTTGTAATGATGTAGGTTGGATGTTATAAGGTAATGATGTGAGGTTGGATGTAATGATGTATGGTAGAGGGCAGGACGGGCCGGCCGCAAACAGCTTTTTCAGCAAAGTCCACCGCACATGTTATGAGATAGGATGGTTCGGAGCTGGAGTTTGTGGTTGCGGGGCAGTAATAACATTCACAGCTTTGCGGGAGCAAGGAAGCCGAGCTACCCAGTACAACCGACTGAACGGACCTGGCTAGCGAGAGAGACGGGCCCCGGCCTTAGACTTTATATGTATGTATGTAGCTACCTACAGCGACCTTGTTGCGTGGACACAACTTTAGGCCCAAACAACCATGTTCAGCCTGCGGGCCTGCGCTTCGAAGCCGCTAACTTTTCTAGCACGCCGAAGCTAGCGGTGCAATCGCGGTAGCAAATGGTGGTCTGAATGTGGAGAACAGCATGGTACCCAGTTTTCCCCTTGCTTGTCTAACCTGACTTTCAGGTTGCATGCAGGTTTCGCAAGGGAAGCGCGAAGGAAGCGAAGGAAGCGCTAAGGACAGCACACAGGAGCCAGGATGAGCTAGCAGCCAGGATGAGCTAGCAGCCAGGAGCAGCCAGGATGAGCTAGCAGCCAGGAGCAGCCAGCAGCAGCCCGGACCAAACACGCCACCAGCGATAGAAAGCATGCGACTAGGTCGAGCGAAAGGAGCAGCGAGAGGAGCAAGGAGGAGAAAGAATGGTAAGGGAAAGGTGCGAGAGGAGCAAGGTGGCGCTCATCGACTTTGTGGCACATGTGGAGTGCCTTGTAGGTGAAGAAGAAATGCAGTCAGACAGAAGATTTAACGTGCTAAGAGAAGTAAGAAGATTTCTCCGGCAGAGCTTCCGCCTGGAGCGCGGCCTGCTTCCACAACTTATGCCAAGTAGCACGGGAAAGGTGCGATGATCATCAAGAAATAGCTACTAATTGGTAAAGAATGTGTGGCATGGGTTGCTTACTGGTGAACTGGATTGGAGGTGAACTGAAGGAGCCTGGAGCGCAGGACCAGTCGTAAGCTGGGAGCCATGAAGTGCAGCCAAGGAAAGCAGCTTGGCAGAGCAGCCAAGAGCAGCCAGGAGCGGTTAGAAGCGGCAGCGATGAGCGGCAGTGATGAGCGGCAGCGATGAGCGGCAGCAATGAGTGGCAGCGATGAGCAGCACCCACCCCCTCGTCCCACACCCAACCCCATTCCCCCCTCACACACTCAACCTAGCAAGTGAGTGAGTGGTGAGTGGCTAGCCCTTGCAACTGTGTGGCTTTATGTACCCCCTCCCCGGCAGGTGTGTGGCAGTTGTGGAAGGGCGTGAACAGTCAGGAGTCAGCTGATCTCTCTACCCTACCTTGCAGCCAAGAGCAGCAGCCAAGTGCAGCCAGGAGCAGCAGCCAGGAGCCAACAAGTAGCTTGGAGGCGAACAAGCGGCAGCCATACTGGGGCAAAGTGAGTGCAAATGTTGTTGGGGTGTTTGACCCGCCTGCCCACCTCTAGTCATGCATGTCCTTGTTTGTTGATCACAAGCATGCCCCTTGCTTGCTGCAGGTCTAACAGTCACACTCCAACCCCTTGGCCCCTTCCCCCTAACCCTACCCTGTCTCATTACCAACACCTCCAAGTCTCCTACGCCCCCATATCCCCCCTCACCCTCACTTATCTCCGACATCGAAGTCCCCTCCCTACCTACCCAGCAGCCAGGAGGAAGCCCCCTCTTGTCCCTCTTCTCCCTGCCCAATCTCATTCCCCTTCTCCCTCTCCTGCCTGCCCTCTCTTCTCCTCTCATATCCCTAACCCCTCTAAGAAGTGGCTAACCACCTGCCGGTAAGTAGCTGACACCCAGCCCAGCTGGCCTCCTGCCCCTTGGCCTCTTCCTCCGTCTCTACTTCCCCCCAACCCCATCGGGCAGCCTGGAGCGGGCAGCCTGGAGCCAGCGCTAGTAGTAGCAGCCAACACAACCCTCACTAGCCATGCCATGCCCACACACAACAATGACCCATCCCATCCCTCTCTCAAGGGGACAGCCAAGCCAGTGGGACAGCCAAGCCAAGCACTTGGGTGATTACCAGTCCGTGCTTGGTGTGCGACATGGCTTGTTGTTGGTGTTGTTGCGTTGGTCATGTTGCTGTTGGTGGTGGTGGTGTTGTGTTGGCCTTGGTGGTGGTGTTATTGTTGGTGTTGTGTTGCGGGGCGCTAGGGATTATAGCTGAGCCCACAGCCCACAGGGCGCACCTCACAAGGGTACTAGTGCCGCACTGCATGGCATGACCAGCAGGCTTTGAGTCCTAGGAGCATGCCCAATGTCATGGCAGCAAGCCTGTTGCTTTGGATGTAGGCTTTGTGCTTTGGCACTAGGCCTTGTACTTTGGCATAACATCTTGTGCTCGGCAATAAGCCAGTGTAACATAGATGAGTTTCCTGCATCAAACCCCCATCGAATCGATGGATGGAGCCGACTCGAAACTGCCTCAAACATGCCTCGAACATGACTCAAACATGCCTCGAACATGCCTAAAACATGCCTGGATCATGCCTCGAAATCACAAAAATCGATACCCCCATCGAATCGACAGCTTACCCCATCGACACACTGGGCCGATATCAGTCGGCGTCGGTCCCCCTATTCGGTCCGCAATCGAGGCGGGATCGGCGGGGGGGAAAATGTCCGACGATTGCCTGTGGGCAATGCCACTCAGCTACAATTCAACTGTAGCTTGATCAGTTGCACCCTTGATGGACCAAAGTCCTCCATCCCTGGTGGCACGTTTCGTTCCCTGACCACTTGACTACTCACAAGAATAAACAGCCTGATTAGCTACTAGGCCATATAAATGATTGCGGGCATAGCCATCAATGCTCCGCCAGTACTCTACAGCCCGGTGGAACCTCTGCCTGGCCTTGACCAGCTTGTAGCCCTGCCTCCAGTCCATAGGTCAGCGCAGAGCGGGAGCTGACGCTTGCCAGGCGTGGGAGCTCCTAGCAGGCTGCCCTCTTGCACATGGTGGAACCCTGAGGTGCAGAGCGAGAGCTGGACTACTCATAAACATTAGCAACCTAATTAGCTACTAGGCCCTATGGTTGATTGCGAGCATAGCCATCAATGCCCCGCCGCTACTCTGCAGCCCGGTGGAACCTCTGCCTGGCCTTGGGCAGCCGGTCATTGACCAGCTTGCAGCCCTGCTTGCACTCCTTGCAGAGCCTCCAGTCCCTAGGTCAGTGCAGAGCGGGAGCTGACGCTTGCTAGATGGGGGGTTCATAGCTGGCTGCGGGTCCCAAACTGGCGTTGGTACATCTTCATGCAACACTCTGGTTCCTGGTGGACCCCGGAGGTGTATGAGTCTGCCTGCTGCAGCAACAGCGGCGGTGTCCATTGGGCCGCATGAACAAAAACTACAAAGACCATGATGGTGATGAGGATGATGATGATAAGTCCGCCCTCTGCCTCTGCTCTGCCACTGCTCTGCCACCGCCCTGGTACTGCTGCCTTGTCACCTTCAGCTGCACCTGGACCTGCTCCTGCGCCCTCCACCTAGGGTAGGTGGAGGGAGCAGGCCACGCCCTTGATGCACACCGGCTCTACCTTGATGCACAACTAGACCCTTGACAATCACCCTCAGCTGGGCCTGCTAGTGCCTGGTTTGCTCCAGCTGAACAAAGGGTTGATCAGTGGTCTCGCTGCTAGGGATGGGCAGCCCCCTCTCAGCTGAGAGCTCTCAGCTGAGAGTGAATGCAGTGAGATGTGCGGAGTGAGCGGAGTGAGAATACCCACAGTCAAACATGCTGTTCCCCGTTGAACGAGTTGTGTTTGCCTGTTACTGGAACTCCCTGTACTGGCCCAGCTCAGCCAGCACCAGGTTCATCTGGTCCTCTGAGAAGCTCTCCTGCACATTCACACACAGTTGTACTGTGTCACCATCACCACCACCACCACCATCACCACCATCACCATCAGCAGCACCACCATCAGCAGCACCACCATCAGCAGCACCACCATTACCATCGCCATCAGCAGCACCATCATCAGCACATGGTGCTCTTGTAGCATGTTAGCATCATCACACCGGTGCACAGTGTGATGATGCTCCCATGCGGCACAAGTGGTGTTTCAGGTGGCATGATGCAGCAATGCCGCCAGCCCTGACGCAGCAGGCACGCATGCCATGCCGCACTCATGGCCAGACAGCCCAGGGCAGTCATGGTGGCATATCAGGTGCCTTGCTGACACATGAGCCTCTGCGTGCCAAGCCCTTGTGTTGCCTTGCCACATGGGCCATTCGCATGCCATGAGCCAGCTCCCCATGTTGTTGCTGGCCACAACCCATATGATCAGACAGTACATCGTTGCCAGGCAGCAAGTCATTCTTGTGATCCAGCTGCTGCCGTGTTCAGTTGCAGCTGGCAATGCGTGACTGCAAAGGGTCCCTGTGACCCAGCTGCCCAGACTCGTTGGCATCAGGGGTGCCAGGCAGGGCATGTTTGGCATGTGGTTTGGCTTGAGGTGATGCTTGACATAGTACAGACACAGGAGAGACATACAGCTGCTCTGGCTTGGGTACAGAGGCAAACATTACCTTCAGCGACGGCAGCACAGCAAAGGCCTCGTCCGCTGAGTCTGGCATGAGGTTGCCTAGGATGGCCGCCTCATAGGCCTTGACATTGTGGTTCTGCAGCATCCTGTGCCCAGCACAGCACATACCCACCCAGCATCACCCACCCACCCACCTACCCACCTCACCCAGCGCCATGGCACACACATGCATAGCATACACTGCTGGTGCCATGTAAGCAGCAACGAATTCACAATGCTCAGATGCAACCATTTTTGTTCTCACAGGCTGCAACACGCGCTTGGCACACCTTACCCCTCTACCTGAGTATGCCACTCACAGGCGCATGGCCCTCAGCATCTCTTTATTCTGACAGTTTGCAAATCTGGCAACGTACTCCTGTTTAGTAGGAAGCATGACACAACAGGTAGGATTAGGGTGAACGATGCAGCAGCAAGGCTGAATGGTGCAATCACTTTTGTTTTCTTCACCACAGGTGCAGGTTGATATGACGGCCCCACACGCTGCTGCTTTTGCTGTATGTATTGATCCAGCACCATGTTGAGCTCGCTGTTGGTCAGTGCATAGCTCTCCTTGTAAGCTGCGGGGCATCAATAAGCAGACATATGAAGGCGTCGTAGCCTGGACATGCTTGTCATACACCACACCTGCTTGATCTATGTTCCCCTGCTCCTCTACGGGAATGGTGTCGATGACCACGGCGGGGTGTTGCTGTGCCATTTGCCGCAATGAAGGGGAGAATACGCAGGGCACGACGTCCAGCCCGCCTACCAGAGTTACCGTGCTTAATTGCGCTGTGAGTGTGATGATAAAGATTCAAATGTCACGGCTGTCGCAGGCTTTGAATACTGAACACTCACAAGCTCATACAGTCATCCTGATACGACCAATTGCCGCCTACAGCACCAGGCACAGACGGTTGCGAGCACATTGACAGCTGCCAGCAGCCGCGCATCCCCGCAACTTTGATTCCACTGTGATGGACACCGTGCCACGCATGACGCGGTCTCGGGCCAGGATGGAGGCTACTCGTGAGTTCAAGTAGAGCTCAAACAGCCCAGTGGTGCCACTGCAGTGTTAACCTGAACATTATGTCTGCCAGTGTCGTTGTTACCCTGGTGATGGGTGAATCTGTAATCGCAGCTGTAGCGGCCGCCAAAACCACGAGCGCAACCGCTCAAGCAAAAACGACTGGCAAAGGCCGTAGCACCTCAGCCCGCAACACCACCAGCTCGATGCCCAAGCAAACGCTCTTCCCGGAGCTGGTAAGCTTCGCGTGCTTGTGTTTGACTAGTCGACGGTTGCTGTGTTTGACCGGCAACGAATGTTTCTTCCCGCTGCGCCTGGGCGCAGGCAACGTCTCAGGACGACACAGCACCTCAGGCAGACGTCCATGCCACTCCTGCGGCCGCCGCTGTTGCAGAAGCCCCCACACCCGCCCAGCCCAGCCATCATGAGCCTGAGCCATTTAGCTCCCCTGTGTTGGGTGGCACGCCTGCAGCAGCTCTGCCATCAACCCCCGCCAATCCCACTCCCTACCAGTGCAACGTGCAAGGAGCTACCCCGGGTGCAGGCGTCAATGCAGCTTCCTCTACCGCTCCCAGCATCGCCATGCAGCCTCTGGATGATGATGCCCAGCTGCTTGCAAGTGGGCCAGTCGATGACGTGGCTGGCAGTCTGCAGCAGTGCACCCCATTGGTGCTGAAGACCGTGGTGGCTTTCGCATCACCAGCAAGCACAGCGGTGGCTGATGCTTCTACAGTGCCTGTTGAGGCCGATGCATCCGTTGCCAGTATGAGGCAGGCTTGCAGTACCAAGCGCGTGTCTATCAGCACACCTGTCCACGTCAAGTCGGAGCTTCCTTCACGCCACATTGTGCGCACACCTTATCCAAAGTCAACAGAGAAAGACGCCGCTGTAGAGGAGCTCGAGGTTGACATGACACCCGGTGCACCTCCCAATCCTGCTACTCCCTCGCTCACTGGTCTTCCCTCACCAGCCCCACCCACATTTGAGTTCCCAGCTGACGTGTCATCAGAGAGCCACCTTGAGCTGGGTGCAGCTGAGGAGCCAGAGGCAGCCATGGACCCCTTTGGATCTCCTGTGGCCCCATGTGTTCCTGGAGGGGCAGGCCACGCTGACCCCTGCTCAGAGGACTCAGCCGTCACAGCAGATGCTCAGTACGAATGCGAGGATGCAGCCATGGCATTGGCAGCAGCTCGCCGCATTACTTATGAGGCCGAGTCTCTGGTGCAACCTCAGCAACTGCAAGTGCCTCCAGCTGAAGGCACAATTGCCCCACCCCCCGAGCAGGGCATGGAGCGGGGCTTCAGCAACATCTCAGCAGCTGGTACAGGCATGTACCATGCCACTGCACTGTCTGACAGTGAAGAGCTGATGGATGATGTGGATGAGTTTTTCGCAGAGGAACCATTCGCCGGTAACGAAGAGCAGCAACAGATCGCAGAAGCAGCTATGTCAGAGAGGGAAGTGATTGTGCCTTCTGGCATGCCCTCAGTGTTGGATGACATTACCCAGCCTGATGAGCATGTTGCGGAAGCTCTGCCAATGTCAGCAACAGAGCATGCAGCTGCAGAGGATGCCGCAGCCTCCACTGTGTCTGTGCAAGACTCTATTGATGCTCCAGATGTCCCTGCTTCTCCCGTTGCCAACAGTGGCAGCATTCCATCCGTAGTGCCCGATGAGCCCAACAGCCCAACCAGGGCGGAGCCCCCTGCCCAGCTGCTGGAGCAACCCTGTGCAGCCAGCGGTGGCGAAGACCTGCCTGCAGCAGCGCAAGCAGCAGTGCCAGCAGTTACAGAGATGGAAGTTGTGCTGTCTGCAGTGGAGGCTGCGGAAGCCCTTGCATCCTCTGCTGACCATCAGTACCAACAGGTCAGTGTGTGTGTGTGCCTGTCCATGTGTTGATGCAAGCTTGTATGCATACATCTTACATGCATGCCTGTAGTACCTTTGCTATGGACAGGGAGCCATGAAATGGGCTGTGATCATGTTTGTGCATGCACTGCAGGCATGCACATCCCTGCAACACCAGTCGTGTGGTGAGGTAGCTCCTGCGCACCTTGAGCCGGCTGCCAGCCAGCCACGCTTCATGGCACCCACGGCATCCACAACACAGCGGCTAAAGAGCAAGGTGGTGGCAACTGAGCAGTATGACGCAAGGTGGGAGCTTGCATTCCTCAGGATGTGTACTAGTGTGGGGTACAGTTTGGTAGGTGTTGGCAGGTCCATTAGCATGCATGGCTTGTGCAATTTGCATAGAATGAAGACGCGTCATTCTATTCCCTGCAGATCCCTTAACCAGCTACGACGTGATATCAAGGCAGTTGCGAGCAAGAAGGCAAAGAAGCCCCAGGTATGCCGGCAACATTAATGCAGGCAGCGCTCCACTATTAACATTAATGCAGGCAGCGCTCCAATATTGTGGCTTGCATGAGCTCACATATGCCTGTATGTCTTGTTCCAACTGGCAGGCCGTCACTGACGCAGCAGCCATTCGCCACACTCCAGTCATTACTCCTGCATCGGAGACCTGGACAGAGGACTTTGACAGTGACGATGGACTTGAAGCTGCATATGATCAGGTCAGTGAAAAGTGTGTACTCTATGCACAAGAGCCTCATCAGCCCTATGTCAGGGTGCGTGACAGGTCCACTCCTTGAGTACGACCTGTGCCACCTTATCTGTTGAGCGCCTCTGACAGTGCACCTCTGATGGTGAAGAGACCAAACCAGCTCCCTTGTTCATGCTTAACAGGGAGCGGAGGACTTGTTGGCATCAGCTATGGACACATTGGGCGTCACAGCTGTATCTGACAAGCCTCAGGCTTTGAAGGGCCTCCCGCTGCCCCAGGTAAGGTTCTGGACTGGCAATGCTACATCTTTGTCAGCGCTTTAACAGCATGTTGACTGCTGCATGTATGATCTGAACAATCTCTTGTCAAAGAGCATAGTGCTTGTGATGCTACCTGTCTCTGCTCATTCAACCCACAACCATGTAAGTTGGCACCACAATATGTACACACAGTTTCTGCATGTCCACTTGTGGAGCCTTGTGGGCCTTGTAGCTGCAGACACTTCTTGCCTTGCAGCTGCAAGAGAATAGAGCCAGCTCTGCACAGTGTTTTGCTCTGTTAACTGGTGGTGGAGGCCTGACCTGAGTGTGCTGTGCCCATGCTTGCGCATTCAGGGCCGACACATCCGTTTCAACGGAGATGGCGAGGTGTGCGAAAGCCCAAGCAGTGGCAAGCCTGCGCTGCATGGTGTGCCTAAGGCAACTGGTGTGCACATTCGGTTCGACGATTAGATGTGGCTGGGCAACCTTGAGGCGGTCGGTGGTGTGGCAGGATGATGACAAGACATCTGTGGACCCCAGCTGGGAACATAATTGCAGTTACCTGCTGGCCATAGTGAGCAATAGATGAGAGATGGGTGTGGCAAAGCAACCGGCTAGGTGTGGTTGGGCAAATGCCCACTGGCTGTGTTGTGTAAGCCAATCTTAAGCTGAGCCTGGGGGAGTGGGGCCTCAAGGTTCCGCAGAATCATAGGGTAGACGAACCCTCTTGTCCCACACTAGGGCCTCCATTTGAGCAGCCACTAGCAGCCACTAACTAGACCCGACTCAAACAGTGTTATTGGGCTGTGTGGAGTAAACCCAGTGCACATGGCACATGAGCCGCCTACCACCTACACTATTGCCTGACCCGAGGGCTATGATGTAGAGTTGGCATGACAAAACATGCACTAAGTGCAAGTTGATGACAGCTCAAATGGGGGGGCACACACTACTGTGCCGCAGCAGGCTCCTCCTGCTGCTCCTGGGCTTTGGGTGGCTCGTCTCGCACCCGCTTGTACCCCAGCCCTGGGTACTCCTTGCCCTTGGCTGGTAATGCTCCCTGGTCTGGCCAGTAGCACAGCTCCAGTGGGCACCACCTGCTCTCCCCAATGCGCTGCATGTTCAGTGCTGCATTGCAGTCCCTGTCCAGCCACCTGCCTGGCTGTGATGATGGTGTTGCCTTGGCAGCCTCTGCCCTTGGCCTGGACTCTGCCCTCGGTGAGCTGAGTAGGCTTGGTGCACTTGATTGGCGGGTGAGTGCCCTGGCTCTGAGGTTGCTGGCTGTGTGGCTGCCTGGCTGCTGCATGGGCCTGTGTAGTCCAGCATGCTTGCTCCCTGGTCACAGACACTCAGTTCGGTTCAGTTCGGTTCAGTTCGGTTCAGTTCTCAGATAACACAGCCCCTACCCGTTAAAAGAGGAATAAAGTGCTGGAGCATGCTTCACACCAAAGCCTTGTCACTGCATGCACCGACACAAATGCCGACCCCGGCCATATGGCGCCTATTTGCCATAGTCATAAGCAATGAGCGGTTTGAGGCCAGGGAAGAGTTTATGGCTGACACATGCATGCAGCACCACAAGTAGGGCGTTCCCGGCCAGGTCCTATTAGGATCCGGGTCTTAAGACCCTGAGGATTTTGAACGGGGTCTTAAGACCTCACCGGCCCACCGGTGGCACACATCAGCGCCACTAGCGCTATGACTTTTTCAGTACTGACTAGACTAGACAGTTTTTGGGCTGATCTGACGTATAGTATAATGTCAGAGGCCAAGCTGTTACGGGAAAATAACGACCGAGACCTCGTCGAAAGTTGCAGTAAACGACGAGGCGTAGCCGAGTCGTTTACGCAGCTTGAGACGAGGCCGAGGTCGTTATTTGAACGTGAACAGCGCGGGCCGAGACATTATACAGTATCCCTTTACATTACGGGTGGCTCGAGGCTACTACGTGTAAGTTATAAGCCAGCAGCATCAACGCGTGTACAACGCGCAACTCTGTCGCCGCACCCTGCACTTTATCAGTAAAAATCGCGGTTAGGCAGCGGTTGACGCACTTTCTCAGTAAAATTTGCGGTTAGGCGGTGGTTACAATAAATCAGCGGCACTTTTTCAGTAAAAATTGCGGTTATGCAGCGGTTACAGTAAAAGTCTGCACTTTTCCAGTAAAATCTGCGGTTAAGCAGCGGTTACAGTAAAACTCCGCGGAGGCCACGCTGTCTCCGGCATCCTACAGCCACGCACACAGCCTTATCATAGTTGTGGCGAGCAGCGCAACCTCTCCGGACCAACTCCTGCAAGCCGTGCAAGTCGCGGTTGAATGTCACTGGGGTCACAGCAGCCTTCCAGACACAAACCAAACAGCGTCATAACTTCGGACTGCGAGGTCGAAGAGGAAGACTGCGAGATTGAGGAGGAAGACTGCGGCGATGACATGTCCATCGGACAATTTAACCTGCTACCACCCATCGACATCGCCACTGCACGTCTAGCGGCAGCTAGGATCAATGGTGAGTCCCTAATCAGACTGTCGACCAGCGTTGACTGTTTGACTCCTGGCGGTTACGATGTTACGATGTTGCGATGCAGAGGAAGCTCCGAGCAAGGAGTCCCAGCAGTCGCAACAGCCACAATGCCGGTCCCAGCAAGCAACGTACCACCAGTTCCCACCAGGAGATCTGGACGTCAGGCAAGGCCGCAGGCAATCGGTACCGTCTCATATTAGTCGTTGAATAACCCCGCTACCAAGACTGACTTTGTACTGGATGCCATGATATGCAGGAGAGGATGCAGAAGAGGATGCCGTGTTAAGGGCATTCATCAAGGCTCCCAAGTTCGCTGATTGGGCAACACGAAGCAAGGCAGCCGCCTCGACCCAAGCCCAAGACAAGAGTCAACTCAAGACCAGCTACCAGATGTTTGAGAATGTTCTAGATAACGGCACATACGCTGGTCAGTGACCTGCTGACCTAGCTAAGGCTTGCCTTGCCCCGCCTTGCCTTGCCCCATATACAACAGAATCCTCGTTTGTATTGCCATGCAGATGGTGAGGTAGCTTCTGTAGAGGTTATGGCTGCGTGAGGTGCGATGAGCGATGCAGCCACCTGTATGAGTGCTACATGAAGATGCCCAAGGTTCTGTGCATGGTGTTGTGCACCCTTGCAACAGGTAGGCAAGGCTGCCAGGGTGCCTTGCAACCTACCTAGAGCCTGTCTAGTGCACCAGGTGTTATACACGACTATATTGTGCACCTTGTGCAGGGTACCGCAAGTCCAAGGATGGGGGGAAGTGCAACGCAGATTCTTTGCGCCAGCGCATCTCTTCCCTTGCCCGTACTGTGCCCCCCTCCCACCCCAGGACCTGGCAGCTGGCCTATGAGCGGGCATGCGGCAGCGGCTCCGGCTGCGTACGGAGGCCCACATCCCACCCCAGGACCTGGCAGCTGGCCTATGAGCGGGCATGCGGCAGCGGCACCGGCTGCGTATGAAGGCCCCCCTCCGACCCCAGGACCTGGCAGCTGGCCTATGAGCGGGCATGCGGCAGCAGCACCGGCTGCGTACGGAGGCCCCCCTCCCACCCCCGGACCTGGCAGCTGGCCCATGAGCGGGCATGCGGCAGCGGCTCCGCCTGCGTATGAAGGCCCCCCTCCGACCCCAGGACCTGGCAGCTGGCCTATGAGCGGGCATGCGGCAGCAGCACCGGCTGCGTACGGAGGCCCCCCTCCCACCCCCGGACCTGGCAGCTGGCCCATGAGCGGGCATGCGGCAGCGGCTCCGCCTGCGTATGAAGGCCCCCCTCCGACCCCAGGACCTGGCAGCAGGCCTATGAGCGGGCATGCGGCAGCGGCACCGGCTGCGTACGGAGGCCCCCCTCCCACCCCAGGACCTGGCAGCTGGCCCATGAGTGGGCACGCGGCAGCGGCTCCGCCTGCGTACGGAGGCCCACCTCCCACCCCAGGACCTGGCAGCTGGCCAGGCGTTTGGCATACGGCATCATGGGGACCCGCACCCAGCACTTTGCAGGCTATCTAGCTATCACAGCGCATGCGGCTGGAGCCATTGATCCAGGGATAGCCCAAGGCTTTGAAGAGTTCAGGGCTTGTGAGGCAGCCAGCAAGGCCGCAAAGATGAAGTTACTGGCTGCATTGATAGGATAGGGCGGATTGTTTTAGATAGGGGGCTTGTGCTAGATAGGGGGCTCGGGCTAGATAGGGGGCTTGGGCTTGTTAGGGGGCTTGTGCTAGATAGGGCGGATCGTTCCAGATAGTGCTGTTAGGGCGGACACAAGAAAGAGTGGGTATAAGAATTGCTGATTTTTACGGGAAAATAAATATTCTTACTTCTCCCGTAATGTAAAGGGATTAGACATTATCAGTACTGAATGGACATTATTCAGTACTGACTGGACTATATTCAGTACTGACTGAACAACTTTCAGTACTGACTGGAACATTGTTCAGTCCGGAGGTGAGCATACCCCAACCCTGACAGGACTTGATCTAGGGACCTCTCGCATAATCACCAATTCCAGGTCTTTAAGACCTCCAGAACCGGTCTTAAGACCTTTAGGACCCAAAACATCAGGCAGGTCTTAAGACCCGGCACGCCCTAACCACAAGGGATATCCTGTGACCTGTGTGCATGCGATACCAACATTTTTAATGTTTGAACGCGCGAACGACGAAGCAAGGTTTAATCTAACAGGATGTGGCGCCATTTGTTGTTTGCAGCGCTATGGGCTCTTGCTCTAGTTTTTGCTGTCAACGCAAACTTTGATGGTGGGCGCGCCACTGGCGCTGTGGATGCGCTCCGCTTTCAGCGGCGCAAGGTGCTTCATCGCAGCAGGTGCATGACATGCAACTCCGGCGCAATTGTGGCAGCGTCTTCCCGGCGTCGCAGATCAACTCCCTACCCGGATACCCACACGCCTTGCCCTCCGACTGGTACTCCGGCTACATCCCCATCATCAAGGACGGCGACGCTGCAAATGCCGCACACAAGCACTTGTGGTACCTGCTCGCTAATTCGGAAGACAACCCAGCCCGTGATCCTGTCATCCTATGGTTGACAGGGGGCCCTGGTGAGGCTGATGCAGCTGCACTGCCCGCCTCTCAATGCTGGGCGCCACCCTGGCTACGACACCTAGATGCATGGGCAGTGCTTTCTTACTTCAGCTGCAAGCTTTAAGAACCCGCCTTATACAAAGTGAAAAAGTCAAATTACCCTGCTTGATGTGAGCACAGTGCGTCAATGCGTGTAGTCACCCGCCATGTTTTGTCACTCCATGTCCTGTTCAGGCAACACTGCACATCACACCACACCATTTCCCAAGGCAGCTGGCACAGCAAACCTGCATCATGCCTGGCATCCCCCTATGGCTGGGTGTGCAAGCAGGTTGCAGCAGCCTGGACGCCTTCATATACGAGCAAGGTCCTCTCACCTTCCGCTATGGGGCTGCATCTACCAACACAACTGCTGCCAGCTTTGCGGGGCAGAGGGGGGGGCGGGCAGCTCAGGCTGGCAGGCAGCAGATGTCTGACATTGGGGGTCTTGCCCAGCGCTACGTGGAGCTAAGGGAAAACCCGTATGGCTGGACCAAGGCCGCCACCGTCATCTATGTGAGCTCGTGCAAGCCTGCCTTTGCTGCCCTGGTTGTCATTGACACTGCAGTCATTGCTGCTGCTGCTGCTGCTGCTGCTGCTGCTGCTGCTGCTGCTGCTGCTGCTGCTGCTGCTGCTGCCTCTGCTGTCGCTGCTGCTGCTGGAGCAGCTGTTGGCGCTGCTGCTGCCACTGCTACTACCGCTGCTGCGGCCACCACTGCTGCCGCTGTCGCTGCTGCTGCTGCTGCTGCTGAAGGCTTCATGCGCCTGCACTGGCAGGTGGACTCCCCTGCTGGCACTGGCATGTCCTACTCCCACAACCCCGCCGACTACACCACCGATGACGAGCAAACCACTGACGACCTGCTGCAGTTTGCTGCCAGGCTGCTGGACCTGTACCCAGAGCTGGCTGGGAATGACTGGTACCTAGCAGGTCAGCACCTTGGCCCTCAACCTTGAGCCTTCATTGCAGTCGAACACACTAATTGTGAACCACTACAAAACAGTGTTTTTTCGGTGTGGTGTTCCCATCGCATGGCATGCACATGGCCTATACATGGCATACACATGGTCACGGTCGCCTACCACCTACAGCATCGCCTGACCCCTTTGACAGGGCAATGCATAGAGTTGGCATGACAAAACATGCACTAAATGTAAGCTGATGACAGCTCAGATGGGGGGGGGCACACATCACTGTGCCTCAGCAGGCTGCTGCTGCTGCTGCTCCTGGGCCTTGGATGGCTTGTCTCGCAGCCGCTTGTACCCCAGGCCAGGGTACCCCTTGCCCTTGGCTGGTAGCTTCCCCTGCTCTGGCCAGAAGCACAGCTCCAGTGGGCGCCACCTGCTCTCCCCAATGCGCTGCATGTTCAACGCTGCATTGCAGTCCCTGTCCAGCCACCTGCCTGGCTGTGGTGCTGGCTTGGCTTTAACAGCCTTGCCCTGGGCCTTGCCTTTGCCCTTGGTGGGCTCAGCTGCCTCTGGCTCAGCCTTGGTGCGCTTGCTGCGCTTGGCTGGCAGGGGAGTGCTAGGCCCCGGCTCTGAGGCTGCTGGCTGTGTGGCTGCCTGGCTGCTGCCTGGGGCCTGTGGGGGCCTGCGGGGGGCCACTACTGGGCACCACATCAGGCCCCGCACTGGCTGGTCACGCTGCTGGCTCCAGGCTGGGCGCAAAAGTCACTTCCGAAGGGCGATGTCAGCAGCATGGAGCAGCAGCATGGAGCAACGCTTAGACAGCATGTTGACTGCTGCATGTATGATCTGAACAATCTCTTGTCAATGAGCATAGTGCCTGTGATGCTACCTGTCTCTGCTCTACCTAGCAGGTCAGCATGCTTGCATGGCTTACATGACTTGCATGGCTTGCATGGCTGGGGTCAGTCGAAAATCTATTGATGACGATACTTTGTTGCTGGACAGGGGAGAGCTATGCTGGAGTGTATGTGCCCTTGCTGGCGTCGAAGATCTTGGCTTGGAACAAGAAGGAAACGACACACACGCCCGTGAACCTGAAGGTAAGCTATGGGGCTCTGGCCCTGGCCCTGGCCCTGGCCCTGGCCCTGGCCCTGGCCCTGGCCCTGGCCCTGGCCCTGGCCCTGGCCCTGGCCCTGGCCCTGGCCCTGGCCCTGGCCCTGGCCCTGGCCCTGGCCCTGGCCCTGGCCCTGGCCCTGGCCCTGGCCCTGGCCCTGGCCCTGGCCCTGGCCCTGGCCCTGGCCCTGGCCCTGGCCCTGGCCCTGGCCCTGGCCCTGGCCCTGGCCCTGGCCCTGGCCCTGGCCCTGGCCCTGGCCCTGGCCCTGGCCCTGGCCCTGGCCCTGGCCCTGTTAGTCCAGGCCTCCCCCTGTGACAGCTGCCCTTGTCCCACCCCTTGCCACATGCCGCCCCTCCAGGGTTATGCTGTGGGCAACGGCGTCACAGACGATGTGTTTGACGGCAACGCCCAGCCTGAGTTTGCCTACAATCTGGGGCTCATTGACCCGCCCACCTATCAGACACTCCAAGAGGTGTGCAACTACGCTTTCTGGAACGCCACCCCAGGTGAGTCTAACCCCTGCTGCCCCCCCACACCCTGCTGCCGCCGCCCTGATCAGGGCCGCACTGCCCCCTGCTGCCCCCCCCTTCACCCTGTTGGCCTCCTCCTCCTCCACCCTGCTGGCTGTGCCCTGATCACGGCTGCAGGGAGTGATTGCCGCAAGGCGTTGCGGGCAGCTTACGACGGCTTCTATTGGCTCAACCCGTGAGAGTGGCTGAGCAGGACAACACCCCACAACTCCTAACTAGGAACAGTCTGTTCAAAGAGCTACTGCGCCACATGCCCCTTCCCACCGCCCCACTGATCCCTCCCCCACTCCCTCGCATCATCATCGTCATTACATGGCACTAGGCTGACGCGTTTTCACGAATTCCAGATCAGAAGTCACAGCACACCCATGTCTTGCACGCTGTGGGTGTCTTGGAACCCTTCTTAAACAGCAGTGGAGCAAAGCAGACCAGGCCATTCAGCTCTCGCTCAGGCCTTTTCCGCTCTCTCCTGGTCTCTCTTCCGTCCTCTCTTGCCTGTCGCGTGCCACTGTGGCTGCTGCACTGCCTTGTTTCTCATCCTGTCTACTCCTTCTCTTCTTACTTCCTCATCTCTCATCCTTACTCATCCTTACTCATCTTTACCCCTGACCCCTGACCCCTGACCCCTGACCCCTGACCCCTGACCCCTGACCCCTGACCCCTGACCCTTGACCCCTGACCCCTGACCCCTGACCCCTGACCCCTGACCCCTGACCCCTGACCCCTGACCCCTGACCCCTGACCCCTGACCCCTGACCCCTGACCCCTGACCCCTGACCCCTGACCCCTGACCCCTGACCCCTGACCCCTGACCCCTGACCCTTGACCCCTGACCCCTGACCCCTGACCCCTGACCCCTGACCCCTGACCCCTGACCCCTGACCCCTGACCCCTGACCCCTGACCCCTGACCTCTTCTTCCCCTGAGCTCACTCCCTTGAGGCTGCACAATGAGGCCATCATGCTCTCATGCTGTGCTCCATGTAGCTATGACATCCTGCATGACTGCCACCGCAAGACTGACACCACCCAGGCAGGCCTGCCAGCACCGGGATCCACTCAAGCCAGGCAGGCAGGCAGCAGCCGCCACTCGACAGCAGTGACCGGAAGCCAAGCAGCCAGGAAGCTGAGGTCTGCAGCTCCCTCCAATGACCGACTGGTGGGAGATGGCCAGAATGTGGCGGCCTACACCTCTGCTTCTCATGCTGCCAGCACAGCAGCTGATGGGGAGCTGGCAGGGGCTGCTAGCACCCAGGACTACCAGCAGCAGCAGCAGCAGCAGCGGCTTGTGAAGGGAGGGCGGCATGTGGCCAGCTGGAACAAGATGGTGGGACATGTGATTGCGTGCGCAGACCGTACGTAAGTCAACAGACCCTGTGGAGATCCCCACCCCACCCCACCCCACCCCACCCCACCCCACCCCACCCCACCCCACCCCACCCCACCCCACCCCACCCCACCCCACCCCACCCCACCCCACCCCACCCCACCCCACCCCACCCCACCCCACCCCACCCCACCCCACCCCACCCCACCCCACCCCACCCCACCCCACCCCACCCCACCCCACCCCACCCCACCCCACCCCACCCCACCCCACCCCACCCCACCCCACCCCACCCCACCCCACCCCACCCCACCCCACCCCACCCCACCCCACCCCACCCCACCCCACCCCACCCCACCCCACCCCACCCCACCCCACCCCACCCCACCCCACCCCACCCCACCCCACCCCACCCCACCCCACCCCACCCCACCCCACCCCACCCCACCCCACCCCACCCCACCCCACCCCACCCCACCCCACCCCACCCCACCCCACCCCACCCCACCCCGCTCCATGCCACCCCATGCCACCCCATGCCACACCCCATGCTCTGGATGCAGAGTGGCGCTTGACTGGTTGAACCGTGATGAAGTACGGGAGGCCCTGAATGCCCTGCCAGTCAGGTAAAGGGTGACTGGTGGCGCTGGCCGAAGGAGAGTAGCGTATGAGGGGAGGAAACAGAGGTGTGCAGAGGAGTAAGAAAGAAGGGCCAGCCAGGGCTGCTAGGCAGGCAGTTGGGAGTGGTGGTTGGGGCACATTGACCCTGCATACTGACCCTGAAGAGAGAAGCAGTCAGTGCCCATTGGATGCAGTGCCCGTGCCAAACAGGGGGTCATAGCAAGAGCCCAGCTCAACAGCACAGCATTGCCGCCCTGACAACCCTCTGCCCTAAGCCAGGGTAAAGGGGTGCCTGGGGTGCATGCTGCTGCTGCTGCTGCTGCTGCGACATGGGCTCAAGTGGTAGCAGCTGCCCATGGTGGTAGCAGCTGCCCATGTCAAAGTGTGAGGGACCTGGTAGAGTGATGAACATGAGGGTGGGTGATATGGGAGCGAGGGCAAGGCTCACTGGCCGGGCCTGCAACTGGCTGCCCCTGCCCGCAGTGCCTTGAACTGGCAGCCCTGCAGCGATGTGCTGCATTACCAAGAGCGACCCGTCAGCATGCTGCAGCTGCACAAGGACATGGTGGCAGCAGGTGGGGCGGGCTGGCAGGCAGGCGGGGTCAGGGGCGGGGAAGTCAAGAGAGCCTGGGAAGAGGGCATCAACAACAGCAGCAGTGGCAAAACGGCAAATGTTTTGACCAGGGATCCTTTCAACCCAGCACCAGAGCACATGCAGTATGTGTTTACATACACCACGCCGTGCGTACTTTAGGCCCCCTCTTCCTCCTTCCCCTCTCTCGCTTTCTTTTAGCCTATCCCGTCCTTTTGGGGTAGCGATAACTCAGACCCAGCACGTTAGCTGCGAGGACACCAGCATCGCCCTGCTCAGCTACTCAGTGGAGTGGAGGGGAGCACTGCGCTGAGCAAGGCTGCTGTAGCGGCCCGTGCAGCTAATGCCGTGGCCGTGGACAGCAGCAGCACAGCAGCAGCACACACCACTGCTCGTTACACATGCGCCTGGCACAGCTTCCCTGCCCCTGCCCCTACCCCTGCCCCTGCCCCTGCCCCTACCCCTCCCCCTGCCCCTACCCCTCCCCCTGCCCCTACCCCTCCCCCTGCCCCTACCCCTGCCCCTACCCCTGCCCCTGCCCCTACCCCTGCCCCTGCCCCTACCCCTCCCCCTGCCCCTACCCCTCCCCCTGCCCCTACCCCTCCCCCTGCCCCTCCCCCTGCCCCTACCCCTGCCCCTGCCCCTACCCCTACCCCTCCCCCTGCCCCTACCCCTCCCCCTGCCCCTACCCCTGCCCCTGCCCCTGCCCCTGCCCCTGCCCCTGCCCCTGCCCCTGCCCCTGCCCCTGCCCCTGCCCCTGCCCCTGCCCCTGCCCCTGCCCCTGCCCCTGCCCCTGCCCCTGCCCCTGCCCCTGCCCCTGCCCCTGCCCCTGCCCCTGCCCCTGCCCCTGCCCCTACCCCTGCCCCTGCCCCTGCCCCTGCCCCTGCCCCTGCCCCTGCCCCTGCCCCTGCCCCTGCCCCTGCCCCTGCCCCTGCCCCTGCCCCTGCCCCTGCCCCTGCCCCTGCCCCTGCCCCTGCCCCTGCCCCTACCCCTGCCCCTGCCCCTGCCCCTACCCCTGCCCCTGCCCCTGCCCCTGCCCCTGCCCCTACCCCTGCCCCTGCCCCTGCCCCTGCCCCTGCCCCTACCCCTGCCCCTGCCCCTACCCCTACCCCTCCCCCTGCCCCTACCCCTCCCCCTGCCCCTACCCCTGCCCCTGCCCCTGCCCCTGCCCCTGCCCCTGCCCCTGCCCCTGCCCCTGCCCCTGCCCCTCCCCCTGCCCCTACCCCTGCCCCTGCCCCTACCCCTACCCCTCCCCCTGCCCCTACCCCTCCCCCTGCCCCTACCCCTGCCCCTGCCCCTGCCCCTGCCCCTGCCCCTGCCCCTGCCCCTGCCCCTGCCCCTGCCCCTGCCCCTGCCCCTGCCCCTGCCCCTGCCCCTGCCCCTGCCCCTGCCCCTGCCCCTGCCCCTGCCCCTACCCCTGCCCCTGCCCCTGCCCCTGCCCCTGCCCCTGCCCCTGCCCCTGCCCCTGCCCCTACCCCTGCCCCTGCCCCTGCCCCTGCCCCTGCCCCTGCCCCTGCCCCTGCCCCTGCCCCTGCCCCTGCCCCTGCCCCTGCCCCTACCCCTACCCCTCCCCCTGCCCCTACCCCTCCCCCTGCCCCTACCCCTGCCCCTACCCCTGCCCCTGCCCCTGCCCCTGCCCCTGCCCCTACCCCTGCCCCTGCCCCTGCCCCTGCCCCTGCCCCTGCCCCTGCCCCTGCCCCTGCCCCTGCCCCTGCCCCTGCCCCTGCCCCTGCCCCTGCCCCTGCCCCTACCCCTGCCCCTGCCCCTACCCCTGCCCCTGCCCCTCCCCCTGCCCCTACCCCTGCCCCTGCCCCTACCCCTGCCCCTGCCCCTGCCCCTACCCCTGCCCCTGCCCCTGCCCCTGCCCCTGCCCCTGCCCCTACCCCTCCCCCTGCCCCTACCCCTGCCCCTACCCCTGCCCCTACCCCTGCCCCTGCCCCTGCCCCTGCCCCTGCCCCTGCCCCTGCCCCTGCCCCTACCCCTGCCCCTGCCCCTGCCCCTGCCCCTGCCCCTGCCCCTGCCCCTGCCCCTGCCCCTGCCCCTGCCCCTGCCCCTGCCCCTGCCCCTACCCCTGCCCCTGCCCCTGCCCCTGCCCCTGCCCCTGCCCCTGCCCCTGCCCCTGCCCCTGCCCCTGCCCCTACCCCTGCCCCTGCCCCTACCCCTGCCCCTGCCCCTACCCCTGCCCCTGCCCCTGCCCCTGCCCCTGCCCCTGCCCCTGCCCCTGCCCCTGCCCCTGCCCCTGCCCCTGCCCCTGCCCCTGCCCCTACCCCTGCCCCTGCCCCTACCCCTGCCCCTGCCCCTCCCCCTGCCCCTACCCCTGCCCCTGCCCCTACCCCTGCCCCTGCCCCTGCCCCTACCCCTGCCCCTGCCCCTGCCCCTGCCCCTGCCCCTGCCCCTACCCCTCCCCCTGCCCCTACCCCTGCCCCTACCCCTGCCCCTACCCCTGCCCCTGCCCCTGCCCCTGCCCCTGCCCCTGCCCCTGCCCCTGCCCCTACCCCTGCCCCTGCCCCTGCCCCTGCCCCTGCCCCTGCCCCTGCCCCTGCCCCTGCCCCTGCCCCTGCCCCTGCCCCTACCCCTGCCCCTGCCCCTGCCCCTGCCCCTGCCCCTGCCCCTGCCCCTGCCCCTGCCCCTGCCCCTGCCCCTGCCCCTACCCCTGCCCCTGCCCCTGCCCCTGCCCCTGCCCCTGCCCCTGCCCCTGCCCCTGCCCCTGCCCCTACCCCTGCCCCTGCCCCTACCCCTGCCCCTGCCCCTACCCCTGCCCCTGCCCCTGCCCTGCCCCGCAGGCCTCAAGGTGCTCATCTACAGCGGGGACCACGACTTCATCGTGCCCTTCACCGTGAGCTGGATGCATCTCAGCCACCCCTTCTTGAAGAAGCCAGACAGGCACACACTCCCCCCTGCACACTCAAACACTCATGCAAAGGCCCAACAACACCTTGGCCCTCAACCTAAAGCCTTCAGTGCCATGGAGCACTAAGCGTAGACCACCACAAAAGGCCAAACAGCACATGGCACAAGTCCACTTGGCGTCAATGGCAGCTGCAGGGCCCTGCACATGAGCACCCACTGGCTCAGCTAGCTCATGCACAGCCTAGAGCCCAGGCGCCCTACCCCCCACAGGGGGTGTGAGCAGTGTGGAGGCTGGTGACCCTCATCTGTCTGCCAGGCCCTGTGCCCAGCCATCGCCATCACCATCACTTGGCGCTCGTGGATACTGTGTTGCTGCGGGCGCTGCTAGGTGCTGCCAGGTGCTGCCAGGTGCTGCCAGGTGCTGCCAGGTGCTGCCAGGTGCTGCCAGGTGCTGCCAGGTGCTGCCAGGTGCTGCCAGGTGCTGCCAGGTGCTGCCAGGTGCTGCCAGGTGCTGCCAGGTGCTGCCAGGTGCTGCCAGGTGCTGCCAGGTGCTGCCAGGTGCTGCCAGGTGCTGCCAGGTGCTGCCAGGTGCTGCCAGGTGCTGCCAGGTGCTGCCAGGTGCTGCCAGGTGCTGCCAGGTGCTGCCAGGTGCTGCCAGGTGCTGCCAGGTGCTGCCAGGTGCTGCCAGGTGCTGCCAGGTGCTGCCAGGTGCTGCCAGGTGCTGCCAGGTGCTGCCAGGTGCCTTCCCTGTCCCAAGCCCAGCGGTGCTGCAGACTGCCACCATGCTGCCAGCACAGCCACCTGGCCCAGCACCTGTCCCAGCACAGCCACCTGGCCCACTCAGGGGCTGGGACTCCACGGCAAGCTGGGCAGCTGTGGGAGACTGGTGCTGGCTCCATCACCACTGTCACCATCATCAGCAGCGGCAGTAGCAGCGTCACCATCATTGTTGTGTGTCATGTTGTTCAATGTGTGAGGTTGTGAGATGCATGGGCTGCAGGGTACCAGGGCTTGGGTGTACAGCCTGGGGTACCAGGTGGAGCAGCCCTACAGGTCCTGGACCATCGATGGCCAGGTCAGTGGCTTGCAGGCTGGTCACCCTTACACAAAAGCGCATTCACGTATTGAAGGCCCTTTGATTTCAACTTTGCCACGTATGTGCATCTAAACCAGGAGTGCGCACGCCACCCATCTCGCCCCGTGACCACGCAGGTGGCAGGTTTTGTGGTGCATTTCAAGGAGGGGCTGACATTTGCAACCGTGAAGGGCGCGGGACACATGGTGCCCCAGACCAGCCCCTCAGTGGCACTGCACCTACTGCGGCGATATCTAAACGACTTGCTGTGGTGACGTTGCCATCTATTAGAATGGTAACACGACAGCTATGCAATAGCTGTATGTAATCATACGTTGACCCAAGAGGACGGAGTGTTTCTCAACCCTACACGTGAAAAGTTGGAATAAGCATCGGAACAGTAGCGCTCGATGCACTTTACAGCAACAAGCAGGCACAACATAGGCACCTTGTCACAGCCTTGTCATCTCAGTAGGGCGCGACAGCAAGCACAAGAGAGCGTCAGGTCCTCTATCTGCTTGATAGTCACCCGCCATGTTTTGTCACTCTATGGCCTGTTCAGGCAACACTGCGCATCACACCACACCACTTTCCAAGGCATCGATACGCAGCCCCGTTGTAGCTATTCTCCTCATCGCATAACAACCTGTGCTAGCCTCAGCACACTGCTCTCAGCTGGTACAGGAAGCCCTCAACAATCAAGTGGTTGATATGAATCCAAATCCCCTTTTCCCCGAAGTCATACTTACCATCGTGAGCCCCTGCATTGGCCTGCAGCACCATGGCCCCATCTACAGATTCAGGCCCGTGACTGTACTCTTGTTCAGCCAGCCCTCACCACAACTGGCAGGCCGTTGCTGATGCAGCAGCCATGGATGTGCTGTGTGTGACTGTGACTCACACGCCCCCTCTGACACAGTTTTAAGATGTCGCGCCACTGGCCCTCCTCCCGTCCTGAGCTGCTCCGCCACCATCATGCAGTGTTCCGACATGAGGCAGCACTTGGGCTAGTGCACCCCACCCTACCCTGCCCTTCATGAATACATGCAGCCAGTCAGCTACCCATCCTCCCTCCACTCACTCACGGCTAGGCACAACTGAGCCAGAAGCCTGGCATAGCTTGGCATGGCCCCTCAAGATGACAAGATGGAGCGGGCGACAAGCAGCACCGCCACAAAGAATGCAGCCTGGACGACAAGGCGTGAAGCGCCCTCAGCCCCCTGGGAGAGCTTGGCCTGCAGGGCCACAAACAGGGCACGCAGGCCCCCCACGGCCGCAGACGTGCCAATCAGTGCCACTGCAACCAGCAGGAGCGACTTGGTGGTCTCATCCGTAGGCGCCTGCAGCCACAGGTAGAACAACTTGACGTCAGCTTAATAACAAGCTCTGGTGGCTAGGTTGTGCCAATTGGCATAATGGCCTGTGAACTGTGACCATGACGGGCAAGTGGGGTGCAAACTCCGCAGTGATAAGTTGAGGCCAGCCTTGACGCCCAGGTGTGACTTTTGAACAGCTATGCAGGAGAGGCAGCTAACGTACATGGTTGCATGCTGCCTTGGTGTGAGAGACATGGGCCAGGGTCTAGGCGGCAGGGGGGTCTGCGTGTCCGCAGTTGCTCACCCCGCTGCCGCGTCAAGGTGAAGGGGGGGTCACCTGCAGGATCTGCTGCACCCCTGCATCGCCTAGGTCAAAGGCGGTGGTCAGCAGCACACCGCCGCCTGCCGCCGCAAAAATGATGAGGAACGCCAGGATGAGGGGGGAGAACTGCGGGCAGCCAGCGCCAGCTGCCAGTCGCCAGGCAGGGCAGGAGGCTGGCTGGTACACACTCCACAGCCACTGCCACTACATGGCCAGCGATCCTGATCTGACCCCATTGCCTGTGCAGGCTGCACAGATGAGAGCGCTGAATATATACACTGCATTACTCAGCCAGGTAGACTGTACTGTTGTGCATGTGCCATGCTTGATGCAGTCGAGCTGGAGACTGACAAGCTTGCACATGTGCTGGCCTTGGGCCTGTCCGCATGCAGCCCATACTCACCTACACTCGTACATGGGTATGTCTTCATTGACTATGCAGGTTTACTAGAGCCCACCTGCTTCTTGATAGGCCCTGGCTGGCCTGGCTTGCGCAGCTTGAGCTCCCCTGTCTCAGCAAACTCCTTCAGCGCAGGTTCACCCCCAGCAAAGCCGCCAATCACACCCTGCACAGCAATGCGTGCACATGCGGCACACTGATACATGGCACAAGACTTACAAGAGTAACAAGCCGTGGTTAGTGTGCTGCATGGAGGATCTAGACAGTGACAAGCCCCATGTTGCTACCTTGAAGAAGCCGATGTCCTCCCTGTCGGGGTACTTGTAGGCCTCATCATAGATGACACGGCCCTGCATACCGGATTTTCTCAACTCCAGCTCGTCCTTGCCGAAGCCAACATAGATGGCATCTTTCCCGGCACTGGATACTGGCTTCACAGACTGCCATTTGCTCTTCACTGGTTGCCGCACAGGGGACTTCGGTGCAATGACATTTGCGTCTGTCAAAGTGGATTCCTCAGCCTGCACTCAGCAGCAACAGCAGAGCGGGACTCATCCTAACATAGCATTCATGCATTGCTCAAACCCATCAGGAGCTATTTTCATCTGTCAACCCTGGTGGGTATGCTGATAACTCGACACCTGAACCCTATCCGTTTGCCTGCCCGTACCTTGATTTGCTCTCGAAGCTGCCACAAACCCGCCTCGCCGCCTGCCCAGCCACCGACCAAGGCATCGCGAGTAGGGTACTTCCTTGCATCGTCCACAATCACCCTGCCCTTACGCCCAGCACGAGGGGCGTAATCATTCTTCGGAAAGCCTGCGACAACCAGGCTCAGCTACAGAGTCAGAGCCCAAATACGCACCTCAACACCATTATCCAAAACATGTGCTTTGTCTCACCAATGTACTGCTCCTCCAGCGCTGGCGCGCTGCTACGGCTATCAGAATCCGACTGGGTGCCCAACTCCTGAGGGTAAGGTAGGACGTTGAGCAGGGACTTTAGTCAGTGAGGGTGCCGCATTGAGCATCTAAGAAGCCATTTGTGAGACACGCTCCGCTGTAAAGGAATTCGGAGACAATTCTAGACCGTCCATGCCTCGCTGGGGTGCCGCTGAGGTGTTTCCGCACCTGCTTGGTGGTAGCCACGCGGGTCCTGACCTGACGAGCAGGCCCAGCGGCCAGCAGGCCAGTGGATCCGAGGGATTTCAGCATCACCGCAGCCATCTATCTGCCGCGTTCGCAAGGAAATATGTCGAGACGAGTAGTAGATTATCTTTGCTGTTTTGTCCTCCATGCGAAAAAGTGTGCAATCTAATCCATGTTGCCACGGTCAGAAAAGTATAACTATGTTTTTGCTGAGTTTACACCGATGTCTGCCCCAATGTCTGGCTGGGTTCCAGAGGAACTAACCAAGCTCATCTTGTGTGAAGTTAAAGACTGCCAGGTGCTCAATGTGTGCCGAAGGGTGAGTAGCAGCTGGCGCAGAGTCGCTGACTGCCTAATCTGGCGTGCTAAACCACCAAGCCGGCGCGCTGGTTGGGACCTGACCGCGCGTCGCTTCCCCAAGTTAACTGTCCTCGACCTTACGACCCGCCAGGGCGCCAGCCTCCTGCTGCCAGGCCACTCCCTCGTGGGTAAGGAGCATGGGGTGGTGGGGCTCCCTGGCAGAGCAGAGTAGGCAGGGGGAGCTTGGACAAAAGCGGGCTCCCTGGCTCATGTCCCCACCAGGCGCCCAGACTTCGTGCCTGCTGTGAATTAGCCGGTTGCAAGTGAATTAGTTGTGAACCATCATTGTGTGTCATCTCAGTAGGGCGCAACAGCAAGCACAAGAACGCACCAGCCCTGTTGCAGCCCTCTTGTCCCTCACTAGGGCCTCCATTTGAGCCGGATCAGAAGTACTACTAGTAGCCACTAGCAGCCACTAGCAGCCACTAGCAGCCACTAACTAGACCCGACTCAAACAGTGTTATTGGGCTGTGTGGAGTAAACCCAGTGCACATGGCACATGAGCCGCCTACCACCTACACTACTGCCTGACCCGAGAGCTACGATGTAGTTGGCATGACAAAACATGCACTAATTGCCAGCTGATGACAGCTCAAATGGGGGGGCACACACTACTGTGCCGCAGCAGGCTCCTGCTGCTGCTCCTGGGCCTTGGATGGCTTGTCTCGCACCCGCTTGTACCCCAGCCCTGGGTACTCCTTGCCCTTGGCTGGCAGCTTCCCCTGCTCTGGCCAGTAGCACAGCTCCAGTGGGCGCCACCTGCTCTCCCCAATGCGCTGCATGTTCAGCGCTGCATTGCAGTCCCTGTCCAGCCACCTGCCTGGCTGAGGTGCTGGCTTGGCCTTGGCAGCCTTGCCCTTGCCCTTGCCCTTGGTGGGCTCAGCTGCCGGCTTGCTGCGCTTGGCTGGAGGGGGAGTGCTGGGCCCTGGCTCTGAGGCTGCTGGCTGTGTGGCTGCCTGGCTGCTGCGTGGGGCCTGTGGGGGCCTGCGGGGGGCCACTACAGGGCACCACATCAGGCCCCGCACTGGCTGGTCACGCTGCTGGCTCCAGGCTGGGCGCACCAGGCGGGGTTCCACCTGCCCTGCTGGGGGCTTCCAGCCTGCAGGCCTTGTGGCACTGAGTTTGTCCAGCTCCTCCTCACAGGGCTGCTGGCCATTCACTGCTGAGCTGACCCGGCTGGTGCGGTGCTCATCCACAAGCACCACCCTGCCCTGCAGCTGGCCTGAGCCCCTCGGCCTGCACACCACCTTGCAGCAGGCTCGCAGCACCGCATCAGCACCCCACCCACCCCCAGTGCCAATGGTAGCTGCACCAAAGAACACCACCAGCTGCTTGGCATGCCCATGGCGCTTCATGGACACCTCAGCCATGTCCTCCTCCAACTGCAGCCATGCACACAAGGCACACACATGGTGGCTGACATGGTGACACCAGGTTAGTCATGGCACAGTCAAGTACTCATTTGTTTCGTGCAGGTGAGCTTGCAGGGTTGGAGATCCGCGTGCAAGCCTTGTTGCAGCCATGAACACAGCAAAGGTGTTGGCTAGGGGAGGGGACCTAGACTGCCTGACCCTCAGGGTGGTCACCTTGCCACCACTGTCACCGCAACCCACCCTGCCCTGCCTTGCCTTGCCTTGCCTTGCCTTGCTTTGCCCTGCCTTGCCTTGCTTTACCCTGCCTTGCCTTGCTTTGTCTTGCCTGACTGCCCTGCTTTGTCCTGCCCTGCCATGTTCCCCCAGAGGACTCCACTCTGCTGCTGATCAAGCTGCACCACCTAAAGGCGGACTGGGGCCTGGCCCCTGCCTGGTGCCTCTGCCTGGGGGTTAGTGGGCTGGCCCAAGCCTTGGGCCCACCCCTCCTCCCGCCTTGCCCCGCCTTAGCACTCAGCTGCTAGCAGCGCCTTGGCCACTGCTGCTGCCACTACTGCACTGACACCTACTGCCACTTTGCACCCGCAACCTGCCTAGGGTGTGTCTAGTGGGCTGGCCACAGTGGCCGTGTATGCCAACTGGAGGATCTAGGATGCTTGCATTGCCTGCTGCATGTGACTTATGACTCCAGTGACGGACAGATACAGTGGATGATATGTGCCCACAAGATGTGCTCACTCTGGCCGGTGTGATGCTCGGCCACCTGATGACTCGGCTGAGTCTGACTGCGCCCTGCCCAGGTCAGGTCCCTGGCCAGCCAGACCCTGGTGAGCCTGCTGGTACAGGAAGCTGGCAGCAGGCTGGTGGGGCTGCGCCTGGTGCAGGACTTCAGGTGAGCTCCCGCACCAGCGCTGCAGCACACCTAGCCAGCCAAGTACTCCTGACCATGGCATGGCCTAGGGAGGCGAGAGTGCTGGAGGTGGGTCACCGAGGAGGTGGAAGATGACCGGCTGCCCCTGGCCCACCAGCTGCAGCTGCAGCTGGCATCTGGTTCAGAGGGCGGCAGGTCCAGCCTACAGTGAGAGACAGACACAGTGGATGATATGTGCCCACAAGATGTGTTCACAAGATGTGCCCACAAGCTATTGAGGATTAACTGTGCTCACAAGATGTTGAGGTTGCACATCCAGTGCATCTGCTGGTGGGACATACCGCACGACCAAGGACAGGCCGTGGATGCACCGGGCAGCCAAATGAAGGATGAAGGAGGGGCAGCAATGGCCAGGCTTGCAAGCTTGCACAGGATGAGGGAATGGGAGGGGTGGCTTGCTGCAGCCTGACCGCCTGATTGAGCTGTGCACAAGTGTGAAGGTGTGATGCATGGCTGGGTGGCTTGAGGCATGGCTGGTCACACAGCAGCTGCTACTTTGTGTTCAACGCCCCCTAAGGCTGCATGATGGCAAGGCCCATGCCGTGGCGCCCTGCTCGCAGCCTGCAGGACCGCTCTCCCCCTCAGGCTCATCACCAGGCAATGGAGGCAGCGCCTGTGAGTGGCGGCATGTGCATGGAGGTGGCAGCAGGACCAGCGGCAGCAGCAGCGGCAAAAGCAGCAGGGCAGCTAAATGATGAGCACACTCATCTCGTCTGGCTTGGTGGCCTGCTGTGCAGCCTGGCACAATGGCAGGCAGGGGCAGGGGCAGGGGCAAGGGCACCCCTCGCTGACTAGTAGGTGGCCCCCCTGCTGGCCAGCCCCTGGTGCTGCTGCTGTCCTCTGGCCTCAGGCGGAGCGCGTGGCCTGCTGCCTGCAAGTGCTGCTGGGCTACGCGCCCCTGGCGGCACAGCTGCAGGAGCTGGTGCTGGACAAACTGCAGGTGGGCGGTCCCGGGCAGGAGGGGGCAGGGAGTAGCTGTTCCTTTCGTGATCATGGTGGATGTGCATGACAGGCACCGGTCCTTTCGGCCTGGTTGCCTGCTGGGGCAGGGGGAGGTGAGGTGCCCCTGTGCCGCCTTGCCCCTGACCCTCTGCTGCTGCCCCACCCTTGCCCTGTCAGTGACTGTAGTTAGTGACTGTAGTGACTGACAGCATAGCAAATGCATGTCACTGTATGGAGTTGGCTTAAGGTGTTCCTGAAATGTCCCTGCCCACCTCCCACCTTCCCATCCACCCAGAGAGTCTGGGAGTGGCATGCCACAGCAGGCAACCCAGCCTGCGTGCACAGCTGGGTCAGGGTGGGGCGCGCCAGGCTCCATCACACCCTGCCATGCCCCACGCTGCCCCACCCTTCCCTGCCGCAGCTGGCATCCCTGGAGAGCTGCACCGCCCTCCTGGGCCTCACCGCCCTCACCCGCCTGGCGTTCCAAGGCGGGGTCCTCAGGCAGGTGGGGAGCCGGGGGAGCTGGGGCTGGGGGGGGCGGCTTGGGGGGCGGCTTGGGGGGCGGCTTGGGGGGCCTGCGCATGAGGCTTTGGGGTGCGGGGGCGAGGCTCTGGTTGTGACTGTCTTCAAGTTGACCCCGACCCCGACCCTGACCCGACCCTGCAGCTTCCCCAGTGGCTCAGCCGCCTGACAGGGCTACGTGACTTGGAGCTTTCAGACTCCCACCTCCCTGCCCGGGGCGAGTTCAAGCCCCAGCACCTGCCAAGGTGAGGGCATGGCCTGTGGGCTGGTGCTGGGGTGTGTATATCCCAAGATGCCAAGGGCTGGCAGGTGCACAGGCAGGCAGCAGTGAAACAGGTAAGCTCACCATGGTTTCTGCAACTGCTGGTCACTATGTGTATGCCATGTGTATGCCATGTGTATGCCATGTGCATGCCATGTGTATGCCATGTGCATGGGAACTCCACACAGACAAAAACACCGTTTTGTAGCGGTCCACGCTCAGTGTTCCATGGCAATGAAGGCTCTAGGTTGAGGGCCAAGGTGCTGCTCCTCAACAAGCACAACCTGCAGAGCACAGACAGCTCCAACATGACTCATTCAACATGGAACAACATGTTGGACTGCGAGTAATCTCACTCAGCTATTCCAAGCAGGTTGAAGCATTCTCGGTTGCACCCTTGATGACTACAAACCCCACACCGGTGGCACTCTCCCACCAAACCATTGGGCACCTCATCAAAACTAACAGCTTATTGGAAACTGACAGGAGCAACGGATTATCACACAGCGCGTAACTCACGGATCTTACAGTCGGTTGGGGACACGCACCTTTCTGTTTCTTTCCCGGGTCCTTCTTGTGCTTCTTCGTAGCCATCACGCGATGCGCAGTGCGACGGGCGGTGGCCTCTGCAAGACAATTGAGTTTACCGTGAAAAATACACGGTTGTGTGAAGCTTTAGCAGCGGCCAAGGTATACAACCACGCTAGCTGTGGTTGGGTGAACTGCAGGTTTGCAGGGTTTATTGAAGGCTAACAGCCTGTGTAAAGTACTAGGCCCTATGGGTTGTTGCGGGCCTGGCCATCAATGCCCTGTCAGTACTCTACAGCCCGGTGCAGCCGCTGCCTGCCCTAGGGCAGCCGGTCATTGACCCGCTTGTAGCCCTGATGGTACTCCTTGCCAACGGGGGGAAGAGATCCCCGGTCCTTCCAGCTGCACAGCTCCAGTGGGCGCTGCATGATCTCCCCAATGCGCTACAAGTTCAGGCATCCGTTGGTGCCCCTGTCCAGCCACCTGCCCTAGGGCGGGGCTTGGGATTGTTGCACTGGGCCAGGTGCAGCAGGGAGGGGCTGGTCTTGGGTGGGGGGAGGGGGAGGGGGGTCCTAGGCAGGCTTTGAGGGCCTGGGTGTGGAACTGGAGGCTATCCAGGGTGGTACCAGCTGGGGTGGCAGCTGCCAGCTGCTGCAGCTGTGGCTGGATGGCAGCTGACCAATGGGCTGTGTCCCGCTTCAACAGCCCCTTGCTCAGCTCCCACTCCCACTTCCTCAGCACTTGAAGTCGCTAGTGGCTGTGAGCACGCCCAATGACCGGCAGCTTCGCTGCCTCCTTGACTGCCTCGCTTCGGACGAAGATGCTGACCCCATCTATCTCTAATCTACGTGCAAACTCTGGCAGCTGGCTGTATCAAATGAGTTTTTGCCAGTGGGGCAGGCTGTCTGCCGCAAACTGTTGAAGAGGCAGGTCAGTACGACCCAGGTCAGCCAGCAGCCCTTGCAACACCCTGTCATCGATAACAAAGTGACGGGCCCGCACACCTCCACCATAGGGAGCATTGCGAAGGGGCGCGGGCAGGTGCGAGGGCGGCTGTTGCCATGGGGTACATCTCGATTGTAGGTGTTACCCTCAACCAACCTGAGCCACCAATCGCACAATGGGGCGGGATGAGGGCACATGCAGAATGACTGGTCGTGTTGTCAGCAAGCATTGCGGCCTAGTACTGGCTGGTCAATCAGGCTGCTGCATGGCGTGCTGGTGCAGGCAGCTGCAGCGGCTGGTGATGACACACTCGCAAGCCGCATTCAACCTGCAGCCCCGGGCGGACCGCTTGACCAGCCTGAACCACCTGGACTTGAGCCACAACCGCATGGGGGCGGTGCCCAAGACCCTGGGTGAGGCCTGGGCGGTGTGGCAGGCTAGTAAGGGTTCCAAGGCAGACACAGAGGGCAAGGGGGCGGGCTGATAACAGAGGTGGTGTAGTGGGCCTCAACACCATTCCTCTTCAAATCATCACCATCACCATCACCAGCATCACCGTCATCACATAGCATATATGTCATGAGCTCATCCTCATGCATGTCATCCTCATGCATGTCATCCTCATGCATGTCATCCTCATGCATGTCATGAGGTCGCAGGGAAAAAGGGGCGTGAGAGTGTGATGCCGCCCCTGTGCCAAACCCTGTCAGGTTTTGGTGTTTGGCAACATGGCACAGCCAGGCAGCCCCTGGCCTTGCAGTGGCTCTCACTCCCTCCACGCCATCATCACACAACATGACACAGCATGAGGGCATGAGGGGTGCTGCGAGGAGGGAGTGGGGCGCTGCCTTGACAGCGCTGCCGCCACATGCTGCTCAGGGGCTCTGGCGCTGCTGCAGCACCTGGACCTTTCCCACAACAGTGAGTGAAGCAGCTCCTTGAGCCCGCCCCATATGGCCTTCACAAGCCTGCCTCGTCCCTCCCCAGGCCTGCCCCTGGTCAGCTGAGTGCTGCTGATGCTCCTGATGAAAGTGCCTCAAGCCTCGTACCCTTTCAATTTTACAGGGGTACTTCTCCTGACCAGAGTGAGTCTTATCCTGGCCCTGACCCTGACCCTGACCCTGACCCTGACCCTGATCCTGACCCTGATCCTGACCCTGACCCTGACCCTGACCCTGACCCTGACCCTGACCCTGACCCTGACCCTGACCCTGACCCTGACCCTGACCCTGACCCTGACCCTGACCCTGACCCTGACCCTGACCCTGACCCTGACCCTGACCCTGACCCTGACCCTGACCCTGATCCTGACCCTGACCCTGACCCTGACCCTGACCCTGACCCTGACCCTGACCCTGACCCTGACCCTGACCCTGACCCTGACCCTGACCCTGACCCTGACCCTGACCCTGACCCTGACCCTGACCCTGACCCTGACCCTGACCCTGACCCTGACCCTGACCCTGACCCTGACCCTGACCCTGACCCTGACCCTGACCCTGACCCTGACCCTGACCCTGATCCTGACCCTGACCCTGACCCTGACCCTGACCCTGACCCTGACCCTGACCCTGACCCTGACCCTGACCTATGTGGTCCTGACCCCAGGCATGGTGTCCATACCTGAGACTCTGACAAAGCTGACCCGTCTGCTGCACCTGGACCTATCCCACAACAAGGTATCAAGCATCCTTGCAGGACATACCTGCACCCTCACTAGGGGCTACATTAGAGTCGGACCACTATGGAGCACTAGGGACCACCCATGCCCTCACACCGCCAACACCCTCGCAACCAGCTTTCTGTGTCACCATTACAGCAGCCAGCACAAGGTAGCCAGCAGCCCTGGTGGTCATGGTCGCTTAGGAAGGCACGCCCCCTAGGCCGGCACTTCCTGACCCTCCCGCCTCAACCCCTGAGCTTGCACTCCACCAGCCCTCCTCCACAGAGTGGCACAGCCCCTCCTCCAGCTGCCCCTGCCCTACCCCTGCCAACGCCTCAGCACAGCCGCTGGCTCACATAGCTGCTGCACAGCTCCTGCACAGCCAGCTGGTGAAGGCGCTAAGAGCCTCTGTCTCATCAAACTGTGCAGTGTGGCAGTGACAGCGCCCAGGGCCCAGGGCAGCCAGGCAGCAGAGCTGTGGATGGTGGCTGCAGGCCTCATCATGGCGGTCGAGGGCTAGGGCTGCGGTCACCATGTGGCAGCCTATGCCATGGAACATGCACACATGCACATGAGCGCATGGGTCCACACCATGTAGTTATGACTGTCGACCATGTCCAGCACTCAATTGTACACTTGACTCTGACCCTGACCAATCATGCAATGAAACATAAACACACGACCACCTACAACCGCATGTGGTCCCGCATGCCTGCTGCTTGCAGCTCAAGCACCTGCCGCACAGCGTGGCGGGCTGGTCTTGGATGCACCACCTGAACGCATGCCACAACTGCCTTCTGCGCTTGCCCAATGACTTGCCTGCAATGTGTAACCTAAGGTGAGGAGACCGTGTTTCTGCCGCCCGGACATGGTCAGCACATGACCACCACCACCACCATCTGATTGACCACCACCAACACCACAGCCATGCTGACCACCGCCATGAGCCGGCAACCAGAGTGGGACCGGGTGGTACAAGCTACCCAAGGCCCAGCAGCAGCAGCAGGAGCAGCCCGCTGCGGCACAGTAGTGTGTGCCCCCCCACTTGAGCTGTCATCAGCTTACAATCAGTCCATGTTTGTCATGCCAACTCTACATCATAGCCCTCTGGTTCAAGCAATACTGCAGGTGGTAGGCGACCATGCCCATGTGTATGCCTGTGTATGCCATGTGTATGCCGTGTGCATGGGAACTCTTCACAGACAAAAACACCTCTTTGTAGTGGGCCACGCTTAGTGTTCCACGGCAATGAAGGCTCTAGGTTCAGGGCCAACGTGCTGACCACTGCCATAGACGGCAGAGATGGGGCGCTTGCGCTTCTAAGTTGGCGACATCTCAGGGATTCATCTTGCCGGGGTGTGCATCAGGTCACCATACGACCGGAGTGCCGGCAACCAGAGTGGGACCTAGCAGGTCACATGAGAGTATACCCTAACCCTTCACGGTTGACAGCCGTTGCTTTTAATTAATATCCCGCAATGGGTTTGTCAGACTGCTGTTCCTACCATTCCAAGCGCCATCTACGAGCAACACGAAAGCATCACCCGACCACCAGGGCAGGTGTCTTTGAGAGCAGCATTCCCCACTGCGCATGGTGGGCTCTAACACCCCGAAAGAACATCCACATGCTGGAAGTGAAGGCAAAGCTGTCAGTAGGTGTGCAGACATATGGAATATATTCTCACAGTGAGATGTGTGACATCATACCGTGTGACCATGTGTGTAATGTGTGTTGTGAACTGCAGGTATCTGGACATTTCACACAACCCAGTGCGCACTCCCCTGCCCCAGGACCTGGCAGGCTGGCTGTACTGCAGCCCTCAGCTGTGGGTGGCACTGTATGACCTTGACATCGCCCGCCCGCGCAGCCAGCAGGCTGTGGCAGTTGCAGCTGCCCGGCAGGCACAGGCAGCCAGCCCCTATTAATTGCATCCGTCACACAGCAGGCATGTTCTGTGGGCGTACCAAAGTTGCTGATCCTGTGCTGCAAGAGATTGCAAGAGAGTGGCCCAGTCAATCAGGCGCTTGATCTCTTCCACACTCGTGTACTTGAGGAGCTGGCTCTTGAGCGGAGCCTGTTTGTTTTGATAAGCTGCCCAGAGGTCTTCGGAGAGTAATCAGGCTACAATCAGGCTGTCAGCCTTATTATCAGGCTGTTTGTTTTTCTGAGCAGCCCTCTGGTAAGGGAACAGAACGCGCCGCCGGTATTGGGGTTGTAATCATCAAGGGTGTGACCGATGAAGCTACAGTTGAAATTTAGTTCAGTGAAGTTCAGTGGTAGTTAGGCTGCAAAGGGATTGGGGAGTGTGATGTCCAGGGGGTGGTCCGTTTTGCGACAGGCGTGCACTTGTGGCTGCCTGCAGCATTATTTAAACTAGCCATGCAGCTGAAGCCGGGTTGGTTAACTTTGCCCGTCACGCGTTTGAGTAATCACATGGACAGGTAAACAATGACAGGGAACCCAGTGGTCTTGAATAAAGGCATATGTGTCATTATAAACCCATTTTCACATGGCCTTGCAGCCTAACGGCTGACAGCTTAAGCGGTGTAAGCCACATCATCATTTTCGCATGCAACTATCCTTGACCTGCCTTGTAGAATGTCACGAACCCCTAGAGGGGGAGGGTGCCAAGTAGTGGGCTGGCGGCTTAAGCGGTGAAAGTCATCATCATGGAAAGAGGGACCCCCTCTTATTCCTCGGCAACCAACGTCACCAACAATATGTAACTGTGCTCTAGACCTTCGGCTTCAAATCCTGCCCCTATGAAAAACACCCATCCATATGATCTCTTGGCATCGAGTTCCCTACAGTGGCTTTATGAACACATCCTTCGCCAACAGCAAACCAGGTAGCATAGGTTGCCCCATTGGCACTGAACAAGTGCAACCAATGACACAAGTAGTGTTTGACAAAACACGTGGCCTCACCAGGTAAGGACAGTCTAAACATAGCCTGGTAGTCTCAATGACCAACCTGCAAGATCAACCCGCCCTGATTGCTGCCGACTGAGATGATGCATGGTGGCATGGGCACAATGTGAGCCCAGCAGCTCAAAGTAAAAGCATTTGGTAAGAGGTCAAGTAACTCCGAGGTCTACCGTGGTCAACAGGGATGTGAGTGACAGCCCTCTTGTCCCTCACTAGGGCCTCCATTTGAGCACCTACTAGTACCTACTAGCAGCCCCCTGCACTGTTGCCTCACAGACACCCTTGGGGGCGACTAGCCAGTTCAAGACAATCAGGTCAAGTCCCCGAGCAACCACCGACATACAGCAAACGCCTGCTGACAAGCTGTAAGCAGACGCCAAAACTGGCTGGTCAATGAGGTGCCAGCCAGTAGCATTTTATGCTAGCATGGCCTGGTCCCTGCTGCTGCGTAGCACACTGGGGCTGTGGATGTCGTCGTCAACAAAGTGGGCCTCACACGTGACATGGCGCTGGTTGGGGCTGCTCCGAGTGGGTGTGATTGCTGGCACCCCCAGGCTGGGCGATTTGAGCTTTACATGGTCCTGGTCGCAAGCCAGCCGAGGGCTGGAGATGCAGCTGTGTGACAAGCTCAGCTCGCCCTTTGGGTGGGCCTGGCTGCGCTGATGTGGAGAGCGCTGGCTGTGCTGCTGGGGGGACATGGGCGGGGACAGCGTCACGTCACACACCTCCACAGCCGCCAGGGCTGTCAAACTGCTACGAAGCCGGTACAGTGCTGCTGCGGCGAGGGGCTTGTTCTGACGGTGGCTGACCTGGCTGGTGCTTGACACTGGCAAGTGAGGAGGTGCGGCTGCATCGGCCAGCTCGTCAATGCGACCTAGGTGTTGCAACTCAACAGCCGAAGACAACACTGGTGAGCCCAGGTCGCCTCCTGTGTGGCTTGGCATGCCAGCCACTGCACCAGAGCATGGAGTTGTGGCATCCGCTCCTCGACTGCAGTGTCACACAGTTGCGTGCCATGCATGCCTGGTTGCAGATGTCACTGACATACAGCCAGTGAGATTGGGTGAACATCGCTAAGCATATGATGTGCATGATTAAGTGTACTCACATGCCTCCGGAAGAGCGAGCTGAGCTTGGTGGGGTGGTGGCCCAGTCAATCAGGCGCTTGATTTCCTGGAATGCGCGTGTCTGCCGTGTGTCCTTAATGAGCTGGCTCTTGAGCAGAGCGTCCTTGTCACCACGCTCTGCCCGGAAGGATTGCAGCTCCTGTGGTCAACGGGGTCATCATCAATTTGTTTACATTGTGGGGTTAAGTTGGACTGGCCAAGTCCGGGTTAAGACATCAGCAGTGCCCCTGGCACATGAGCTCAGCAGCAGAAGCCCACCTGAGACAGTTCTTTGATTGTTGCCTGGTTCTTGGCTTTCTCAGCTCCTAGAGCATCTGTGGACGCTTGCAACTCCTGCCTGCGCTCAACAAGTTGTGCCTGCAGCAAAGAGGCACCTAGGGATGAGGCATACATGACATCTGTGGCACAAGGTGACTGACTAACGAGAAAGATTTGTTTTAATCATACCTGGGTTTGGGAAAGCAACTCCTGCTGGCTGGCTAGCTGGGCCTTGAGAAGAGTGACATGGGCAGTGATGTCAGCATTCTCCTTGCGTGCACTCTCCAGATCAGAAGTCAGCCGGCAAAGCTGCCCCTTCATCTCAAACTCGCGTGATACAGATTGCTCCTGGTACCTGCACAGGTTGGTTGGTGATCTGCTGGGAGGCATGATGCGCTTGCAGTAGGAGATGTGCTTGCTCACTTTGAGCATTTGGAGGTGCCCCTTGGAGGTGCGAGAGTGATGTGGCGGACCATGGTATGGGCAGGTATGGGCAGGTATGAGCCTAGCTGTAGATACACACCCCATCAAGCCAACAACAAAAGCCACTAAGCTGATTAGCCATGATCATGATCATGTGCAGCCAGAGCACAGTAGCAGGGTTCTCAATGCATGCATGACATTTAGTACTGGCTGCTCACCTGATCAGCTCTTTTTGCAGTTGGCTGACACGCTCATGTGCTTCCTTTTGGCTATTAGCAGCATCTACCTCGCCTTCTTTTAACCTAGTCCGCAATTCTTGCACTGTAGTTTGCTCCTGTGCCAGTGCATGGCAAGAGCAAAACACCATCAACAGACATGCACATACGTTTGCAGGTTCACTACTCACTCAATGTTGGCCCTGCACACTTGCCTTTGACAATTGCTGCTGCATGTCGGTCTTGACTGCATCCAACTGTGATTGCAGCTGCAGTATGTGCGCTGAAGACTCCTCTGCAGATTGGTTGGAAGCCAGCGCCTGCTGTTGGACACCCGCCAGCTCTTGCTGCAAAGAGCAGGTCTGGTCTCTCAGGACCTTGATGTCTGCAGCCTGCTCACTGACAACCTGCAAGGACACAAGACGCAAAGGGATTCTACATGGCGCTGTGCAGCCTGTGGACAAGGCAGTTGACAATGCACAGTTTACCTGCAGCAGTGACGCCTTCTCCTCGAGCAGTGCATGCGCCTGGTCTTTCAGTTTAGACGACTCCTGGTGCTCAGCAGTCAGCTCCTGCAAAGGACGGCGGTGCAATGCTTAGCAATCAGACATGCAACACCACTGGTCCTGACATAGTAGCTACTGCAGCTGGCTGCTGAGTACGCTGCACTGTGACTCGGAAAATCACTGCCAAGCAACAGTAGCAGCAGCCTGCCAGGGCACACAGACAAACACAGTCCCTAGTGAGGGGACAGTGCTGAGTACGCTCCACTCGCTTGCCTGCTCCAGTAAGGCAACAGCTGTGCACTGTTCCTCAACCATGGCAGTGGCGGCTTGATTTGCGGCTTCAAGGGTGAGACACTTGGCACTAGCCATCTCAGCTTGTACTTCCAGCCGCTTTTCAAGGTCGCCCACATTGCTCCGCAATAGCTTGGCTGCCGCCTCCAGCTCTGCCACCTGTGCTTCTGAGCTAGCCAGCTGCAGGCTCAGGGCCTGGCACTGAGCCTTCTCACAAGTCAAAGCAGACTCGGCTGCCTCCAATGCACCACGTGTCTCTGTGACCTCCTGCTGTGTGCCCTGAAGCAGCTCTTCCGTAGCAGCAAGCTGTTGCCGGAGAGTGGCCATGGCCTCATGCGTGGCCTCATGGGCCAGTTGCTTGGAATCAAGCACCTGGTGCAGGTCTGACAGCTCCTGCTCCAGGTCCACCAGCTGGGCTTGACGGGCATTGAGGACCGCACTGCTCTCAGCCAGCCGGTGCAGTGCATCCTGCTCAGCCTGCTTGGACATCTCCAATGCACCTTTGCACTCAGCCAGCTCAGTCGCACGCTGGCTCAGTTGCTCTCCGTACTCTGCCTGAGCAGCCTGAGCAACTTCCTGTGCCTCTGCTGTGGCTGCTTCTAGAGTACTGCATTGCTGCTGGGTTGCATACAGCTGCTCAGTAAGCTGCTCCAGCTGTTGCTTCAGTTGGCATTGATCACTGGCCGCCACCTATATGCACAGGCCATGGCGCCAGTGATAGTAATGGTGCTTTGACATCAGGCGGATGCATGTCACAACGAGTATTGCCGAAGCAAATCACCTCCTGCTTGGCAGCGCGATCCCGCATGTCAGCAAGGCTTTCCTCAAGTTTACTCTTGGTGCGCTGTAAAGACAAGGCAGACATGTGCATAAACACGTCAGCTCATGTCAGAGTGCCCTGTTATCAGAGACAATCGATTGCATGATTGCAGTCACCTGAGAAGTAGCCAACTTCTCGTCTAGACGCTCCCGCTCACGGCGCAATGTCTTGTTTTCAGCGCCCAGGGCTGCCACTTTGAGCTCAAGCTCAGTTTGCTGGTGAAGCTCCCTGCACATGACAGCTGAAGTGTATGGCTACTTCTCTTCTACAGTGTTGTAATCAACACAGTTAGGAAACATCGACCTGACTCACTGTTTGAGCTTCTCGCGCAGCTCGGCCGCCTCCTGGATGGCAGGGTCAGTGAAGCCCTTGCGCAGGTTGTCAAGCTCACTGTTGAGGCGCAGGATCTCTTGGTGCAGGGCGGCAACATCACCACGGTAGTCAAGGTTGATGGTGGCCTTGTTCCTGATGCACTTGGCTCTGCATTCAGGACCACACCACTAGACCATGTCACGTCATATGTCGCCTGTCAGAGCGGAGAGCAGCCTGTACTCGCCTCTGCACAAAGGCGAGAGTACTGCTGGTCTCAGCAGCGTTCAAGGACGAGGGACTGATGTTGGCAATGATCATGGTCTTGGCATTCCCACCCAGGGAGTCCTGTGGGCAACAGGGTGCACAACTGCTTTCCTGCCATGAAAAAGCTGCCCTGCACTACTTCTCTGCCCATCTGTACATGCCGGTGGTTGCAAACCTGCAGTAGGAATGTCAGGCGTGAGTCGCGGTAGGGGATGTGCTTGCTCCTGCCCGATCCACGCCGTTGAGAATCCACCAGCTCGGTGATCACTCTTCCCAAGGTTGTCAGCGACTGGTTGATCTTGACCGTTTCCTTGAAGTGCTCCCCTTGCACCTGACTGCCACCCATGCCACCGCTGCGTACACGCTCGCTACCTGGTCAGTCAAAGCAGGGTAAGCTTGCAGAGCCTACTTTTGCCTGCAGCAAAACTTTGTGTTGTCTGCAGCAAAATTCCATACCTGCCAGATCGATCAGGTTGAGGCGTGAGCAGATGACACTGGTAACTCCTCCACTCCCTCCTTTGCTGCTCTTTTCCACTATGCAAGTGAAGACCGAGTGGGAGCGACTGGATTCACGATTCATGCGTGTTTCACCAGTGTGCCTATGCTCGGCTCCACGCCTCATCAATGCCATGACCTCATCCACTGCACAAAGCATATGATGCGAGAGAATATTACAATTTGGCAGCACATCTCATTGTTTGAGCACCATCTTACCATTGGCAACAAGCTCGTCGGTCAATCCATCCACAAAGCAGCCCTTCTGCAAATCCTCCCGGATGTGCAGGTTGGTCGCTGAAGGGACAAGAAGGTCGGTTATGCTCTCATTGTAGATCTCCAGCATGGAGCATTTGCAGTTGTAGCCCAGCTGGTCATGTCCCTGTTAGTAACACAGGCAGCGAGTGTTATGGCATGGCATGGAACCCAGTGCAAGAGCTCATGACGCTGAACAAGAGGCATTACAAATGACTTGTGAATGGACACGTTGGGCCTCACGTGCCGCATGTAAGCCAGTGTACTACACACCGTCATGCTGCATTGGGACACACAATGGCGCAGTAGCGCTGCATCGCACCTCTTCACTCTGAGCTCTGCTGATCTGTTCAAATAGATACTCAAAGACTCGAGGAGCCAGTCCACGCTGCGCAGCCAGCCAGAAACACACAGTGGAGGCTTGCAGAAGTGAATTATGCTGTAACCTACAATTGAAGGCCCTTTGATCCTTTGGAGGTGCGAGAGTGATGCGGTCGGGATTGACATACATTGAGTGTTGGTGCTAATCGTAGCCCTGACTGGCTACAGTGGTGACAACTAGCAGTGGTGTCATCCCCACACCATATCTGTACACCGTGCACCCTATAACTCCTATGAGCTGTGAGTCGCTATCAGCTTGCAACAGTGCGTGTTTGTAGTTCCAATACTGGGCTGTAGCCCTGTCGCAGGGGTCAGGCACTTGTGTGAGTGATAGACACCCTTGCCATGTGTGTGGGAGGTAACCTACATTCTCATGAGGGCCGCCAGGCCCATTGGAGATGTTGCCAAGCATTGTGTAGGTTTTGCCAGCTCCAGTCTGCCCATAAGCAAAGATGGAGCTGTTGTACCCAGCCATCTGCGGTAAATGTGCAAAGACAGCTATGAGAATGAGTTGTCCTGCATCTGATAGAGGCAGTTCTGAAGACCATGTCTTACCACATTGTCCACCATGGGCATACCAGCGACTGCAAGACAGGGGAGTTGCATAGTATGTTAGTGCCAGAGTGCATTGTGCTCTCCGGTTACACAGTGAGCTCACCTTCAAACACGTCCTGCTGGCATGTGTCAAACAGCACTTGATCAAAGGTATAGCTCTTTGACCCACGCGAATCACTGCATGAGATGCCCCTTGTCCCATGTGGTTTTACACAGGATTCGCTAGTACCTGCATGCAAATGATGGCCATAGTGTACTATGTGCACACATGTTCATGTGCGCTCAGCTGGCAATGCAGTCATCTGTGCGCTCATCTGGCACATGTGTGCTCATCTAGCAAAGCTGACCTTGTCTGAGCTCGTCAGAGTTATGAGGACGAACCCTGACAAACACCTGCATGCAAAGGCCCATACAGAGATGATATATGCCCATCCCTAACATTCACACAGTGTGTGCTTGCTCCACGTAGAGTGTGCATCCACCTGGACGCTTTCGCCCTCCGCATCTGCACCCATTGTTTCAGAATCCATGGTAGACAAGTCCAGAGACCCAACGCTGCCGCGCGGTGAATCAGGCTGGCTCGTGCTGATGTGGCTATGGTCTGCGGTGACCTGCGGCGAGCCCTCTTGAGCCTGAGGCCTGTTCCGCGGAGTCTTCATCACGGCTGCGGTCTGGTGTTGCAGCTTTGCATGACTCTGCAGACCGGCAGCGATTGGTGGCAGCTTCAGGCTTTGACCTTGTCCAACCTTGGCCGACCTGAGGCCGGTACCCAACCCACCGGAGGGAATGGCGACCCAGTCCTCTGCTGCGCCTGCTGCTGCTGAGGCTGCTGCTGGCTAGCAGAGCCAGACAACCTCCGTTGACTCCCTGGGCGAACATCGCTGTCCTCCAGCTTTTGGCTACTTTCAAGCCTCCTGCTCTGGCCCCCAGGCGTGGGTGGTTTGCATTTTATTGAGTTTGGTGTAGTCTCGCCGCCTCCTCGCAGCAGTCGCGCAAAGGCGTCCGTCATGTCTACTATGTGTACTGGGCGCAGCGGCACGAATGGCAAGTTACAAGTCACAGGCAAGTCACACCATCGTTTAGCAGGAGTCAATTGATGCACCAGAGAGATGTCTACGGCTTCGGAACTCAATAACCTGCGTATGAGGAGCTGAAGTACGCCACGCATCAGCATGAGCTGAGAGTTAATACTTTAAGACTCCAAAATTACAGTATTATGATTGTGCCTACTGGTATGATTGCTGTCCCGGAGCTGCCTGAGTGTGTGTGGGAGACCATAGCCTTGGCCCTTACCCCTGAAGCACAAGGACGAATAAGGTCGACATGCAAGGCTCTGAGGCGGGCAGCCGACATTGCAGTTTGTTCCCTACACGTGAGTGGAAAATACGGTGTCTGCAGGCATAGGTAGGGTCTACCTAAAAAATACGGTGTCTGCAGGCATAGGCATGGTTAGTGCATGGTCTGGCAAATGTTAACAAGCTGTTGCCATGCAAGCTGATGCAGGTTCCCTTGGACCCTCACCTGACTGGCCAACAATCTAACCTCATCAAACGTTGCCCCAACCTGACTTCACTATGTGTGCAGCTATCCCCGACCATAGGTATAGCAGCTCAGCAGGCAGCCCTGCAGCAGCTGTTAACATCTGTGGCCCCGTCCTCCCCAGGTCAGGGGCTCAAATCCCTGCGCCTACACCCCGAGCACCTGCCCACCCCTTGGACCCCTGACAGCCTTCACAGGGCAGCCTGTGTGCTTGGGCCCCACCTCTCCGCACTGCACCTCTACCTAGACCAACCCCTGGCCGCCTCAGTTCTGCTGCACTGCCTGCCAGCCAGCCTGACCACCCTGACGGTCACCCTCACGCCACGCTGCTTCGCCTTAGCCTACTCCCCTCCGAACCTGCCTCAGCTGCTGGAGCTCAAGCTGGTCTGCAGGGAGTCACCTACACCCCTCAACCCTGTGGTCGGGCAGCAGCCTGCGGTCCCCTCCTCCACACAGGACACAGTGGCTGTGTCAAGTGGAAGCAGGCAGCCAGACCCAACCTGCAGCGGCAGGCGGCTCTCCCCCTGCTCCACACTCTTGCCAGCGCTGCTCAGGGCGGACCAGCGGCTGTCGTGGCTGACTGTCATTGACTCTGAAGGGGTGGTGGACCCAGGTAGGGTTCAGGGGTCAGGGATCAAAGGGGCCCAAGGGGGATGACAGGGTGGGCTGAGGTGGAGAGGGTGGGCGTTGGGGGCCTGAGGGGGGCCCAAGGGGGTGGGAGGGCAGGGCGAGGGTGCTGAAGCGGGGCCCAGGGAGGGGAAGGGGGTAGGCCAGGGTGCTTGACGGGGTCCCTGGGGTACGGAGGGTTGGGTGAGGGTGGTGAAGGAGTGCCAGAGGCTGAGGTAGGACAGTCAGGGCTGTGTGGCTGGCGTGCATGGCCACTCCCTACGGCTTCCTAGTCCCTCCAGCCAGGCAGGCACACAACCAGCCAGGCAGGCACGCAGCCAGCCAGCCAGCCAGCTACACCAGAGGTATTGCCTCAGTGTGTGCGCCCTGTGCCTGGTATCCCGGCTTCAGCAAACGTCCACAAAAGTGTCCACCAGCTCAGGGAAGCCAGCCTCTGCACTGATGGCTGGCAGGGAAAGCATGGGTCAGGGCCAGGACCAGTAGGCGAGGGCCCCGGCAGACGCGATGAAGACCCCCCTGACAGCCTTCTGAGCGCAGCCTGTCCCCCAGCCTGCCCTCCCTACGCACCATCCCTTGTTGATGAGCCAGCAAAGGTAGGGGACCCGGGCCACCGGGCTGCCCTGCCCCTGCCCCTGACCGCAGGCACCCTGCTGCCCCTCCTGCCCGTCACCTTGCGCTGCCTCAGCGTGCAGCTAGCGGCCTCCCCGGCTCCCCTCTCCCTGCCTGCCCTCCAGCCCCTCACGCGCCTCACCTCCCTGGTCACCTTGGCGGTGTTTGACCTGGACCTCCCCTGGCTGCTGCTGGCGGCCAGCTGCCCCGCCCTGCGCTCCCTCAGGGTGTGGGGCCAGCTGCAGGTCAGTCAGGGGCCGGGAGGGGCGGCGCTACAGCCGGGCCTACACACTTGGTACACAGTCTGACGACTAACTCCTTGCACCTCCCCCTCCCCCTCACCCTGCCTAAGGCATGATGTGTGTATGTGTGTGTGTGTATGTTTGTGTGTGTGTATGTGCAGGTGCTATCTGTGGATGCCCAGACCTGGACCACCCGCTGGCAGCAGCTGCAGCAGACCAGCCCCAGCCTGGCTGATCGCCCACCCTTCCCAGTGTTATGGGAGCTGTACCTAAGGTGGGTGTGGCGGGCACCTGCTCAGCCACTGGGCCAACCTCACTCTAGCTGCTGGAGTGTGCAGTGACTGTGCCGCAGCAAAGCCAGCAGCATCCATATAGGGGATCCAGCACATCCGTACAGGCCACACATCAGGATTACCATCAGCTCCCGCAGTGTTTCCACTTCCGCTTCCTAGCGACATGGCGAGCTTGGTTAAAGCCTATCAGATATCAACAGTATGATGAGAAACTGATGTAAAACTGATTGATCAAACTGCAACCAACCCAACAAACCCAACCTCGTTAACTAGCCCCCTTATCACCTGCTGACACCCTTGAGCCTGCAGAAGCCACCCCCCGGAGCGGCGACCAGCCAGTCTGGCAAGACAAACTGGCACAGCTCAAGCATGACACATTTTACCTGCTGGGGGGCCTAGCTACTGCTGCTGCTGCTGCTGCTGCTGCTGCTGCTCCCCTGGGGCTGTTTGAGGGGCCGGCTGTGGTGTGAGTGGCTCCTCAAGCGGCCTGTCACACCCCCAGACCACCACCTGCATGAAACCTGACCACCACCTGACCACCACCTGCATGAAACATGCGCCCTGACCACCACCTGTCCTAGCTGGCCTTACTGGCTGATGCCTTGTTTGATTTGCTCCTCACCCACTGGCCCAGCATACCTTGTCCAGACAAAAGGCCACGGAGCTGATCAGCCATGATCATGTATATGCCCCAGCTGCAGTGAGAGGGTGACAGCTGTTTTGCTGGCTGTGGCAGCACGGTATGCTTTGTGTCAGCCCTCAGCCGAGCTTGAGGCTCCTGTTTCTGTTCCTTGGCCTTAAACTTGGAGCTGCCCGCACCATGTGCCATCAATGCATGACACATGCTGACCATCAAGGTGGTTGGTGTCACTAGCGTGCATGACATGCAGTGAGGCATGCGCCCCTTCCCTTGCTCCATGTTGATGGTTGAGGGCTGGTGAGGTGCATGGTCGCAGGAATGCAAGCAGCCCACTGTGCGATGGTGCCGCCCGGGCAATACTGGGCCAGGTGCGGGACTTGAATGTGAATGGCCAGTCGCCCCACTCCGGCCTGGTCACTGTCTCTGGCCTTGAGGCCATCGCCGTGTGTGCACCACTGCTGCAATACCTCCACGTCACGGTGAGCTGCCCCTCAGTACCTCTCCCTCTCCCTCTCCCTCCTGCCCCCGCCCCCGCCCCCGCCCCCGCCCCCGCCCCCGCCCCCGCCCCCGCCCCCGCCCCTCATTTCTTACAGCAATCGTCGGCCTTGTGTTACCGCTGCTGCAGCTCTTGCTTCCGCCGTGCAGGTCAGTACGCACTGGCCGTCATCAGACCTAGCCAGGCTGAGCTCAGTGTGGTGCCAGCGCCTGCCACACCTGGACCGACTCTGCATCCACTGCATTGCCCAGGACCTCCACCTGGGTCACAGCAGCCGGGCCGCAGGGCTGGGCTGCAGCACACCCTCAGATGACGGGCCAGGCCAAGGCACCGGGGTGGGGTCAGGTGGGGCAGGTGCGGGTGTGCATGCGGCTGGTCTTGAAGATCAGGAGCAGGGGTTGCAGGTCTGCCACCTGGAGGCCCTCATGCAGGGCTTGCCCAGGCTGCGTTGGCTCAGAGTCCAGGGCTGGCAGCTGGATGCAGAGGTCGTGTGCAGGTTGCAGCGGGACGCACCTAGACAAGTGCAGCTGGTCATCGGCTGAGAGCTGATAGCAGTGCTGGTATGCAGGAGATGCAGGAGCAGTCCACGCCAGGTGCCTTTTGAAGGTGCCCTTTGATCCTTTGGAGGTGCTCTTTGGAGGTGCGAGAGTGATGCAAGCCTCCCTCCAACACAGTTTGGCCACCCCGAGGGTGCGCCCAGACCCCCCTTGCTCCTGACCCTGTGCTCTCAGCTCAGGCACCCTCACCTCACCTCACCTAAAGCTGAGGGGTGGCCGCTGACTGGGGCGGCCTCATTGGGGCTGGTGACGTGATGGGACATCGATCTGGGGCGGAGGTTAACCCTGACGAGTGCACCGGAGCCTGGAGCTGTGTTGCTGGGATGAGTGCATGGCGCCACCTCCCTCACACATGGAGTTGTTGTCACACAGGGCTGTTGCATACCAACTGTTTCAACTACCTAGTCAGGGATCACCCGGTTGCGTTCACGATTCACAGAAAGTGTATCTATTGCGATTGCCTCAACAGCAGATGTAAACTGCCTGTCACCCCCATATGTTCGATCTGGTGCAGTCGCTGCAGCATTCATATACTGACTTACATTAAAACTTTGATACAAACACGTCGTGCAAAGTGACAATTGCGCAAGGGTGCATTTGAAACACTGCTAAAGTAAAGGTGTCGCACACGCATGTTCATAGTCTGCTTGATGTTCAAATGGTGTCACACACACACACTCAGCAGTGACGTGCGCAGAGTAACGAGTGACGTCATTGACCCTGACCCTGGACCTGACCCCGACCCTGCAGCTGCCCCAATTCTAGATGATCAGCCCAGCTGGCGGTATGCATGGGCATACTCCATGGCCCACAGCTTACATATGCCACAGCTGCAGTACCTGCACACCACGCTGAGCAGCCCCGCAGCTCCTCCTTCCCTTACCCCCTCGCTCCTGCCCGTCATATGTTGTTGTGAGTGTTGCCCCTATCCCCAGTCCCAGCCCCTCCATTTCAGCTGTAACAGTAGACATGAAAGTCACTGCTGCTGCAGCTCTTGCCCCTGCCCTGCAGGTTGGCTGCAGCCTTTGCCTCTGCCCCTCCCGCTGGCCCTGGCCCCTGCCCCAGCTCCCTAGAGGAGCCGCATTGGCCTAAGGATGTGCTTGGGGGTCTGCTAGAGGATGGGTGCCTCACCAGTGCCAGGAGATGGGATGCCAGGAGATTATCACTCTTTGCAGACACCCTAGGTGAACACCCTAGGCTGTTAACATTGCTTGTATGCACATTGCCTGAATAAATCTAAACCCCAGTGACTGCATACACCGAATTGTGTAGGGAGCTTGTTTCAGGCACGCTTGCACGGCTGCCTTTTCTTCACTCCCAGTGGCCAGCCATGTGAGGGGACCAGAGGAGCCCGGGACGCGCTGGAGCTCGACAAGGTCAGGAGCAGCGCTCCAGCAAAACAGGCCTGGAGTGCAGGCCACGGTGGCCTACCCCTAAGGACCTCTCCCTCTCTCCCGCTCTGCCCCTGCTCTGGCCCCTAAGTGGCCAGCGGTGTGAGCTGACAAAAGGAGGACACGCTGGACACACTTCTCTAGCACAGGTCGTCAACCAAACCCAGATCCCTGGCAAACCCGAGCCAAACCTGCACCTTGGGCGAAATAGACCCACATCGCCCTGCTAGCTGCAGGGCCCTCAAAGGGAGGTTGTGGTGCTGGAGGCCCCGCTCATGGCGCTACTTGACCTCCGGCTAGATAGCTGGCCTGCCTGTAGCGGCTGCTGCCCTGCAGGGGGCAACGGGCAGGGGCACGCACCACAGCAGTCTGTAAACCGTGAAGCGTGACTAGCCAGTGCGGGGCCTGTTGAGGCGCCCTGCAGTGCCAGCTCCCACGCTAGCTCCCATGCAGCTAGCCAAGCCCACTAAGGTGGAGCAGGCAGCTGTGCCCACCAGGCCTACTAAGGGCAAAGGCCAGGCGAAGGGCAAGGCTGCCAAGGCCAAGCCAGCACCGTGGGTAGACAGGGACTACAGCGCAGCGCTCAACATGCAGCGCATTGGGGAGAGCAAGTGGCGCCCGCCGGAGCTGTGCTGGTGGCCAGAGCTGCCTGAGCTGCCAGCCAACGGCAAGGAGTACCCTGAGCTACAAAGGAGCTACAAAGGAGCTACAAAGGAGTACCCTGGCTGGGCTACAAAGCGGCTGCGAGACAGCTCACCCAGGGCCCAGCAGCAGCAGCAGCAGCAGCCAACTGAGGCACAGTAGAAAGAGGAAGAGTAAGGGCAGGAGGGGCAAGAGGTGCAGAATGGGCAGGAGGAGGGGCAGTGGCAAGCAATCAAGGCTGCAGTGTTTGGCCTGAAGCGATATACGCAAGGTCCAGCACAGCGGCAGCGGCAGCAGCGGGGGCACGGAAGGATCAGAGGCAGGCTACAGCTGAAGCACGGCAGCAGTCGAGCTAGGCCACTCCCCGATTATCATAATGCAACGAACTGCACTCATGTCTTCCCGCTAGCCCGTGGGTAGCCACCAACATGCCCTGTGGGTCAGGCAGGTGCCACGGGGTGTGGGAATGAGGCCAAGCTGCGAGCAAGGATGCATTCCCTGGAGCTGAGCCTACACAATTGACAGGGCTATGTACCTGCATGGCTCTGTGTCGGGGCTGCTGGTGAGGGCAGTGCGTCAGACACAGAAGGCTGCGGCTGGGCCCTTACAGCGACTTAGGTAAGCACAAGGGCAGCAATTCAAACTGACAGCTGATTGGCTGTTGACAAACAGTTGAGCGACAATGAGAATGAAGGGTGGATCCTCAGTCACACTCCTGCCTCACCAGCTAAACAACTTCATATGATAAGTTCGAAGCTGGCGCATGGCAGCACATGCCCAGGTGCTGGCCAGCACTGCACATGCCCGGCCCAGGCTCAGGAGATCTCACCAAGATCTGCCAGGTAGGGGTGCTGCAGGCAGGCTTGCCCGGTGATGCGCTGAGAGGGGTCCAGGGTAAGCAGGCGGGAGAGGAAGTCCAGCTCCACCTCCGTCATGCGGTCCTCATATCTACACAGCAGCGCAGGAGGGCAGCGGTGGCGACCCACACTGCAGCTGCTAGCCCCGCCCCGATTGCTCGACGATGGGTTAGCACTGTCGTGACTGGTGTTGCAGCCTGGCAGCCTGGTGTGGGTGGGTGGCCTTGGCCTTGTTTGTAGTGGTCCCAGCCATGTAGCTAATGGAGGCGGTGCAAGTGCAGGTAGAGGACGGCAGGTAGGTGAGGCAGGCAGGCTGGCAAGCTACAGCGAGGCGTGTCCCAGCGAGCCATCAGGGGCGTCATTGTGGACACAGTAGGCCTAGGGCTGCATGGGGAGAGCACGTGGCGCCCTCTGGTGCTGTGCTGTGGCTGAGCAGCTGGAAACGCCTGCTAAGGGCAGGGAGTATCCTTGCCTGGGCTACAAGCTGCGGCTGCGAGACCGTTCACCCAAGGCACCCAAGGGCAGCGGCAGCAGCAACAGAAAGCAGGGGGCTGTAGCTGACCTTGCAGCAAGGGTGAGGGGCTCCTTGAAGTTGAACACGATGCCAGCGTTGTGCGGGTTGCTGTTGAACAGGGCTTGCTGGGAAGGTGTCACCGGGCCAAGCACGGTCTGGATGCGGTACAGCTGGTCCAGGTCGCTGTCGCCCGCAAACAGCGGCTCTCCATCCATGAGCTCCCCCTGCATCATGCGGTGGGGCCAGCCTTACGCTGACAAAGGTGCTGCCTATTTTTGCCCTGCACCTACTATGGGTGCTCGACATACAGCCTCCTGGCTGAAGGAGCTGTGTGTGACGGGACAATGACATGCAGTATACACAACTTGGCTGTGATGCTGAAAATGTCGTGCGAGCTGTGCCACATGTTGCAGGTGCATAGTGCTGCTGTCTACATGTCGTGTTTTCAGAGGTGTCAGAGCCAAAGGGGTCGCAGGCACTGCAGGCAGAGCAATGGTCGAGGTGATGTGGCTGATGACGCTGTCACCTGCCTGCCTGCTTGCCTGCCTGCCTGCCTGCCTGCCCCACTCCAGTAAAGGACGAGGCAATGGTAAGTATGTGACAATGCAAGCTTGGCATGCCTCATCACATAGAAGCCTTATCTATAGGCCAGGATCAGCAAGCAGCAGGAAGAGCAGCAAGCTTCTGTGCCCGCAACATTGTGTTCAGAGCTGCCAGTGCAGCAACCTGCTGTGGGCCACACACGCCACTCCGTACCATTAGGCAGCCAATCGCCCACATGTCAATGGCTGGCCCATACTTTGACTGCACAGTGCCATGCACATCCTCGTACGGTGGCCCCAGCAGCAGCTCTGGTGCCCGGTACCTGCATGACCGGTGCATGGCAGGTGCATGGCAGTCACATTGCAGTTGCATGGCAGTTGCATAACAGTTGCATGGCATGCAAGGCTGACGCCAGCTAGGCAAGCACATGCAAGTCATGCTGCTGCGCCATGGTTCCGCTGCCCAGACACAGCACGGTAGTGTGTGGCTTCCATTTGAGCCGTCATCAGCTTGCAATTAGTGCATGTTTGTCATGCCAACTCTACATCATTGCCCTCTGGGTCAGGCAATAGTGTAGGTGGTAGGCGACCATGCCCATGTGTATGCCGTGTGCATGGGAACTCCACGCCGACAAAAACACAACTTTGTAGTGGTCCACGCTCAGTGTTCCACGGCAATGAAGGCTCTAGGTTGAGGGCTAAGGTGCTGCTCAGACACAGCTTTATACAGACCTTTAAACTGCAGGCTCTTAGCAGCAGGCAGGTGATGCTGCCCGCACCAGTGCCGAGCAGGTGTCCAAAATGTCTAGGTCTTGAATGGGATGTGGTCTGGATGGGTTATGTTGATAAGGGTGATGGAGGCCGCTGCAAGCCGTTGGGCACCTGCTTGCCCGCCTAACTGCCTACTAGCCCGCCCGCCCATCCGTCTTCCTCCCTGCCTGCCTGCCTGCCTTGTATATCTAGCTGCAAGGTGAATAGCTGGGGCTCACCAGCGTGTGGCCACATAGTCTGTGAGCTTGTCTTCGCCAGAGGGTGAGATGTGACGTGCAAATCCAAAGTCACACCTGCCATCCAGTCACAGTCACACCAACCACAATGATCTCGAGGCACTCTAGTCACCCAATCACGCCAGTGGGTGTCATGGAGGGAGCAGGTCAAGCACGCATTTGCAGGAAGCAGGAAACCCCGGTGGGCAAGGTAAGTCAAGCAGTTGCTGGGCTTTGCATTTGCAGCTAAGCACAGCTCATGCAGGCAGGGTGTGTTCTGCAATTGTCAGCAGCGTGATGCGATGGCAGTGTGATGGCAGTGTGGAGCAAAGATGTCACACAATGCGCTCAGCATGTCGGAGCTGGCATCACTGCACTCACAGTTTTAAGTGGCCTTGCTCATTGATCAACAGGTTCTCTGGCTTGACATCTCTATACACTATGTGCTGCACACAAGCAGCAGCGCACACACCAGCATTAATGGACAATACCAGGAGCCATGCGTGAAAGCAGTAGCATAGGAAGCCGTTGTCCCCGCTGGCATCAGGTACACCTTATATGGTGCACCTTTGCCTCCATTTTCCTAATGGAAGTCAAAAACCTTGTCACATATGCTACCTAACGGCAATGCCCGGTTATGCTGACCAGCTGCTGCCTTGGCTTGCTGCCTTGCCTTGGCTGCCAGCTGCTGCCTTGCCTTGGCTGCTTCCTTGCTGTACCTGGCAATGCTGGCAACCTCAACACAGCTGTCACAACTAGACAACAGCAACAAGCAGCGCCTGTTCACATCCATCACAACTGTTCAGCAAGCTGCTTGAGTATCGTTGCTGGCTGAGTCAGTGCGTGTGCAGCACCTGAGCGTGGATGAAGGCGATGGCGGTGCACAGCTGGAACAGGATGAGGCGCACTGCCTCACGGTCCATGCCACCAGGCTGTGCCTCCAGCAGCTCAAGCAGGTTGCAGGGCACTGCACCAGCACATGCACCTTTCTTTGTCCATGCAACCGTGTCAACATATATGTATATGGATTGATTAGACAGTATCTCATTGTCCAGCAGTCATACCAGGATGGCATCTTTGCAGATGAAACTGAAGACACCTGCACCCTCACCAGCACTTCCCTTTGCCACAAGGAGGGGTTGAACCAGCAACCTCACCCTCACCAGCTGTATGACCAGGACCAGGGCCAGGGCTCTTCCCAGACAGACTTGAGCCGGGCCAACCACTGGTTTGAGGCTGGCAGAGATGCAAGCGCCAATCGGGCAGCAGTATAGGCAGTGCAACCTGGCACCCAGCAGATGCGTGGCAAAGCCCTCTCACCAAACTCCATGACAATGAATAGCCGGTCGCGGACCATGAACTCATCAATGAAAGCGACGATGTTGGGGTGCTCCAGGCTGCGCAGCAAGTTGACCTCCCGCCGGCTGGTGCGCTTCACATCGTCAGCATCCGGGTCATCATCCTGTGACCAACAGCACCAAGCACCTGACACTGGCAACAACGCTGGGCATTATCATGCAAGCATTTCGCTGACCTCAGCCAGCTAGAGTGGTGCTGAGTAATGCCAACACGGAAAAGGTCGCCGTGTGACAAGGGCTTGCAGCATGTCGAGGGTAGGCCGATGCGTCAGGAAGGCATTTGGAGGTGACAGTACTGCTGGTCATCACCATGGCTCATGGATATGTTGGCCTGTATAGGTTGATATAGACCTGTATAGGCCTGACCCGGGCCAGCTTGGGTGAGACTTGGATGTTAAGCTGTGCAAGTATGGTTAGCGTAGCGTTGCAGGAGGGGACTGCAAGACCATATGGGCAGGTGCAGGGGCGTTCCTCAGCGTGGTGTTAAGGTTCCTACATTAGCATGCTTGCATGCCCCACCCCAATGCAACTGCAGTGCCCACCATGTCTTAGGCCTGCCATTCTGCGACCCAGCTTGTGGCCAGAGTCACCTCTGCCTATGTGCAACCCTGGTGGCAGCTGGAGCCCTGGTATACCAGGTCTAGCCCTCCCACCTCACTCACACTATGGTTCCCAACCCACCAGGTCTTACCTTTCTACCAGGTCTCTACCAGGTCTAGCCCTCACACCTCACTCACACCTGGCTCCTCACCCAACCGCCATGCAGTTGTGTCCCGCCCACAACTGGCCCACCCTCTCACCTCGATCTTGAACTCCTTGACAGCCACCCACTGATCTGGGGAGCTGCCCCTGACTCGACACTTCATCACCTTGCCATAGGCGCCCTCCCCCACCATGTGCTGCACCTCATATTTTGTGCCAAGCAAGCGCATGCCGTTGCTCTCGATGATGTCATTGTCGCTGGGAGGCACTGCCCGCCTGGCGGGGACGTCAGCTGGCTTGATGGACAGCTTGACCGCTGGCTCGATAGCCTGCAGAAGTAGTGTGTGCAGACAAAGACCAGGGCATTGGTGCTGCCACATGACACAATCAATGGTGAGAAACAAGGGCATTTGTACTGCCAAACAGCACAATCAATGGTTAGGGACAAGGGTTGGGGTGGTTGTCGCACTGCAGGGATGTCTTAAGAGGGGGTAAGGGCAGAGCGTCATACAATGGCTCACATATGCAGACACGGACAACACCTCGCCGTCCTCTGAACCCGAGTCGACATCGTTGAAGCCGTCATCTGAGCCGCCGTCACTGAAGAGCGCTGCTGCGCTTGCTTCGTCACTGAGACGCGCAGACTGGCCGTCGCTGCCGCCATCCGCGAACGCGCCGTCGACGTCCGAGGGCAAATCTTCTGCGAATTCTGGTGCGGGGTCTGTGGAGTGACGCCGCACGCACGGACACAAGTGAAAAAGCAACTAGAGCAAGCCATTACGCAACACAAGTCGCTGCATGCCCTCGGCGACGCCAGCTAAAGTTGCAAAAACACCCGCAGGTGCCGGCGCTCGCAACCCCAATCCTCAACAAAGATACACCCTGCTGCCAGGCTGGCACTGCTTACCCATACCTGGCTCCAATCCCAGACGCAGGCCGTCACTGTCGACCTCTGTGCTCCGCCTGACATGGAAGCTGTCCTGCACCTGCTGCAACATGGCTGCATGTGCTTGCGCAGCCTGCAACTCCCCTGGAGTTTGCTGAAACACATGAGCCTGGTATGCCCCTGGTGGCAGAGACTGCTCACCCGCAGCATGGTCTGCAGAAGCCGCATGGGGTGTGGATGGGGTGGGTGGGCAAGGGGTGGGGCTGGATGGCAAGGTGGGTGGCGGTAACCCAGGGGCCGGCTCACAGCTGGCGTCTGCCATGATGTCAACCACCTCCGCTGCTGTCATCGCTGGAGGCTGTTGGCTGCTGCTTGCTGCCTCTTGAGGAACAGAGCGTGCGCTGCCAGTGGGTATCTTGATTGTTCCCTGCTCTTGGGCACCTGGCAAAGGTGCCGAGTCCCTGGATGCGTCTGCCTTGCTTTGGGAGTCAGTGATGCTCCCTAGACAGCACCCTCCCACCGCTGCTGTGCCTTGTGTGCTGTTGGCTAGGTGTGGCCCATAGCCGGACCCAGTGATGCCGTGTGCTGGCTGCAACACATCCACAACCCTAGCCAGGGACCCTCCTTCGAAACCCAGCTCAGCCGCGCCTGTAAGCAGCAGTGTGCAGCAGCAGGCACTTTGCACGGAATTGTTGGTCGCAGCACCACAGTTGATGCACCTGAAATGGCAGCTATGATCATAGAACTCATGGCAGCCCCTGACACCTTTGACATGGCAGCTCTTTGATTTGTTGTTTGTGCTTTGTCTGCTGTGATCATGGACTTTGCGCGGCACTGCTGGTCGCATGGTTGCGCACATGACAAACAGCTCCAGGGCAAGAGCGCGTTAAAGGCTGTGGCACTATTGTGTCTCACTGGCTGTCTGGACAGGAGCAGGATCAGCTGTCTCAGCCGCATGGCAGTGCTTGCAGTGTGGCACTACTTGGTAGCTCAGCTGATGCCTCTGACATGGCAGCTCTTTGCTTTGTTTGTTTGTGCTTTGTTTGCTGTGAAAATGTTCAACAGGGATGCAGGAGCAGTCCACACCAGGTGCCCTTTAATACTTTGGAGGTGCCCTTTGGAGGTGCGAGAGTGAGTGACACACTGGGATTGGGAATATCAAGAAAGCCAGCCAGCCAGCCAGCCAGCCTGCCAGCCAACCTGCCAGCCACTCACCTGTCGAGGGCAGGCTGTCAGATTGCAGGGAGAGTGGCTCCGACAAGCTGGAGGGCGATGAGGAGCCCAGGGAGGCGGTGAGGGACACAGCAGCTGGCGATGCCAATGTCAGCCCGGGGCTGGGCAGCTGCAACTGAGCCAGGACAGTTGCCTGATCAGGCACCGCATGGCAGGTGTCTGTATCTGTCACTGTGCTGGGTGTGGTGGGGCTGGGTGATGCTGGCCGTGATGAGGGTGTGCTGCCCAGCTGCATGATGCTCTGCTCCTCATACAGCACATGCAGGATCTGCGACGACTCCGCCTGCCCAGCCGTCAGCCCAGTCCCGGCCACCACTGCCTGGGTGGCCCCTGCCCATGGCCCTGCCATGTCGGCCACACAGACAACCAACGATCCCGGCATGGTGGCTGCTGCTGTCCTGCCAGCCGGTCGGGCGCTAGCCCTCAGCCCCAAGGCCGAGGGCAGTAGAGGGGAGGGCGGGGGCAGCTGTGCAGCAGCGTTGGCCAGGCCTGCGCCTACGCTGACCAGGGCCTCGGCCAAGCCTTGGCGAGTGGGGGGCCGGCTGCTGTTGAACCCAGACGGGGTGGGCTGCGGGGCAGGGGGGGCAGCCGCCGTGGGGGGCTCAGCTGCTGCTGCGTTCAAGGCCGCTGCTGCCTCCTCTTCAGCTTCTTGAACATCCACCCTCACATTGGCCGGCAGCCTAGGCAAGGAGCTGCTGTCCAGCAGCTTCTGCCCAGCTTCCTGGGTGTCTGCAATGGAGCTGGCAGACATGGCGGCTGCCCTGTGGCTGGCAGGGGGTTCTGGGGGACGGGGGCTCACTGGCAGCTGGCGCCGCTCGTACATAGGCGTGCGGGCAGCAGCAGCAGCAATGGCCAGGGGCTGCACGATGGCGGTGGATGAGGGCCGGGCGGGTGGAAGCCGAGCAGAGGGGTGGGGGCCGTCAGCAGCAGCTTGATGGGTGGGGGTCTGGGGTGTGGCAAAGTGGCTGTGCCCTGATGTCAGATGGTGTGAGGGCGAGGTGGGTTGGTGGGAGGAGGGTGGGGTGGCCTGCCGTGGCTGGGTAGCATGTGGGGGGACCATGCAGCTGGTTTGCTGCTGATCATGGCAGGTGGGAAAGGCCGGCTGCCTGGGGTTGTGGGCATGCTGCTGGGGAGGTGGCAGGGCAGGCCTGCTGGGTGTGGCTGCGCCTGACTCCCTCTGGTGAGCATGGTCATAAGCTCCCTGGGGGCCAGGACTGATAGCATGGCTACCACTGCATGAGCCGCATGCAGGACAGGGCAGCAAGCCGCATGCGTTCAACACAAGAAATATAGACAAAAAGGAGCAAGTAAGGAGACGGTTGCCAAGCAGCAGGGGGATCAGGCACAGGTGGTCAGGTCTCTGATGTCGTCGGTAAAGGCAGGCAGGGGGTGTGTGGCAGCGAAGACATGGCAGGAATGACAGTAGGAGCACAGGGTGGTAAGGCTGGCAGCTCAGGGCCGGGGTAGGCTTACCCCTGGGCTGGCGGCAGGGCTGGCGGCAAGGAGGTCATGGCTGACAGCCCGGGTGGGTGCAGCTTGGGCAGTGGCTTGGAGTTTGCGAGCTTGAACTTCATCTGTAGATCAACATGTGCAGAACAAGCAACAGCGGCAGTCACAAGCACCGCTGCCTAGGTGCAATTCTACATCATAGCCCTCTGGTTCAAGCAATACTGCAGGTGGTAGGCGACCATGCCCATGTGTATGCCATGTGTATGGGAACTCCACACAGACAAAACATGGTGTTGTAGTGGTCCACGCTTAGTGTACCGTGGCAATGAAGGCTCTAGGTTGAGGGCCAAGGTGCTGACCTAGGGGCCGACAGGCATGACCATGGCCATGCAGAGCCACTGCTGAGGATCAGAGGGCTGCAGGGATGCACAGGTGGGCTGCTGAGCAGGCGGGTCACAGCCAGTCCCTTCCAGTGGCCCATTCATCCAGTGCTTCGATGCCTGTGTGACCCTCACACTTTCTTCTCTCCCTGCCTTTCCTATGTGACCAGCAGTGGTGTTGACCCGGGTCGTGGCTGCAAGCATGATCACTGCCTGCATCACCTGCCACGGCTGGGTGTCACCAGCAATGCTGCAGTGCAGGCTTTCCATGTGTGCCACCATGTGTGGACATGAGCCCTTGCATGAGTGCCGTGAGCTCCATGAGTCCAGCAGTCCAGGCTTGCCATGTGTGGCGACCATGAGCTCCATGGTGGGATGCATGTTGCTGTACTATATGAGTTGCATGTGTGCCATATGCTCCATGAGGTGGTGGGGTGCCAGCACAGCTAAGGGGCACAGCCCTGCGCCTTACCTTGACCTGCACCTGCTGGGTCAGGGCCCGGTGAATGTCCTCTTGGATGCCTTCCACGACCCCTCCCAGCTCGCTGCTCAGGTGCTCCACCCCATCCTCCTGAGCAGGTGTGACCTGTATCACCTCCATGACCTTCAAACGCTGGTGCTGGTGCTGCTGCTGATATTGCTGCTGGTGCTGCTGAACTGACTGGTGCTGCTGATATTGATGCTGCTGGTAGTGCTGGTGCTGCTGGTAGGAGGTCTCAGGCTCCAGCCTCCCCTCATGCCAGGAGGCGTTTTCCTGGAGGGTAAGTTGAGGGTGTGCAGCCACAGGGCTGGATGTGTCTTCAGCGTAAAGAGCATCTAGGTCCAGTGTAGGCCACTCCCCACCCGGCCCCTGCTGCCAGGGCATGGCACCCACCCCTCTCCCCATCGCCTGGCCCCCCGCTGCCCCCGCAGCTCTGGGGAGGCCAGCTGCCTCCGCCTGCTGAGCAGCTTTTCCCACTAGCAGTGGCCTGAGTGAGCTTGCTAGGGCAGGGGCGGGGCTCTTGGCTGCTCGGCCACGGGCACTGCTGCTGTTGCTGCTGTAGGTGCTGGAGGACCAAGTGCGGTGGGTGTGGCTGCTGCTCACCGCCCGCCCCTCTGGCGCCCCTGGTAGTGCGCCCTGTGCTTCATGGCCCAAGCCAGCCCCGAGCCCCAGGCGGGCAGATCTTGCAGCTCCAGGGGAGGTCGGGTGGGCAGCCAGGTCACTTTGAGGTAGCTGGTGCAAGGGGTCGGGGCTGGGGGCCAGGGGCTGGGTGTGCGCCTGAGGGGGCGAGCCCAGCTGCAGCACCCCTGCCCAAGTGCTAGCCAAGCCTGCTGCTGTTCTCCCCCCAGCATCCGCCAGGTGCAGGCTGGGGCCATTGTGCTCCAACTCAGGTGTTGGCCCGACTCCCAGGCTCAAGACTTGGGTCAGGGCAGGCCCTGTGCCCGGCACATGACCAGCCCTCAGGGCAGACACATGACTGCTCAGCCCAAGCCCAGGGTCGATGGTGGGCGGGGCGTTGGCTATGAGGGCGGTGATGCGGCTAGGGTTAGGCACCAGGCCGCTGCTGACAGGCAGTCGGTCACCAGGGTGACAGTCGCTCATGCCGGGGTACTGGCCAGGGCCAGGGCCTCGCAGCCTGGCCTCTGAAGCTGTTGAGGCTGCTGGCGCTGCATGCAGGTGGGCTGTGGCTGAGTGGCCGTGGCTGAGGGAGGCTCCTGCGGGGAGGGAGGGGGAGGCGGCGAGGGTGCTGCGGGACAGTGGATGATGGTGCCCGGCTCGCAGCACTGGATTGGCAGAGGTGGCCTGCACGGCAACCAGCATGTGCATACGCTTCTGAACTCAACCAGGGGTTGTGGGGTCGCTGTTGTGTGAAATGCTCAATGCTCAATGTCAAAGTCTCTGCAGAGGACAGCCCTGCATCCATGTGCATATGCTGACCGCTGCTTCCACCAGGTGCTGGCTTACACCAGCCTCCACACACACCCCACACAGCCAGCCAGCCCTCAGCCACTGCGGCTCAGCAGAGAACCCACCAGCGGCTTGGCCAGGGAGGTGTAGGAGTAGACGAACTTGGGGTAGGAGCGTGCTGCCACTAGCTGCTGCGGCCCCGCTTGCCTCCCAGGGGTGTGGTTGCGGTCCCTGCCGTCAACCTCCTGACCTTTGGTCCAGGCAGCGGCCCCACTCATCATCCCAGGCATCAGGACTGCCCCGCTCACCGCCCCAGTCACAACCCCACTGCCCACGGGCAGCAGGCTCGCTATGAGGGTTGCTTGGCTGGGGCTGGTGGCCAGCGGGAGGCTGGGCTGGCCTGGTGCAGCAGAAGGGTGGGTGCGCCTGGATGGGATAGTCAGGTCATGAGGCGCTAGCGCAGGGGCAGGGCTAGGGCTGGCGGCGGTGTGCACAGGGTTGGCAGCAGCTGCCCGCGACGCAGCCCAGGTACCGGGCGCATGGCCTGACTGGGTTTTGTAGGCTGGGCTGTGGTGGCTGGGCAGCAGGCTGTGAGGCTGAGTGGCTGTAGGGTCAGTGTTGGACCTTGCTGGGTGCTCTGCTGTTGGCTGCTGCTGGCCATCCTTGGCCCTGCAAAGCAGCCAGCCACCAGAGACCAGAGCCGGACCATGGAATGGTGCTCAGTCATCATTGACATTGTTATCATTACATGGCATGCGCTCTAATCATTTTTGCTGGCATCGCTGCAGAACATGAAACCAAAGACTTCAGGTCAGGCCTGTTTGATGCTTGGTGCATCACTGGAACCCATGGACCGTGTATTGGGCCAATGCATTACTGCTACCAAGCGCATGTGTATTGGGTCAGTAGGGGATCCATGTGTTGCAGCCAGCAGGGCATCTACCTAGTGGCTGGATGGCGGTGCAACTTGTGTGGCAGCTAGCAGGCAAACACGAGCGTGGTGTGGTACAATGAGCAGGGCAGTCCAGTCTGTCGGGCCAGTGGGACGTTGGGAGGTCCATGTGTGGCCTTAGGTGCCAGCAGGGCACCACCTACCTGGAGGTGGCTGGGTGGCGGTGCAGCTGCCCCTGCTGCCAGAGTGCAGCTGCAGGTGAGGGGCTGGCGGGACCGCTTTGCCTCGTCTCCTTCTGTGTGCAATGCCCCAGGACATGCATGGATGTGACCATGCGTGCATGGGCACCCAAGCAAGTCACATAGCAAAGCAGGTGTGCGGGGGATGCTGCGCCACAAACATCAAAAAGGTCTTACATAAGCACCAATGCATGCCTGGCATGTTGCCTCCTCCTTCTTTCCCTCCATTTCCTACCGGCCCTTGTCATTGTAACTACCTTGTAACCACCCGCAGCCCTCTCAGGTGGGAGCTATCCTCTCAAGCGGACTGAGGCTGTGGCTGTTCAGCTGGCCACCCACCTTCAATGCTTCCGATGACCTGGCTGAGCGCCACGCCTCCGTGCTCTGCCCCGCCCACTCGCTGCGTTGCCCTGCTGGCTGACCTGCAGGCTCCCTGGACAAGTGCTGCTCAGCTGCTGCTGTGCCCCACTGGCCCCTGTGGCCAGGCTCGACCCGGGCCGGAGGCTGACGGCTGGCTGCAGGAGCAGGGGACCCTGGGGCGAGGCCTGTGGGCCCTGCTTGGACCTGGGCCTGGCCCCCTGACACCATGGGCTTCCTCATCACCCGCTGCGTCATGGCCTGCTGATAGGGGCTGCGGCGCTGCTGCTGTACAAAGGACTGCAACACAGGTTGCACAGGCAGCACAAGCTAGGTTGACGCCAACAGGAGTGCATCGCAGGTCCTCACTGGCCAGCAGGCCAATACTGGCACCAGCGGAGGGAGCAGTGGGATACTGAGCAGCGATCGGCACGGGGCTGTACTCTATCCCACTTCCTTCAGTCATGTGTCTTGTGTCCAGCCTGGTGACTTAGCTCCGAGTCAGGCTGTGTCTGTGCTCGTCATGCTGCAGGTAATCACAGTCCTTAGGGGCATGTGCTGCAAGAAGACTGAGCGAAAGATCATGGCACACCACCAGCTGTATGGGGCCCAGGACTGGGCGCTGGAGCGATTCTTGTTGGGAGGTGGTGGGATGGCATGAAGTGAAAGGGTAGTTGGTTGCAATCCTGACGTGCCATGACCAACCTGGTGTCACCATATCAGCCATCATGTGTGCCTTGTGTGCATGACTGCTGCTGGAGGAGCAGATGGCTGAGGTGTCTTTCAAACGCCACAAGCGTGTCAAGCAGCTGGTGGTCTTCTTTGGTGCGACAGGCATCGGCACCCGTGGAGGCTGTGCTGTTGGCCTGGCCTGCCTGACCTGCCAACCAAGGACAAGTAGTACCCTGACCTGGGCGACAAGCGGCTGCGAAACCGCCCACCTAAGGCCCAGCAGCAGCAGCAGGAGCCTGCTTGGGCATAGTAGTATGCCCTCATTAACCTGTCATCAGCTTACATTAGTGCGTGCATGCCATGCCAGCTTTAGGCTATAACCCTGTCACAGGAGCCAGGCAATAGTGGAAGGCGCCCATACCATGCGTGTACGAGGTGTACTCCATACAAACAAAACACCACCCCTTACTAGGGATATGGTGCTGGTAGGGGCTGTGGGGACTGGCCTCACCTTTGACCCCGGCAGCATGACGGCGTAGGGTGCAGTAGCACTGAGGTGCATGGCGTGCGGCAGCTGGCTCATGGCGGGCGGGGTGCTAGCTGCTGCACGGCTGCCAGTGGCCTGCATCGCTGAGGCTGGGAGGGCTCGGCCTGGGCTCCAAGGCTGGTCGGTGATCTTGGACTGCATGGGCGGGCAGCACATGCATCACATCTCACACTCAAGCAGGGAACGGTGCGTGCGATGTGAGCATGTGCTTAATGGCCATACAGCGGCGTGTGGCCGTCACCCTGGCCCATTGGGATGCAGTGTGGAAGGAGTAACTGCACCGTAGGTGACATACCAAGTGGCTGCTGCGCTCTGCCGTCGCTGCAGATGACAGCCCAGCATCCCAGCTGGTAGTAGTAGCAGGGCGGCTGCGCAGGAACTGGTAGACATTCCTTCCTTCTCTGTGCTTCTGTAAAGCTGATGTGGAGCTACGGATGAAGCAAAGGGCACAAGACAGTTGCAGTAGCAGCATGCTGGTTGCATGAGACCACGATGTAACAACCAAACCAAACGTACCCTTGTGCCTTGGTCTCTACATCTTTGAGTGGCGGTAGCCTTGACAAAGCATCTATGGCAGCCATTGGACAGGTCAAAGGCTGCCTAGGTCCTCCGGCACTGGCCCAGGCACATGATTAAGTCTGCAGCAGAGTGTTGAGCAGGTTGTTGTCGGGCAGTCAAAGCATCCTGGGCTCAGCATTGTCATCACAGGTGAGCTGATGGGACACGAGTGCGTGTCTCAGTACCTGCTTGACACTCGCGAGAAATCGGAGTGCGCTCTTTCCTTAAGCGCCATGCTAAAGAGCTCCATCGCGGTCCGCAAATGGTTTACAGAACCGTTTCCCATTCTATTCTCGGAGAAAGGTACTTAGAAGCGGCCATGCCACTAACATGATTGCTGCGACTTGAACAAGGCTTCACATTACCTGCCTTTCATTGCCATACGATGTCGCTGTCCAATCAGGTCAATTTTGTAAACTATAAATTGTACTGGGTGGGCAGCCTGTGTTTGATTACAACTCATGAGTTGCATGAGGGCTGTAGGGATTAAAAATTGTACTGGGTGGTAAATGACAATAGATGTAGCCTTACAATAATGATCTCGCAGCCTGGGTTTGATTACAACTGGTGCTTTCTTTTGGTGTTGCATGAGGGCTGTCCGCGATATGTAGCCCACCCCTGCCCGGATGGTTAAGGCACCGCCCAATGTTAAGCGCCTGCACCACACATGTCCTGCCTGCCTGCCAGGGGGCTGACTGCTCCACACTGACACCAACCTCGGCAACACTGCACGGCCAGTGGGGGGTGGGAGGGCCAGGCTTGTGGGCAATGAGCGGGAGGAGGGCTAGGGCTGGGAGGGGGAGGGGGGGGGGCGGGTGAAGTGCTTGCCGGCCGCCTCACCGTTCGTTCACCGCACAAAGCTGGCCCTGTCAGCCCCCCGCAGCTTATCTACCCCTGGCATCGGCACACCTTACTGAATACATCCCTTCTATTTCCTAGGGAGATTCTTGTACTTGGGGCGCTTGAGGATGTTGGGCAGGCGGCTCCCAACACCTCTCCTAGTCATTGTGCACCCCATACAGGATGTGCACTTGAGCTGCCCTGGAGGGTGTTAGGCTGTAGAGGTTGGGACCGCCTTCTTTGCTGCCTCTCACTCGGTTTGCCATTGCTGCCCATGCTCAGCCATCCACGCCTCCACCTGTGGGCTCCTGTGCTGGCCAGGTGGCATCCGCCTTGTGGCCTGCTGCAACCACGAGAATGACCTGCTGCTTTATCACGTGTATCCGGGGAACGCAGTACATCCCCCATGCGGTTCACTGGCTCACCTATGATCCTTCCGCGCATGAGCTTGTGCTACTGGCCATTGGTATACACCTGCTGCCGCACCCCCCCTGGCTCACCGGTTGTGGGAGTCCAGGCTAACCACCAGGTGGCTCCTGGGGGCAGTGGCGCACTCATTGCCCACCGCCACCAAGGTGTTGCTGTTGTAGGGGTGGTGTTATATGCCCTTCAGCCGGGTACCACATGCATACCACATATCACATGCATACCACATGCACCACATGCACCACATGCACCACATGCACCACATGCAAAACCACATGCATACCACCACATGCACTTCATACCACCACATATGGCAGGTTGTTGTCGGGCAGGTTATTGTCGGGCAGTCAAAGCATCCTGTGCTCAGCATTATCATCACAGGAAACTAAAGCTGGTACTGGAGCTGCGACTTGCTTGTCCCAGTTGCACATTGACTTCGAGACGACCTAAAAGCTGGCTCAGCTGGTCGAACTCCACCATCAGGGGCCCCGCGGGCGCCCTGATCACCACACCAGACCGGAAAGAGGGATGAAAGGAATGAAGTGAACTGATAATGGGATTAAGCTCTGTCGGCTGTGTATCAATTTCAAAATCAGACCGACCGACAGTTGTTCGGTTTCGGTGAAAAGTCAGGTCAAAGTTTGGCCTTGCGAATCTTTGTCTGGACAGGATGTTGTGCTTAGAACCCGCGGATCACCAGCTCGTCAAGGAGCTGCTGAACAAGGCAGTTGAGGTAGAGCGCATTGACCGTTGTGTTCGTGAGTGAGCTTTGGATAGCCTGCCAGTCAGCATTCATTGCAGGAAACTACGGCCATTACGGTTGGTCTAACGGAGGAGGATACGGCCAGCCTGCGCAAGCTGTGTGTGGGTGGCATGCAGATTTGTCTTCCTGGATCACCATCCAACATGCAGGCAGGCGGGAATACCTTGTTCATAGGAGGATGTGTCTGAAGCACTGCAAAAGATCAGCAGTGCGACCACAGGACCTTCCATGACTAGGTAAACCATCTGTAACTCTGCGGCACTGCGACCAAAGTGTTCGTTTACCTGGGCAGCCTACCCTATACAGACTTGGCTATGTGTGTTTGTGCTGCAGGACTGTAGTCAGCGGTGTAATAGACGCAGAGGTGCTCGCGCTGCACCAGCAAGTAAGGGCGTGCACACAGGCAGCAGCGCCAGCTAGGGGACTGAGTGAGACTAGGGCATAGGTTTAGTGTGCACATGGACGGTTCATGGACAGGTGCAAGAAGCTGCTGTCAAGGTCTCCGCACTGCGGACATCAGTCCCCCAGCTGATGTCCAGGGCACTGTGTCAACAGCTGGAAACCATGCGTCCTCCCGTCCCACCCCCCACACTTGAAGGGGTGTGCCAGCCATCAGTCACCCCCGGTAAGTCATAAGTCAAACATCTCCTGCTCTCACACTGCAGTGACATGTGACACGGGGGTGTGGTTAAGGTGAGGGCTTGTGTGCTACTGCCATCTTGTTGTGTGGCAGACGGCATGCGAGGTACAAAGGTGGTGATGACAATGCCAGTGTGCCTCCCAACACCTTTCAACTCCCGATGGTCCCTTGCACGCCGTTCAGCTCCCCACCGTCAACCAGCTTTGCTGATCAGGTCGTTGTTTTTGCATGTTGTTGCAGGCACAGCTGATGCCAGTGCCATGGAGCTGGAGCACATGCGGGGGCTGCTGGCTGCAGCCATGGACAAAATGCCTGGCCTCAGGTGCGTGAGCTCGCCAGGGGGTGATGCACCACACCGCTCACCTCACCTGGTATGTTCCATAACTACCCCATCAAACGAGAATGGTAGGTCGCCGAGCCGCCCTCTGGTGTGTTTGCTGTGAGTCACACTTGTGTCACACTAGCGAACTGCCAGTTGCCTGCCCGCCTAGTGAGTCACGGCCTGCCCTCCTCTACGCGAGCATTGGCCATGGCATGTGGAGTCCATGAGGCTGTGTGTGTTGCAGCACTGCTGCCAGGCGGCTGCTATGTGATGAGGACACTGACTGGTGGTGCTGCAGGGCACGGCTTGAGCAGGCAGAGCAGCGCCTGGGTCGTGTGGTCCATGTGGTAGAGGGGGACCAGGCTCGGCCCTCTCCCCGCACAGTGGAGAAGCTGCTGCGGGGACAACCCAGCTGTGGAGAGCAGCTCAAGCCTGGCTGGTATTGACACACCACTGACACCACACCACACTTAGGCTGTCGTAGGTTGGTAACACGGATTAGGAATATGAGTGGAGGTCGATGCATGGCACTTGCATATGCAGTACAATGGCACGCACACAAGATGTGTGCGGACACAAAGAACAAGGGGGTTGGTCTTGGGCTGTGTGCGGACATGAGTGGGAGGTGGTGCTGGGAGGGGAGGGAGGGCAGTGGAGGGCATACGCTGCCTCAAAAGCTTTCTTCCCTTCAGCCTGTGTCTTGCATCATTATGTGTATCTCATCATTGCTCCTAAGCACTTTGACACCATTGCCATAGCTAGCGCCAGGCTTGAGTGCTTTCGGCACAGGCAGGCAGGGGGTGGGTGGGCAGGGTGCCAGTATGACCACCATGTTGGAAGCTCAGGGCTGGGGTAAGCTAGTCGACTCCCTGGGCTAGCGGCTGGGGGTAATGGTCGGGGATGGCCGGGTGGACTGCAGTCTGGTCAGTGGGTTGGAGTTCATGAGCCTGGACCATGTCTTTGCCAGGATGAACGGAGCGGCAGTGGTCACAATTGCTGCCGCGCAGGGCCAATATACATGAACATGGACATGCGTGGCCGTCACTGTGCACCCTAGGCTGATGGCTTGATCATTTGTCGGTTGGTCGCTAGCGTGTAAACACAAGCAGGGTTTGGTACGACCGCTCCTGGCGCCTGCCACCCTGATGGAGGCTCCACTGCCAAGTCCGCCAAGTAAGCCTGCGGAGGTTGCTTAACTAGGCTCCTCCGAGCCAAAGTAACTGTTGCCAATGTAACTGTCGCCAATGTAACTGAAGTCTCGAGAGTGAGAGTCGTGCGAGTTGATACAGCCAGTTTAAGTGGAGACACTGCAGAGCGCGATGAAGGGCAAGAAGCGCAAGGGCGCGAAAGAGCCCAAACAGCCCAATCCCAAGCAGCCTAAGCCCAAGGGCAAGCCTGACGACCTCGGCTGGGTAGGCCCCGTATCGCCACAAGGGAGGGCGCTTAAGGAGAGACTGAAGGAGGCGGCCAACTGCAACGCAGCCCTCAACCTCCAGCGGGCAGGGGAGGCCAAGTGGCGCCCACTGGAGCTGTGCAGGTGGCAACACCGAGGAAGACTGCCTGCCCAGGGCAAGGAGTACCCAGCACTGGGCTTCAAGAAGCTGCGAGAGCGAGCCACCAAGGCGCAAGCCCAGCAGCCAGTAGCACAGTAGCATGTCCACTAGGCAATGCTAAAGCTGTTGCTTACATCAGAGCATGTGTTTCATGCCATCATAGATTGCCCGGCCTTCGCAAGCGGGTTGGGGTAGTGAATCAGGTAGTGGTACCGGATGCTTGCTGCATGCAAACAAACCGGATTACAGATAACACAGCCCCTGCCCTGTAGTAATAGTAGGGGAACAACTGTGCTGAACTAGGCTCCTTGCCATGCACTACGGTGGGGTAATTCTTTTCGTGCGACTCGCGATGACGCTGTTGGGGAGTTCCGACACCCCTGATGGACTTTCCGGTCTATGCCCGTTACTTTCCTAGTACCACTATTCAAGACCTCAGAAACATCAGCTGGGTACCGAGCAATCTCTAGTTGCAGACTGCCCTGCGGCCTTGTGCCAAGCGTTCGACCTAGCAAGGCTGAGTCCCTACTCTGGGCAACCATGCACTGCTGGGTGGGACTATGGCTCAGAGAGAGGCTGCCAGGCGATCCGCTATGGTGGAGAGGCTATCCGTCACCTTGGCGGCGTCTTGGACCTGAGCAACATCATGCACAGCGAGCTGCTGCTGGTCCATCAGGACATGCACCACACAATATTGTGACTGAGTGAATTGCTGCAAGGCTAGTGTCAGTGGATGGCGGTAGTTCTACTGTGGTGGCTATGGGTTGGGGCAGCCTGAGTCTGATGAGCTGTTGGCTAGCTCATTGCGGTGCAGGTGTATGGCTTCCACGGACAATGAATGCCACCCTGTCCAGCTGTCAGGATCTCCACCTCCCCATATCAGTGGCCTGCCTGCTACCACAGCCACGAGTGCTACACTGCAGCACACTCCACCCTCCACTGCGCCCAGTCATGCCAGTATGTGAGTGTGGACAAAGGAGCATGGTCAGCACACTGTAGTGTATGCTGCATGGTGGTCAATACATTCTGTGTTCAGCCCATGCATGTAGCCCCCCCAGCAGCTGTCAAACAAACCTGGCTCAGGGTCTCCCCGCTCCCTGTGGACAGCACCCCAGCCGTGGCCACCCCTACAACGACCAGTGCTGCCACCACCAGAACAGCGCCTGCGAGGCAAGTGGTCAGGGATGAGAGCATGCAAGACGGCGGGTGTAGCTTGTCCCATGCTGTGATGAGTCATAGAGCCTAGAGCCCTTGCAGTACATGAAATGTTGGAGGACTAGCTTCAGAGTGACATGTCACACACGCACACACACACACACAAGAGAGAGAAACATTACACAGCATGTCACACTTCACTCGTCCATTGCCATTGCATACAGAACATGATGGGGTGGATGTTAGCTTTACAAGACATGCTTGCTCGCTCCATATGTCAATTGATTGCTCCCACCTATGAGATGATTGGGGTGACAATGGCCTGAGCAACCACTTTCCTACCTTGAGCACCACCCAGCCCCTGTTGCGCCGCTTTGGCAGACGTTGGCGAGGTGTAGAATGCCTTGGATGCTGTCTGCACTCAAGCCCATGCCCATGCCCCTCAGCCCATGCCCCTCAGCCCACGCAACCCAACACGATCTGTGCAGCGAGGTGCAGGGGGGTTGTGGGCAGAGCACAGGTGCACTGGAGCTGAGTGTGCACAACCTGACTACGTAGAGCTAGGCCAGCTGCTTCAGAATCCAATATCTCAATACCCCAATGTAATATCCCAACAACTATATCATCCCAACTATGTACAGTATAGTTTCAGAGATCAAGCTGTTAATCAAAAAAAGGAAAAAAATGACCGGGCTTTGTCGATGCCCCCTTCACTATTTCAGGAGTGAATGCGGAGAGGCAGCGGTCACAATAAAACCCGTGCAAGCCGTGCACTTTTGAGTAAGACCCGGGGAAGCCGTGCTTCTTCCGGCATCCTGTAGCCACGCATACTGCCTGCTCATCGTTATAGCGACCACTTCAGAACGCGAGGTCGAAGAGATTTCAGAGCTGGATTTCACGGCAGAATAAAAGTATTGCTTTCCCCATAATGCTAAGGGATCCCAATATCTCAAAACTCCAATACCGCAATATCTTATCATCCAGATGTCCCAATATTCCAAAAGCCATGGCAGTGTGCACAAATATTACTTGCTGGCTGACAGGAGAGGGCTGCTGTGGTGATTTGCGGTTGGCATGGGGTTGTGTGGGATAGGGTGAGCAGGGTACGGACAAGCTGCCACCCCAGCACCAGGTGCTGCATGCATTCCATGTGTGTCAGAAACCTAGCAGGGGGGCAGGTGTCCCCTGCTCCTCCTCTCACTCCATATAATACGACAACATATGACATTGCGGGTGCGAGACAGGCCACCCAAGGCCCAGCAGCAGCAGCCTGCTGCGGCACAGTAGTGTGTGCCCCCCCATTAAAGCTGTCATCAGCTTGCAATTACTGCATGCTTGTCATGCCAACTCTACATCATAGCCCTCTGGGTCAGGCAATAGTGTAGGTGGTAGGCGACCATGCCCATGTGTATGCCATGTGTATGCCATGTGCATGGGAACTCCACACAGACAAAAACACCATCTTGTGGTGGTCCACGCTCAGTGTACCATGGCAATGAAGGCTCTAGGTTGAGGGCCAAGGTGCTGACCGCTCCAACTGCCTTGTTTATCTAAGTTTTGTCAGGAACAGGGACAGGGGTTTGATATTGTAGCTTTAGGGGCATGGTTGTGGACAAAGTGAAACCTGGGGCTGCTTAAACTGCCACTGAAAGCCAGCCACCTGGCCTGCCCTTCTCCATGGTCTGCATGGCTGGGGTGTGGGCCAGCTGCTTTGCCACAAGCTTTTGCATGAGGTGATCATGAGCCTAAGCCATTCCACCCTACCCACCGCACCAATAACATGACCCACAGAGTACAGAGTCGTAAAGTTTAGCAGTGCAGGGTCTCTTTGACTGCAGAAATGTAACCCCTGAAGCTGCGGCTGACCCTTGAGGGCGTGGCCAGCCAATTCTAGCATGACACACATACAAGCTGATCAGGCATGCAGGCAGCCTCGATACAGGCCATGCTGGGTTGGGAAGGTATCCTCCAGCATCGCTTGCATGGTACTTTCCCTTTCAATACATCTAGAAATGGCCAGGGTTGTCACGGCCTTACTCTGTCTTTCTGTCAAATGGAGCTGCATTCTGGAGACACAGTGCCCAACCACAACACCAGGCTCCCACCTAGTGCTTGTCAGAGTGCAGACTCGAGACTCCATGCGATTTGTTGTGCGACAGCGTGAGACCTTGGACGAACAACATCAACGGGTCGTGCGGGGGTGTACTGCTTACCGGGAAGATATTTCCTCGTCCACTGTTGTCCTCAGTGACGAAGCCTGTGTCTTTGAGCTTTTTGGCATGCGTTTTCACGCTCCGCCGAGTCACAGGCACCATCGCACCAGATCTGGAGCTCAAGACCTGTATCTGATGATGCGCAGTAAGCGTCATTGCACATAGTCGCCATTGCGCCAAGTTAGTGATTTTGCAAATCCACGGGACGGCAGACTGGATTCGCATAGCTCACCCGACATGCGGCGGGTTGCCAACTGCTTAGCAAAGACTTCATGGCGGATCGCGATCGCACAGCACGGACTAGGGGCAATCGGATCGTGGACGTCACTCGTTACTCTGCGCACTTCAAGTTTTCACCCCTCGTCGCGATCCAAAATGTCGTCGTCGGGGTCCTCCGGCACTGGCCTAGGCACTGTTCGTCTTTATCACCATAAATAAAACAACGTGAAGCCATCACACATCCTAGAAGCCATCACAAATGCCCAACAACCAATAGTCGCTGCAAGCACCAATAGTCGTTGCCCTGACTCTGCGCACTTCAGTGGGTGATACCTACAGCGCAACTTGAAGGGATACTTGAAGCCTTTAATTAAGGTATACTGCTGTGTTGCACACCAGTGTCCCACTGGGACTCCCAGGCGTAGTTTGCGCACAGCTCCAGGCCCTCCGCAAAGGCCCTGTCCGTGATTCTCTACCGCTGCCAAGCAGTTGGGGTTGACAGAGGAGAGTGGCAAGGTGGTACTGGTGTGGCAAGGTGGGCAAGCTGGGCAAGGTGGTACCGGTAGAGGTGGGCAGCTGGGCTATGCAGCTGGGCCCTTTTGGAGTGCCCTTTGGGAGTGCCCTTTTGGAGTGAGTGACATCGCCTCCTGGCTATAAGTAGGTATCAGCAGGTGTTAGTAGATATGAGCCTAGTGGCGCAATGCCTCTGAGGAAGCGGCCCTGTGCCGCGGAGCAAGAGCCGCTTCCGATTGAAAGCCCGCGAAAACTAGTGGATGAGCACCGCACCAGCCGGGTCAGCTCAGCGGTGAATGGCCAGCAGCCTTGTGAGAGGCAGCTGAACAAGCGCAGGGCCACCAGGCCTGCAGACTGGAAGCCCCCAGCAGGGCAGGTGGAACAGCGCCTGGTGCGCCCAGCCTGGAGCCAGCAGCGTGACCAGCCAGTGCGGGGCATGATGTGGTGCCCAGTAGTGGCCCCCCGCAGGCCCCCCCAGGCCCCACGCAGCAGCCAGGCAGCCACACAGCCAGCAGCAGCCTCAGAGCCAGGGCCCAGCACTCCCCTGCCAGCCAAGCGCACCAAGCGCACCAAGGCTGAGCCAGAGGCAGCTGAGCCCACAAAGGGCAAAGGCAAGGCTTCCAAGGCCAAGCCAGCACCACAGCCAGGCAGGTGGCTGGACAGGGACTGCAATGCAGCGCTGAACATGCAGCGCATTGGGGAGAGCAGGTGGCGCCCACTGGAGCTGTGCTACTGGCCAGAGCAGGGGAAGCTGCCAGCCAAGGGCAAGGAGTACCCTGGCTTGGGCTACAAGCGGCTGCGAGACAAGCCAGCCAAGGGCCAGCAGCAGCAAGCCCCCCCCATTTGAAGCTGTCATCAGCTTACATTTAGTGCATGTTTTGTCATGCCAACTCTACGCATGCCCATGCATCACTCCATGCAGCTGACGGTCGCCATGCAGCAGCACTACTCCAACCCAGGCAAGTGGTGGTGGTGCATAGACTCTGGACCTGGACCTTGACATAGAATTGACCTGACATAGACCTGACCTGACCTGACCTGACCCTGACCCTGACCCTGACCCTGACCCTGACCCTGACCCTGACCCTGACCCTGACCCTGACCTGCATGCATGCAGAGCGCTATGTCAAGCTCTTCGCCAAGGCAGCCAGGGCCATGCTAGGATGGAGCGGGGAGGAGGCTCAGCTCTTCATCAAGCTGACGTGTGGGTACAGCCTCACCACTGACAGCCCCGAGCTACAGGCTGCCCACCTGGACAAGGCGCATGTCAACGACCTGATGGAGGAGGCAGCCAAGCAGCGGAGACTGTTGGCCCTGGAGGAGGGAGACTCCTTTGCAGGACACCGTACCCCTGCCCTGCCGCATGCGCCATGCAGTGCATGTGTGCCGGTGGCTAGAGCGGTGGCAGCAGCCCCACACACCCCCTGTGCCAGGGCAGCCAAAGCGTGGCGGGTGTAGGGTAGGGCAGTGCATGTGTGGCAAGGTGGTACCGGTAGATGAGTTCTGCACCGGCAGTGTCATTCACAGCTGTGCATGGCCACCAGCAGTGTGAGGTGCACCCACAATGATGGCTGTGCCGCAACCAGTGAGCCTGAGAGGTGAATGCCCCCAAAAGGGCGCAAGGACATCTGGCCGCTCCACCAGCCTGGAGCCTGCAACTTGGCAAGTGCGGGCCTCATGTGCTGCCCCATAGTGCTACCATGCAGCCCACATAGCCTCCACAGCATCATAGCCTGGGACCAGCACCCCATCGCCTGAGTTGCCTGGGTTGTGCCAGGGCCACTCAGGCATTTGTCTGCGTGGTGATGCAGCCATCAGATCTCCAGGCTGACAGATTGTCACGTGCAATGTGAGGTGGGGCCGCCCAATTCAGATGGGAAGACTAGTTGCCCAGGTTACGCCAAGATACGGTGGGGCCACCCAATTCAACAGGGAGGTATAAATACCCTGCGCATGCACATCAGCAGAATGGGAACCATTCTGGCAGCACCTCCCTAATCAACCCAGCGGGCAACAATCACCAACGCAAAGGCTCAATCATATCACCCCTCACTAGGGAAGTGTTTTGTCTGTATGGAGTAAACCTCCCACACACATGGCATGTGCCCCTTCCACCTAAGTTGTTGCCTGACCTCTGTGCCCGGGCCTTTGCCTAGAACTAGCATGACAAGCATGCACTAAATGCAAGCTGATGACAGCTCACGGGGGGGGCCACACTACTGTGCCACAACAGGCTCCTGCTGCTGCATTTAGCCCTGGGTGGCTTGTCTCGCACCTGCTTGTACTGGCAGCTTCCCCTGCATTAGATGCACGGTTTTCAGCCACTTACAGCCCAGGTCAGGGTACTCCTTGGGCTGGCAGCTCAGGCAGACCAGCTTCATTGAGCGACACTTGTTCTCCCCAGTGCGCTGCATGTTGAGCGCTGCGTTGCAGTCCCTGTCTACCCCCCAGCCTGGCTGCAGCGCTGGTTTGGCCTTGGCAGCCTTGCATTTAGCCTGGCCCTTGCCCTTGGTGGGCTGGGTGCATGTGGGGGCTGCCTGCTCAGCCTTGGTGCGCTTGGCTGACGGGGCAGTGCTGGGCTCTGGCTCTGGGGTTGCTGGCTGTGGTGTTGCCTGGCTAGATGGGAACTGAGGGAGCTGGCGTGGGGGCTCCTGGGGACACCACATCATGCCCGGCACAGGCTGGACTTAGTTCATGGTTTGGAAGGGTTTACAGTGTTCGCGATTTATGGGGTAAGAGTTAGGGCAATGAAGTGGTAGCGCCCGTGAAGGCCCGCTCACCATCGAGCTGCATGTCGGCACGGGCTGACCCGAAGAGCTTTGCATGCGCAAACTCAGCCTCAGGTTGTAACTCCTGCAACTCCTTCACGGATACGGCGAAGGGTAGCTCAAAAGGTTGACTTTTCAGGAGTTGGCTAGGGTCACACGGTTTATTGTCTTGCCCTTAGGCAGCCCGGCACAAAGCCAGGCAGGGCAGCAGCGTGTCATCATGGGTGTCTAGCCACCTGCTAGGGCCGTGGTACAACAGCCAACTACAAGGGCGGCAAGCGCTTGGCCAGGAACTCCTTGATGACCTTGAACTCCGCAGGGCACGCCTGCACATCACGCCGCATGCAGCACATCATAGCTTCCAACGACTTGTGTAGTCCTTGACAGACAGGGCGGGGAGGAGGCCACGCTGTGTGCGGTACTGACCGTGCTGCTGATGCCATTGTTGTGCCTTGCCCACATGTACCCAACCTACTAGCTTAGTGTGGTTGCTGGGCAGCGTTGTAACTAGGGCTGTACAACAGGCCACGCATGCAGTCAATTGGCCTGGGCCGTGCATGACGAGGGGCGCAGGCCCAACCACACATGGCAGCAAGCACCCTGCATAAGCTGCTAGGGCTGTGCTCATGGCCTGTGAAGACTAAATGAGACGCAGTGGCAGAGGATCAGATCCACATGTGCGATACATACAGTGCTGGCAGGCTAGTCCAGCTGCTGTGTCATCCTTCCACTGCACCTGGCCTCACCACACACCCTGGTCACACATGTATGACGCAAGCTGTCGCATCGTGCAAGTCACTGCATGTTTGCACCACTCACTGAATGCCCCATCCCGCTGAAAGTCGCGAAGTCAGTGTCTGCTCCCAGTTTGGTCAGCACGCTGTGGGACTCCCGGCCAAATTGATAGGCAACCTAAGCAAACAAGCACATGGACAGAGTGAGGTGTGACTTATGCTGACAGGCAACCTACTGCTGCTGCTGTCGCCACTGCCACCTCGGCCGCCGCCGCTACTGCTGCTGCTACTGCTGCATATGAATGTTAGGCCCACCGTTTGTGGGTGTCCAGCTCTACCAGCCAAGGGCAAGGAGTACCCAGGGCTGGAGTACAAGCGGGTGCGAGGCAAGCCACCCAAGGCCCAGCAGCAGCAGGAGCTTGCTGTGGCATAGTAGTGTGTGACTCCCTCATTTGCGCTGTCATCAGCTTGCAATTACTGCATGCTTGTCATGCCAACTCTACATCATAGCCATCTGGGTCAGGCAATAGTGTAGGTGGTAGGCGACCATGCCCATGTGTATGGCATGTGTATGCCATGTGCATGGCAACTCCACACAGACAAAAATACCATCTTGTGGTGTTCCACACTTAGTGTTCTACGGCAATGAAGGCTCTAGGCTCAGGGCCAAGGTGCTGCATATGAATGTTACTCCCGCAGCAGCACAGTCAACTGTTTCATTGGTCTGGTGACCTGGGTTCACGTTGCAGGGGACCAGCAGGGCACTTGAGCTGATCCATTCACCAGCGCAGTTGGCAGGTTGTGCCCGATCCCTGATGCCCGCCGTGGCACAAATCAGCCTGCCACCCCGCACTAAGCCCAGCATCCATGCAGCCCCTCACACTTCCGCCTGCTTGCGTTACCCTGCTGCTGGCCACCTTATCATCGCCCTGGCCCCTGACACAGGCAGGCGGTTAGGTCAGGTCAGCTGTACTAGAAGGGCTGACTTTGCTTCATGGTGGCGTTGACCCTCCCAGGTGGCCTGACAGGTGGCCTGACTAAGCGTAGCCACGGCCCTTGATGACCTGCCTGGCCACCTGCATTGTCGTCGCTTATACCTGACTAATTTGACCAATGCTGTCACAACCGGCCCACCCACCCACCCATCTACCCACCCTCCTGCCCACCCACCCTCTCACCCACCCACCACTTGATCACTGTCGCCGTGGCACATCAAGATGGGGGTGTCCTTGTTGGTGTCAGACAGAATCCCAGGGACCTTGGACATGGGCAGGTAGGTGGACAGGCCTGGGGCAGCAGCACCGCACAGAGCAACCTGCTGGCAAGACTGATGGTGGCTAGGACAACTGAGCTGCATGTCCTGCAGCAGTGCTGGCGCTTTGGTGCATAAGGCGAGCTGGTGCCTTGTGCTGCTGCTGCTGCTGTCTCTGCAGTGCAATGTGCGGTGAAGGGGCAGCGCAGTGCAGGAACACAGAGCAATGGATGTTAGCAAGAGCCACCCCTCTCTCTGACCTGCTGACCTTTGACCACCTGCCCTGCGGCCATGCTGACCTTTGACCCCCCTGCCCTACTGACATAGTTGGTGCAGTGCAATCAAGAATGGCGTAAAGGGAGCCAGGGTACACTGCCACTGCCACTGCCACTGCCTGCCAGTGCTTGCCTACTAACCCGGCACAGGGACAGCCACACTCCCACTGCCTGCCTGAGCGCCACAGGACCCTGTGTTGAACCCTAACCACCTAACCACCCACCTACAATGCCGGCCAGCTTGAGGTTTGAGCGAAGCATCAGCAGTGCAATCGCCCCGCCTTGAGAGAAGCCACACACCACGATGCGTTGGCTGGGAATGCCGGCTGCTACTTCCGCGTTAATCAGCTGCTCCACATACCTGCAGGCCAGGCTCAGGCTCTGGCTGGAGCAACCCACACAGCTGCACAGCGGCAGCCAGTGTGGGCGAGCACCGTGAGGCGCTGGTGTTGTAGGTTGTCTGCACAGCTGAGTAGCCGACCTGCAGGGCTGGTGGTGCTGGTGGTGCTGGTGCTGCCACTGGTACTGACCATTTTGTTGTGGCAAGGTAAAGACCTACAGCCAACGCTAGGCTGTGTCCCTGGCTACCAATCTTTGCCTGCCCTGCATTTATAAGAGTGCGCACCTGCATGGCACTGCATGGAACTATCCAAGGAATGATAGAAGTAAAGATGATTATCCCAGAGTCTGTTGGCATGCATCCAGGAGGCAGCTTCTGCCCAAGTGCCAGCCTGTTCCCTCTACCCCACAATACCTCTTGCTTTCCAAGAGCCCTTCTGTGTCTTCTTTGCTCGTGATCTCATTAAGACTAGGGATGTCATACCAGCCCGGCTGCAGGAAAAGAGATAAAGATGGAGGCAGGTGGGTGTATAACCATTAGCCTCTGGATCTATTTAAGGCATGCATGTGCCTGACAACTAGCATGTATGTGTCCCTCATGGCTACATGGGTGCCATGCCCGAGGCAGCACATGTGCATGACATGCCACTCCAGGCCCACTTTTACCATGGACATCCCATAGTTTAGAGTGATGGGTCGCCTGGGGGCGGTGGGGAAGATGAAACGCACATCTTTCAGGGAAGCTGCAAACTGCATAGAAGGTACGCTGGCTGGGTGTTATTGAGTAGAAGGGACAGCCAAGTGCACCCAAGTGGCCCGCTCACCTCCGGCCCCATGTCGGACCAGCCTTCGCCCGTGTCCCCAAGACCATGCAAGAAGAACACGGTAGCGGTGGGCGCACCTGATGATGGGTTAATCACAATGGGGCGGGGGTAGTTGAGTGCGCTGGTCGCTGACATCAGATGGCGTGAGCGTGGCGAGTTGTGGCACCAGGATCGAATGCTTCTCACGGGCAGCCTCGCCGAGCTGCGAGCTAGCATGTGAGTGCAGCTACGGCAAGGAGCAGAAGCAGGGGGTGGGCTTACACGACCCAAATGTAACGATATGGAATGTGTGAGAACTCTTCTCCTGGAACGTTTGCACGTAGGAGAGTCAGCAGACGTGGCGTCATTGGTGACATGGATGGTGAAGAAGAGGGATGGAAGGAAAAAGGAGATAGTGAGAACATGATGTTTATTTTTACATCGAAAAGTACAATGTGTAAGGAAATGGGACGTCTCACTTCATGCCTTTATTCTACACACTAGTTTTGCCATTGCAATGTTGCCGTCGTGGCACTGAGAACGCATTATCCGACATCTAGCACCGTTGCGCTCACAGTCATGCATCCCTCTGAAACAGTTGTCACACCATCGATGACACTCGTAGTATTCTGCCCATACTAGGTATCTGGGCATACGGTGCAGAGCAGAACTGGTGCAAGGAGGGCTACAAGATGGCACAGTGTCAGGCATACGACCCAACCACAGCTACATGTGGGAAAACTACTGCCGTGTGTGTCAGATGCAGCACATGCCATGCTCCAAGGTCATCAACATGTGCGCAGGTGGGACTCAGGCTGTTTGTCTATACCCCCTATGTGGCACTGCTATACAAGTGTTCTGCAAATGGACAAACAGCATGCGGATGTATGTTGGATGTGGAAGGCGCATGGAAGGCATACGGCAAGGTAGGAGCGACACTGCCTAGCGAGGGCACCCCAAAGGCTACTAAGCATAAGTGGAATGCACAACCCAGTAGCACAACAAGCATTGTCCCAAGTGCACCCACAGACACACCCTGCTACTACCCCTCTGTTAGACCCTCTCACCCCAGGCAAGTAGCCAGCCAGCCAGCCAGCCAGCCAGCCAGCCAGCCAGCCAGCCAGCCAGCCAGCCATTGCCACAGATGGGCTCGAGCCTCCAGCGGGGTGCCACCATGTCAACCAGATGTGTGGCATACCTTAACCCAAGTGAGTCACCACCAAAGAGTGCTGGGTTGTGCCTGACTATCTCAGTCCATACAAAAAGGACACCACCGCCCAGACGCTAGATGCTCAGCTGAAAACATACGACACCATGCCCGCCAACAGGCCCCCCAGCTTTTGTCAGGATAACAGCAGGAGTCAGACCAGACATGTGCAAAGTATCCAATGACAACGACAAGCAATCAGCGACAAGCCAGGCAGCTGCCCAGCACACATGAATGGTCCTACCCAGGTTTGCAGTAGACGTATGAATCAGCAGGCTAGTGTGTCAGGAGGCCCAGCCTCAGGAACCCCTGGCGGGCATTTATTCCTCCCACCTGTGCGCTGGCGGCCCTGACCTGTTCCAGGCCACCCAGTCATCATTGATACCAAGGAAGATGGCTGACACTCGTGCCATTACCTGGGCCTGCTCAGCAGCTGCCATGCTGCTGCCTGCCAGCAAGCGGGCCTTGAATTTGTCAGGGTGCCACCTCAACACAGCCTGCATGAGCACCCCCGGCACCATCACCATGTCAACGGATCAACGGAAGGTAGAGCAAGGTGGAGGCAGAGCAAACGGTACCTTGCGATACACATGGCGCATGAGGGCAGCACGCCGCTTCAGGGCGACCTCTGGCCCAGTGGCGGGGTTTGCTGAAGAGCCTGCCCCTCCCGACAAATTGGCGAGCTCAGCATCCACCATGCTTGCCAGGATACCTGCATGCAGGGCTTGCTGCCTTGCTACCTTGCAACTAACATCACGGAGTAACGCACAGTACCGCTATTTACACTCTTTTGGAGGGTGGCCCAGCCAATGTTGGTACTGTACATGGAGGTGGAGGTGTCCTTTAATCCTTTGGAGGTGCCCTTTGACCCTTTGGAGGTGCCCTTTGGAGGTGCGAGAGTGATGTGGCGGAGTGACACACTGGTATGAGCAGGTATGAGCTGGTATGACCCTAGTGGCGGTCCAGCCGGGTCAGCTCAGCAGTGAATGGCCAGCAGCCCTGCAAGAGCCGGCTGAACAAGCGCAGGGCCACCAGGCCTGCAGACTGGAAGCCCCCAGCAGGGCAGGTGGACAGTGCCTGCTGCGCCCAGCCTGGAGCCAGCAGCGTGACCAGCCAGTGCGGGGCATAATGTGGAGCCCGATAGTGGCCCCCCGCAAGCCCCCATAGGCCCCATGCAGCAGCCAGGCAGCCACACAGCCAGCAGCCTCAGAGCCAGGGGCCAGCACTATCCCGCCAGCAGAGCGCACCAAACGCACCAAGGCTGAGCAGGCAGCTGAGCCCACCCAGCCCACTAAAAGCAAAGGCCAGGCCAAGGGCGAGGCTGCCAAGGCAAGGCCAGCACCACAGCCAGGCAGGTGGGTAGGCAGGGACTGCAATGCAGCGTTGGACATGCAGCGCATTGGGGAGAGCAGGTGGCGCCCACTGGAGCTGTGCTGGTGGCAAGAGCAGGGGAAGCTGCCAGCCAAGGGCAAGGAGTACCCAGGGCTGGGCTACAAGCGGGTGCGAGGCAAGCCACCCAAGGCCCAGCAGCAGCAGCAGCAGCAGCAGCAGCAGCAGGGGCCTGCTGTGGCACAGTAGTGTGTGCCCCCCCATTTGCGCTGTCATCAGCTTGCAGTTAGTGCATGTTTGCCATGCCAACTCTACATCATAGCCCGCTGGGTCAGGCAATACTGTAGGTGGTAGGCGACCATACCCGTGTGTATGCCATGTGCATGGGAACTCCACACAGACAAAAACACAAATTTGTGGTGGTCCACGCTTGATGTTCCACGGCAATGAAGGCTCTAGGTTGAGGATCAAGGTACTGCTACTGTACATTTCTTCTGTTTTGTTTTGTTAATTCATTTTGTTTTGTTTTGTTAATGCTGGTACAGCCAGCTTGGCTGTCTCACACGATGCAGAGTGACACGCCCATACCTGAAGTGGATGGAGGCCAGGGTACGAGGTTTGCTGCTGTCAGCGGCCTGCACACTGTGTGGTTCAGCAGGTGCTGCCATGCAAGCTCATGGGCATGCCATGCATGCGAGCCCGTACTGCTCCATTGCGAGTGTGTTGCTGCACCATTTCCCTCCGTCGAGGAAAAGAGTCGCTCAAGGGGCTTCCTGTTGTAGCAGCATACACCGGCTTGTCAAGACTTCAGTCAATAACCAGGAAACTGCTGGGGCGCGTTCACCTGAATGCATGCTGTCGCACTGCTGCTTGCTGCAAGCTGACTTGTGTTGCTTGCCACATCCCTTCGTGCTTCAGCACAGCCATCATTTTGCGCATTCTGCACAACATGGCAAAAACAGTATGAAAAGAGAAAGGCCGTGCACACAACCACCGGCGAGAAAGTAACCTGCACCTGCTTTTGGCGTGGTGAGCAGCAGACTCCCTCATACTGCGCTGTGCCTGCATCGGTGCTCCCCCGGAGATGAATTGGCCAGGCCAAGACGCGATGCTTTCGTGCCAGCTTACTTGTAGCACGCAAGTGGTGTAGCCTTGCAGCCGGGCGATCACCTCGTCCTCTCCATCGTCCCACAAGTCCAGGTGATCCATACATGCAGGGGGCTCCGTACGGCTTGCAGGCTGGGGCTGCGTTGCTATAGCGTCGTCGCAAGCATGCTTGGCACGATGCTGCAGAAAGTTCCTCCACGACCACGCATGTCGTACGGCATAAGAACCGACAACCGTTGCATTAAGGCGGGGCCGATGATGAACAATGTGGAGAGGGAACTAGGCAAGCATTATACAGGTAAAAGGCTCGGTGTGCAAGGCAACTCTTTGCTGAGTAGTGATGTAGTCATGACTTGTTCGAATTACGTCTCGTCCACGCCTAGTCTACCCCACAGCTACAACATTCATAATTGACAATGAAGCAGGGTGATGACTGTGGGTGATCTCAATCGGCTACAATAATTCTATGCTTAGTGCTAACAGGGCTGTGACAAGACGTCGTCTGCAAACGAAAAGACGACGTCTGTCGTCTACGACGTCTTTTCGTCTCAACCACCCGTCTTTCGTCTGTCAATCTGTAGACATGTCTGTCAATCCGTGTGACCAGTGGCCGTCCCTGTGACTGCTTGCGGCCCTACGTCTACAGTCTAGTCTTTTCGTCTACCGTACTCTCCCTTTTGATTCGCGAGGCCCCGAATATTATAATTAAATACTCGTTCCCGACTCCAAAAAAACATTGTTTACTTTTTCCCGATGCAAAAGTTGTAGCAAAACACAACTTCAACAATGTGGGTGTGCTTGGAAATATTCAAGACAGCCATTCCTTGCATACCAAGTCAATCCTCCATGGTTAACACATTTTGTGTACATGTCACTATGTGAAGCCAAGTCAAAGCCAAGTCAAAGCCAAGTCACTGCCTCTGGGCAAGGGCACTGTAAATGTGCACCAATTCACCCTCTAGACTTTGCACTAGATAGGGCACTGAACCTCCCCCATGAAATCATGGTGCTCCTGTGTGCTTGCAGTGTCGGCATATCTTTGCATCCTCCTCTAAACACTCAAATCTGCGTGCCCTAGCAGTCACCCATGCCGCAGCCTTCGCCAAGGCAAGCACACCAGTGGCTGACTTGGTGCGGCCAGCCTCCCGAGCTGCTGCCCCAGCTTGCCCAGTCACCCTTGCAGCTGACCTGGTGCAGCCAGCCACCCCGGCTGCTGCCCCAGCCTGGCCAACCACCCCAACAGCTGACTTCGTGGGGCCACCCGCTGACTTGCCTACTACCCACCCCTTTGATGGAGCATTTCATCGTGTTGGTCAACCTGGCGTAGCAAATTCTCGGCTGCGTCGTCGGCACTGATGCCACGGACCACGAAGAGGTCCATCGCAACACCATTTACGCAGGTCGAATAATTGTTTGACCACTTCGCGATTCAGGAAAAAACCACATTGTTTACTCGTTCGCGATTTCGCGAGGGCAAAAAAACGATTCGCGGACGCGAATCAAAAGGGAGAGTACGGTAGTCGTCTTCACAGCCCTGAGTGCTAAGCTACGAATAAAAAACTAACAGCCTGATGCTCACAAAACTGACAGGCTTAGTAGCTACCAAGGGCCCCTGGGTCCGCTACCAAGGCCCTATGGGTCGTTGCGGGAATAGCCATCAATACAGGTGTCAGGCGCTCCCAACATGGGGTTTGTAATATGCATGCAAGTATTCTCTCAATAGTGCATCGTTTTCGATAGCGTTTATCACATTGGTAGCCGCAGATCAATTCCCGTCATCTGACCATCAGCGCAAGCCATTGGAGTCTCTGCTCGCGTACTGCCACATGTGCCCGCGAACAAATCACAACGGCGAGACGAGTCTCCTTGGCACGGTGAGCCACATCGCTGTGACCCCATTTACCTAGCGTAGTGAGCTGGTTGTGCACAAATGGAATGTCCGGCCAACACCCAACGCGATGCCTGCCGGGCGTGCAGGGCGCCTATACGGGGTGAATGAAACATAATAGATGTGCTCACTTCCGCTGAATACACCATTTGGGTCGGCGCACACTGAGGTATCACCGGGTTACACCCCCCCCTCCTCCACTATGTCCTTCACTGTGTTGCACCCGTTGCACCCACAGGAAAACGGCCACAAAATGTTTGTTCTTGACCCCTTGGCGCATTTGTTGAAATAAACCGCACGTTAAACAGCCTAGGCCTCTATCAGTTTAACATCTTCAAAGTGACAGCATGTTCTCCAAGCAGAATCAGGGCCACGGGGCTGTGGGGTGGCTGTTGAGCTATGAAACTTTGCACGCAGGTGGATGGCATGTAGGGGAGTATAACTCTCAGAGGAGACGAGTCCAGATTCGGTCATGGTGTGGTGTTGTGTGACAGACTGCATGGCCCTGGCCCTGAATTCGGCTAAGGGAGTTGGGGGTCACCGACCAAAGTGAGCTTTTGGCTTAGCTGAGTATGAGCGTTTGTAACAATGTCGTAGATGAGCTTAACCTAGTAAGTAGCATGTTGTAAGTCCAAATGGTCGAGCTGTGGCATTCCCCTCTAGGTATGGGGGGGAGGGGGGCTCATTGCCACATTGCCGCAACCGCTTTCCGATCCGACTGCTGCTGCTGATGCGCGTGCTCGTGTAGAGCAGCCTAAGCGACGCGGGCGGTCGCAGCGATGACTGCATGGCCCACAACGGCCCAAATTTGAATCACTAACTTTGATGCTTTGTTGTGCACGGCCTACTCGGTGTATGTTTATTCTGGATGGGTGAAAGGTAGCTGGCTGGGTTGGCTACATACTGAGCCAGCTAGCATTAAATTTGGCGCAGCGAGTGCAGAGTTACAGCCGTCCTACTACCAGGGGTCGGTTTACTGCCATTTTTTGAATGTTGGGAGCGCCTGAACAGGTGTTGAATAGCCATCAATACAGGTGTCCCCAACATGGGGTTGGTAATCTTCATGCAAGTTCTCTCTACAAAGTGAACCGGTTTCGGTAACTTTTGTCGCATTGGCAGCTGCACAATTTTGCTCGTATCCTGGCAAGCGGCGCGCTAATCGTTGCATCTGAGGCCGTGCCGTCGCAAGCGATCGCGGACAAACCTCAGCTGCTCATCACCGATTGTTCTAGTCGCCTGGCATCCAGCCGGAAGTACAATCACATCTTGTTGGTGCAGGCGGTGTTACAGGGCCATCGTTGGGAACGCTATAAATCGACATTGTTGCAAACGCGGGAAATGTGCGTCTCTCTCTCTCTCTCGCCAGTCACAGGAAAAGGGAGCTCTTACAATTTATAACTATGTTCCTTACTCAACGTCACAGCTGCTGGAGAAGAAAGCATGGCAATTAGTTGATCAGGCCTGCTCGAAATGACATTGGCGTGACCCGACTTTGCCTTGCAGGAATGATTAGCCCATTCAACCGCCCGAACCCTGCCTCTTGCAGCCCCCCCCTCCCTCCCCAGCCCAACATAGCCTTCCTACCTCCTCTCACCCACTCCCGACCCCAGCCCGGCCCTCCCACCCCCTCCCAGCCCCCTCACTGCCCTCCCACCCCCGCTACCCCCTCCTAACCCCAGGCCCCCCCTCCACCTCCTTCACACCCCCTCCCAGCCCCCTCACTGCCCTCCCATCCCCTCCCAACCCCATCCCCTCCCTCCCCCCCCCCCCTCCCCCCCCTCCAGCCCCCTCCCTACCCTTCCACCCCTGCTACCCCCTAGCAACTCCAGCCCACCCCTCCTGCTGCCCCCCCCTGTCAGCAGTTGGAAGCTGGTGCCGCCCTTGGGCTGCCCACCCCTCTGGCTGGCCCCCCCTGGCAGCAGCTGGTAGCTGGTGCTAATGCATCCCCAAAGCTGCTCACCCCTCCTGCTGGCCCCCCTTGGCAGCTGGTAGCTGGTGCTAATGCATCCCCAAAGCTGCTCACCCCTCCTGCTGCCCCCCCCCTGGTGCATCCCCTGACCTCCTCACCCCTCCAGCTGAGCAGCAGGGGGTCAGGGCGGAGCTGGACACAAGCTCGACACGCAAGCGGAGGGCGGGCGGGAGGGATTGGACCCAACATGTCGAGCAAGGTAACGTAGCAATGGCCTACACACCTTGTGTGGCCTTAAAGAGTGGCCAGGTAGTAAGTACTACTCACGAAGGGGTCAAGCATCGCAGCAGCCTTGTATATTTCCGAGCATGGGTGGAGAGGCGTCATTACATCGGTTTGGCGTGCCATGTGAACCGTTTTGACTGCGGCTACTGTTCCTCACTGTGTGCAGGTGCTCCTGGGCCACTTTTGATTGAGCCGCCATAGCACTCATCACCCTGTACAGTATTTAATGATACGAGGGGTAGGTTTTCAGTTAGTTGGGGTAGGTTATTACCAGGGGTAGGTTTTCTGTTAGTTGGGGACACCTGAGCTGGTGTGGCGGCAGTGAGATAGGAAATGCGTGTGGCCCGACGGGGGTGAGTGCAGGGAGGGCAGGCTGGGTCAGGGGAGGAAGGGGGTGAAAGCGAGGTCGACATGAAAAGTACGTGGATTGAAGGAGAGTCACTTTCAGCACCCTTCGCCGCACCCCACCACCCCACAGCTTGCATTTGCACTAGGGTGCGTCAATCTATATTAGATCTATACTAGATGACCTAATATAATACGGGTCTAATACGCACCTAATATTAGACGGCAAGAGCAGCTTCCCACCGGGGTTCGAATCGCGGGGATCTCAGTAGGTTGTTCACTTGCGCCAAGCTGTGTCTTTCGCCTGTGAGGCTCGCTCAACCCCTAAACAACGGTGACATTGCAACGGTTGACATTGCACGTGCATCTGAAGGCCATGCTGGCATGGGTGGGTGGCAGTGATTATTTTCGTAGGTCAGGCCCCATGCTGACCAGTTGCGCTCAGGGCTGTGACTATACGGGGTAAGTTACTGATATCCGGCTGGTAACCCGTAAGTAAGTATGTCCGTAAGCGATACGGGGTAAGTCCGGAACCAACCGCTTCCCGTATGTGTGACCTCCCTGCCTCCCTGCAACATCAGTGTGTCGCGACGAGCGCACATCCATTGCGATGGAGTTAGGGTCACCACGCGCCACTCAGCGACTGCAGATGCAGGCACTTTTGCGCCGGTCTTCCATGGCCACTGCAGAGGATGTGCGGCAGATCCCCGGTGTCTCCGGGCCGCTCAGAAAGCGCAGCCGGACCGACCAGCCCAACATTAGCACACCGGTCTGGTATCACAGGCACTTCGGCGCAAATTGCATATTGCGCCCACCACCCCCTTCCAGCAAGCGCATGGGCCTGCGCCCACCACCCCCTTCCAGCCCCTGCCTGGGCCTACGCCCACCACCCCCTCCCAGCCCGGCTCACAGCCTGCCCCTGTTCCCTCTATTGTGCTGTCAGGTCCACCTGGACCTTTGGCAGCTGCCTTGTCGGCTACCATGCCTCCCCAGGTGCTGGCGCGCTTCTTGGCCAATCAGCAGGCAATTGCGGATGGCGGCGGTGGCAGCAGCACCACAGGCCTGGCGGGTCAGCAGCTTGGTGGCAGCAGCACCACAGGCTTGGTGGGCCAGCAGCTTGGTGGCAGCAGCACCACAGGCTTGGTGGGCCAGCAGCCTGGTGGCAGCAGCACCACAGGCTTGGTGGGCCAGCAGCCTGGTGGCAGCAGCACCACAGGCTTGGTGGGCCAGCAGCCTGGTGGCAGCAGCACCACAGGCTTGGTGGGTCAGCAGGGTTGGAGGAAGCAGGGAAGGCGGAAGGGGAGAAGCGAAAAAGATGGCCCGCATGTTTGCATGGGCCCCCTTACGGCGGAACTTACAGAGCGGTTAGGCGGAACTTACGCGTGTGCTTACTGAGCTACGGTAAGTAATGTAGGCGTATCCGTAACCCCGTATCGCACAGGCCTGGTTGCGCTCTGCCGCAGCTGTCGTTACGTTACTATCGTTAAAGTGGTTGGAGTTGTCATCATCAATGCGCCAACGAGTGCCTCTCAGTTTGAGTCATATTTCTTACGCTGGCGCACGCGGGCATCGCTTGCAGAATGCTTTGACGATGCCCTCCACGAACTGCACGCGGGCATCGCTTGCAGAATGCTTTGACGATGCCCTCCACGAACTCAAAGTCCCAAGTTGCGGTGAACTTGCTTTCCTGGACTTTCTCCATCACCACAGACCTGTCAGTATTCTTGCCATTGTACTTCTGTTCTCTGGTTGCGGCCATCGCCGCTTGGCTTGGCGCTTGCAATTGCGACCAGTGCGCTAGGGTCGCACGGCTGCATTCACAGCGCCCAGGATCAAACTACGCCATCTAATACGCATATTATATCTAATACCGGCCGGGACTAATCCAATTCAATATAATTCCTAATATTAGGCGGGGGGAGCCGCGCCCTAATTTGCACACATGGAATGTGTTCTCTATTGGTTGTTAAATTCTTTTAAAGGTATTTGTATTTGTGATGGCTTCACGCTCTTGATTTCTATGGCTAGAAAAAAAGACGGACCGTGCCTAGGCCAGTTTCGGAGGACCTAGGCAGTGACATTGAGGACCGCGACGAGGCAAGACCAAGATACCAAACCCCTCACAAAGGGGATGTGTGAGTAAGAGCTATAGAGTAGGGTAGAGCTCTTGCTAGTAGTAGACCAGGAGGCACACACACCAGAAGGCTGAGCTGAAGTGGGCACTAGACACACTATCAGTAGCCTCTACAACAGCGATTTCGCAGCCTGTGCTTGATTACAACTCATTGAGGGCTGTAGGGATTAAAACTTGAAGGAGAGTCAGCAGACATGACTTTTACCATTACAAGCCACACCGCAAGCAATTTAGCAGTGATCGGTTCGCCTCAATAGCAAAGGCGTCCGTGGCGTCATTAGTGACAGTGTTATCATCATTGGGACGGGGTACATTGTATTCGTGTTTGGAATTCGTCGCTGGTGTATGACCCTAACCCAGCGTTGGCAAGAGCCAAGGATGCCAAGAAACCCTGCTCAGCTCCCCTGGGCGCGGCCCCGGCCCAGCTCAACAGTGCCGGATGCTGGGCGCAGCGGTCCGAACAATCGCCAGCTTGCCTCGAATGGCGAGAGAGAGGGTCGGGTGTTCAGCGCGCCCTCAATTCGTCGGCCGAGGGTTGGGACGCCGTTGCGCGGTGTGGCCCGTGCTCGCTGCTAAAGAATTGCGCTGTTGCTGTATGAATGCCGCAGCAAGTATGCTGCTGTCGCCGGGTTCGGCCACGGCGCTATCGATGAGCGGTACGTCGTGCCGCACAATCTGCGGACATCGGTGGCATGCACCCATATCAAGCTCCTGTAACGAGCCGTTCTGTCGCATTTGCACCAACCACCATCGTTCAATAAGTACTAACAGCGAGGCAGCAGCATTAAATAGTAAAGGCTCACTAGCCCTGTGGTGCTTGACAGGCAGTAAGCAGTAAGCAGTGCAGTGCAAGAACGGCCGACATGGAGAGATGGGGGCTGCACAAAGTGTGATAACCACTGTCAGACTCACCGCAGGGGGAGCACTGTGTGACGATGCACCTTGCTGGTGCTGTCTTTGGTTACTTGGTGGTCCTTGCTTATGCGAGACATGCTGCCTACTTGACTGGGGCGGCATGTGGCCGCTGGCAGCAACACCAGTCAGCTGCGTTGTAGGTTGCACGAGCTGCTGCCACTGCTGCTGGGCAGAGGATTGATCCTTCAGTGATCCTTCACTACCAGCCCCAGTGCCAGGGAGCAAGCCCTGGGGTTGGCCTGCATGCCCTTGAGCTGTAGCTGCGCCTCTGCCCTTGTGCCCTTGTGGCTCTGCACTCGGTGGCAGTTGCATGCCGTCCACCGAGCCAAGGGCTGGCACTGCTGTCAGTCTGGGCCTATTGGCTGTGAGGGGAGAACAGGAACAGGAACTCAGGTGCGGGGCACCAGCTCCTGTCCCGCCTGCTGGCTGTGCTGCAGAGGGATGACCCAGGCTCGTGATACTGGTGCCGCCATGTTGGCTCAGCACTGGACGTGGCCCAGGCAGCAGTCGCTCAGGGCCATGTGCTACCTGCTGGCTGGTGGCGAGAGAGGTGTGGGAGGAGGTGGATGCCCGCTGCCTGGCTTCCACAGCAGCTGTGTCGATAGCAGTGCCCGATGCCTGGGCATGGCTGTGACCGTTTTGCCCCTGCCGCTGCATGGTGAGCAAGGCATCTGTGCTGTCATGGTGTTGTTGTGCTGATGGCCATGAGGCCTGCACTAGGCTGAGAGCAGCCGGGCCAGGGTGACCATGAGGGCGCACATGAGGGCCCCTCAGCCCAGCCGCCGCTGCATCTGGTGTCGCAGCAGCCAAGGGGCCCTGGTCAGGCTCAGGGGCAAAGGGGCGGGAGGAGGAGGAAGTGTTGAGGTGGGAGGTGTTGCTGGCACGAGGGTCGACCTGGTTTTCAGCCCAGCTGCTGATGCCAGATGGCTGGTGCAGGCTGGCTTTGGCATGCTTCAGTCGGGCGTGCTCCAGCGGGCCCACCTTGTGGCTCAGTCCTGTGTCCATGGGAAACATCAAGCCACACGGAATCCAGCTCAGCCATGTGTGGCCAGCATGCAGCATGGAGTGAAGCCATGAACAGCCATGGATGTGCAAGCTCTTGGGCTTGCTGCCACTGCCACTGTTTAACAGGAATGCAGGAGCAGTCCACACCAGGTGCCCTTTGGAGGTGCCCTTTGATCCTTTGGAGGTCCCCTTCGGAGGTGCGAGAGTGAGTGACACACTGGTATAAGTTGCAGCGGTAGCAGAGCAGGTATGAGCTGGTACGTGCTCCAGCCCCCTCCTCCTGCCCCACCAGCAGGCCCTTCCAGCAGCAACAGTAGCCCAGCAGCAGCTCCAGGTGCAGCAGCAGCCCATGTGCTGGGACTCCCCCGCATCGGCAAGGCCCTAGCTAAGACGCGTGAGTTTGTGTTTAATCCAGCCACACAGTAGTGTGTGCCCCCCCATTTGAGCTGTCATCAGCTTGCAATTACTGCATGCTTGTCATGCCAACTCTACATCATAGCCCTCTGGGTCAGGCAATAGTGTAGGTGGTAGGCGACCATGCCCATGTGTATGCCATGTGTATGCCATGTGCATGGGAACTCCACACAGACAAAAATGCCGTTTTGTAGTGGTCAAACACTTAGTGTACCATGGCAATGAAGGCTCTTCGTTGAGGGCCCAAGGTGCTGCCACTGCCACGTCTGTTGCTGGAGGTGGTGCAGCTGGATTACTAAATAATGGCGAAACAGAAAGTCAATGGCAGACATGAGTATGAAGAATTAGAGGTGGTGGTTGTGGGGCTCAGAAGTAGTTCACACTAGCTTGCTCCCTTTGACTGCTGGACCTGCCACTCCTCCCTGCAGGCAACCACAGCTTAGGCCTGCCACCCCATACCATTTAGTGGACCTGGTTGTATGTTCTACAGCAATGCCGGCTGCATCAAATTGGCCACATCCTGGCAAATGCCATGAATGCTGCTTCCTTCCGTTGCTGCTGCCAGTGCTGCTGCAGGTCCTTCCGGTGCTGCTGCTACTGCTGCCGTTGCTGCTGATGATGAGTGGCCCTGGTTGCAAGAGCCACGTCAGCAGCATTAGGCGCCACCCACCAGGCATATGGCTGTCTTTGTCCTTGCTGGACCGCATGCGGGCCAACCCCCTCTTTAGCGGGCCCTCCTCGAGAGGGTCCTGGTTGATCTCCCGCAGGGGGGTGATGAGCTGGACCTCCTCAGGCAGCACGCCCCTGCTGCGCCGGGTGGCCCCAAGGGCGGCTGGGACCAGCTGCCTGTGGCAGGCGTCTGAGCTGCTGACGTGCAGTCGGGAGGGGTTGGCGCGGAGGTGGGCCGCGGCACAAGTGGCTGGGTGGGGGACAGCGGTGGGGTTTATATGCTGGCGGGTGGGAACTGCAGCCAGGCAGGCAGGGAGGCAGGCAGATCGAGTGGCAGGCAGCTTGTACAACACTGGCTGCAGCAGTGAGTGGCCAAGGGCGCCTATTTGAGCTTTCATTAGCTCACATCAGCACAATCAAAGGCTTGTCATGCCAATGAAAGGCTATAGCCCTGTCAAAGGGGTCAGGCAATAGTGCAGGTGGAAGGCCCCATGCAGTGTGTTTGACAAGTTCACCACAATCAGACAAGACGCCACCCCATCTAGACAATTAGAACTCAACTGACTTACTGTTCACCACCCCTACTGTGTGAGCCTATGGAAGGGATCGTCACAAGGGTGAGGGGTATACCTTTGCCCGTTGCTTGTAGGGCTGCCTTACGTGTTGCTTGTAGTGCTGATGAGAGAGGTGCTGGCTACAGCAAGGGGTGGACACGTGCGTGACTTGCCGCTATGTGCCCGTGCATGGTGCCGCTTGCCTGGGCTAGCTTGCAGTTGAAGTGGCCGTTCCCAGTCCAGATGCTGTTCAGAGTCCGATGAGGTCCAAGAGTCAAAATGCACGGGGTGGGATGAGACAGCAGGCGTCAGGCCAGACCCAGAGGCAGTCCCTGGTGCTGATGGGTGTGGCTGTGATAAGTTGCATGACTGCTGCTGCTGCTCATCCTCTTGACTGTTACCTGTTTTGGCGTCACGCCTTCTGGAGTGCTCAGACTGGCTGCCTGCTGGGCCCATGGTGTTGCCCCAGCTGGCATCGAGTGAAGCAGGGGCCTCAGAGCCGTCTGACAGCCCAGCCGTGTTGCCCCAGCTGGCGTCTGCTGAGCACTCAGGCTTGGACTGGGGCGCGGCTTTGGATGGCGCAGATGTGGCTGGCAACCACCGGGAGGAAGTGCTGGCTGCTGCTGCGGCTGCGGTGGCTCGTGAGTTGAGAGGAGCGGCCTGGGGTGCGTGTGCAAGCTCTGGTGACGTGCTAGCAACTGTGGGTGACAAGGCCAGGGGTACACTGCTAGCAGGCTGCGGGGACCTGTGAGTTGGCAGTGCAAAGGCTGGCTGTGACGAGCCTGCCATGATGCTGGCAGCCTTGGCTGCCGCCAGCGCTCTGATGTCGGCCGCTGTCAGCCCCGCTCCCTGCTTTGCATGAGCAGCAGGGTGTCCGCTGGCTGCAGTGGCACCGCCTTGTTGCTTCTGGTCAGGTGGGTTGGAGCACAGCAGTGTCAGCCTGTGCTGCTGCTGCAGGTGCTTGGGTGGGAGGGGGCCACTGTTGACGCTGGCGAGGCCCACAGCAGCTGAAGCTGGACCTGTCAGGTTGCGCCTGAGAGGCAGCTGCGAGGGACTGGGGCCGCTAGGCCAGGGCCCGGCCTGGTCTGTGGACAGGCCTGCTGCTGAGGGGGAGGGCAGGGAGACCGCGGCGCTCATGTCACTCCACTCTAGCTGGCTGCTGCCCAGAGCTTGTGACATTGACGACTGGCCTGCCAGCTGCATGAACTGCACAGCCTGGCTGTCATCAGGGTCGTTACCAAAGCAGGAGGGGGTGGGGATTAGGTCTGCTGCAGGGGCAGTGCCTACCTCTGCCGGAGCCAAGTCAAAACTGGCGCTGGCATCAGCCAAGGTGGAGGGGCTCTTGGCACTGCTTGCTGGAGGCAGGGCTGGGTTTGGTTGCTGCTCAGGAGGATGGAGCGACTGGGGGCGGGTGGAGGCAGCCAGCAGCAGTCGGGACCCAGGCAAAGGTGGCATGGAGGTGGGGCCAGAGAGGGAGGGGCTGGACGCCCGCATGGCAGGGGGGTCGCGGATGGGCATCTGAGTTGACCCGCTCATCAACGCCCTATCGCTGCTGCCAGACAGTTTACGCTTCAACTGCCGCGTACCAGGTGTGCTGCTGGTGGTGCCAGAGGTGCCAGAGGGGCCTGTGCCAGCATCAGCCTGGTGGCCAGCAAAGGCAGGGAGGTCAGCCAATGCTGGGGCAGCATGCAGCCCCTGCTTGCCCTGCTCGATTGAGGTGGCATGGTGCCTTGGGCGTGGATCGCTCATGCTGGGCGTCTGGCTGCCAGGGGGAGGCAAGGGCAGGTGCCAGTCTTGGCTGTCAGAGGGGGAGCGCTGAGGGGCTTGGAGGGGCGTGCAGGTGGCACTGTTGGCCATGCTGAAGGAGGGGCTGCTGGCAAGAGACAGAGAGGAAGGCGAGCCTGGGCCCTGGCTGGACCTGCTGCGCCGCAATGACACCTGCCTGGTCAGCTGGTGCTGCTGCTGCTGTGCAGGTACTGAAGAGCTGGCGGTGGCTGCCATGGCGGTGGCTGCTGCCAAGTCAGAGCCCAAGGTCCCTACCTCTGCCTCAAGCTCAGCACGTGTTCTTAAGCTTGCAAGGCTCCCAAGCACAAGGGAGGGTTGCTGGGTGGTCTGCTGCTGGTGGTTAGTGACGGTTGTGGGGAAGGCTGGTTTGGCAAGTCTGGGTCTGGGCCCACTTGGGGCAGCCTGAGAGGCTGCTGAGGGCTGGAATGGCAGCTCAGGGGAGGTGGATGGCAGTGGGTGAGAGGGGGAGGCCAAGGAGGGGGGCGCCACAACTGCTGCTGCTGCTGCCATGGCGCGGTCCTGGCCGTGGGGCCAGGCAGGCAGGCGGGAGGAGCCAGGGGTGACCTCATCTCCCAAGGGCCATGCCTGGCCTGCATCAGCGCTAATGTCAGCACAGTGTGCCCTGCTAGGTTCCTCAGGCAGTGCCAGGGGCAGCACCTCACTGGGTGCAGCCTGGCTGCAGCCGTCGTTGCTGTCATCGTCGTCAGGCAAGCTGGCGCGGAAGAGCTGGAAGCCCTCGGTGCTGTGGCCCAGGGGCAGGCAGGCAGGCGGAGTCATGCAGTACAAGTCGTCTGCGTCCTCAGAGGCCTGCCTGTCGTGCTGAGGCAGAGGAGGGTGTTGCGGGGTGCTGCAGGGGGTGCCCTCAGCTGGGGTCAAGGCCGCAGCTGCCTGTCCTAGGTGGCTGTCAGCAGCATCAGAGGAGCCAAGGGGTGATGTGGGGGTGAGCAACGGCATGGGTAAGGCGGACAGGGACTGGACAAGGGAGTGTGTTCCAGGTGGTTGAGTCTCTCCCAAGCCCTCCACCGCAGGAGGGCAAGCTTCGGGAGCTGCTGTGGTGGTGGCGCAGACGGCTGGTTGTGACGGCGCTGGCGGTGTGAGGGCGCAGGGTGATGGGGTGTCAGGTGCTGGAGAAGGGAGCGCATCGGCGGGGGAGGCCAGGGCGGTGAAGCGGTTGGATGTGGGTGCCCTGTAAGTCCACAGGCACAGACACAGTTAGATACACTATGGCACTTGACTTGTGCTGCTTGCCACTGATCAGGTTCATGGTGCAGATGGTAGCAGGGTAGATAGCCCTAACCCATGTCGCCTGAGCGTGTGCAGAAGAAGGGATGGCTAGCGCCCTCGGATGCTTGGCTACCTAAGGCGGCGGCTGCACTGGGCAACAGAGTACCTGTGGGGAATTGATGGCCAGGCCCGCAATGAAGGCCTATAGGTAACCTGGCTAATCTAAGCCTTAGAAGCATGGCTTCTAGCTGTCAATGCCAACCCCTCCTTCTTCCAGCACCCACCATTTCGCCATTGAGGCGTCCACATGCATTCGCAGCATTGGCCCATCTCCCATTGCCCCCACCACCGCTTTGTCCACCTCCTCCCCTTCCTCTCCTCCCTCCTCATCTTCTGCAACCCCCTCCTCCTCCTCCTCCTCCTCCTCCTCCTCCCTATCTTGGCGCTGCCCCTGCCCCTCAGACCAATCTCCAGTGCGACGCCGAGCATTCAGCTGCTTTTCCCCTCTAGGTGACAGCGGCAGGCCTGCCCGGGGTATGTTGGCACCCACAGGGGGCCGCCCCTCGTGCGGCCGGGCAGCGATCAGGGTCGTCATCCGGGGAGTGGTGCCGCCTGCCTGTGACCTGCGGGCCAGGCTGACAGCCACAGGGCCATGCCCAATGGGCGGACCCCAGGCTGTGTGTGACCCTCTCACACTGCCGCGCACCACACTGCCCCGCAGGGCCTGTGACCTCACACTGCACCTCACACTGCCCCTCACACTAGCCTGCAAGCTGGCCCGCAGGCTGGCTCGCAGGCTGGCCCGGGCAGCTGACAGGGGGTTGCTGGCGCTGCCCAGGGTTGAGAGCTCAAGCGCCTTGGCTCGCCTGCTGGGGGCAGGGCTAGGGCCGCCAGCATCCCACTGCGCCGGGGGGTCTGGGCGGGGCGAGGCAGGGCCGGGGTGGGGGGCTGGTAAGGCGGCTTGAGAGAAGCTGTCCTCACTCCTGCGTGGAGTCAGGCACATGGGGCGCGCAGCATTCACTAATGCTTGTGGCCTACCAGGTTCAAAGCTGGCTGGCTGGTCGGCTGGCTGGCAGGTAGGCTGTGGTGCACAGCTAATGATTTGGTAACGAAGCAGTGTGCACACACAACATGGTCCTTGACACTATTGCCAGTCACCAATGCACCCTGGATGTCTCTCAGCACTGTTGTCAGTCGTGTAAGCAGGTTTCGTGGCTCCCATGATCCCAGGCCTGAGTTTGACCAGCAGGGGCAGGGGCTGTATGCGGGTATGGTGGCTCCCATGCCCCCAGGCCAAGGATTTGACCCGTCTGGCTGGTGTCTTTTGCCTCACCTTGACAGTCCTGATTCCTCAGAGATGGTAGATATAGTGGACACCATGCATGCATTGAAGCGCTTGCCATGCCCAGGGGTGTGAGCTGGTGAGTGTGCGGGCAGCAGGGCAGGCTGGCCTTCTGGCAGCTGAGGGAGGTCCAGGCGCTGGGTGCTGAGGCGCAGTAGGTCCCTGGGCGCAAACTGCTGGGCCAGCACGGCTTGCATGCTGAGGCGCAGGGAGCTGCGGGTGTCAGGGGGCCGCTTGCTGGCGGGCAGGGCGGACTTGCTCCCTTTGTCTGCAGGTCAGGGTCAGGGGCAGGAGCAGGGTCAGGGCAGAAGCAGGGTCAGGGCAGGAGCAGGGCAAAGGCCAGGCCAAGGGCAAGGCTGACAAGGCAAAGCCAGCACCACAGCCAGGCAGGTGGGTAGACAGGGACTGCAATGCAGCATTGAACATGCAGCGCATTAGGGAGAGCAGGTGGCGCGCACTGGAGCTGTGCTACTGGCCCCAGCAGGGGAAGCTGCCAGCCAAGGGCAAGGAGTACCCAGGGCTGGGGTACAAGCAGGTGCGAGACAAGCCACCCAAGGCCCAGCAGCAGCAGCAGCAGGAGCCCGCTGGCGCACAATAATGTGTGCCCCCCCATTTGAGCTGTCATCAGCTTGCGATTAGTGCGTGTTTGTCATGCCAACTCTACATATAGCCCTCTGGGTCAGGCAATAGTGTAGGTGGTAGGCGACCATGCCCATGTGTATGCCATGTGCATGGGAACTCCACACAGACAAAAACACCGTGTTGTAGTGGTCCACGCTTAGTGTTCCATGGCCATGAAGGCTCTAGGTTGAGGGCCAAGGTGGCTGAAGAGGTGCTGTGTGTGGATAGTGGCACCTTGCAGGTGCAGTGGTGCAGGGGCCCAGGCCCACCTTTGCGATCAAACCCAGCCAAGATGCTTGGTGTGGTAGGGGCAGCCGCCGCCCCTCCAACAGGCCTGCTGGACCCTGGCCGGCCGCGCAGCCCATCGAACATCACAGCCAGGCTCTGGCGCATGGTGATGTTCTGCTCCTTCAGCCGGTCGCGAGCGCCCTTCTCTGTGAGGAGGGCCCTGCAGCCACCATGGACCAGCAGAGCAGAGCAGATGGCGCAGCTGGAGGCAGGACAGGAAAGGCAGATTTCGGGCCAGCCAGGAGAGGAGGAGGTGAGCTAGGACGAAATGCAGGTGCCACAGCATCATTGTGCCCGTCACACTCGTCAACAAACATGGCATTCGCCAGTCAGCGATGCTGCAACACACAAATTGTCACACTTTGGTTAGTGTGTTGTGTTGGGTGATGCTTGTAGGCTGGGAGAAAAGCCTGTACCACATGCCTTACCACATGTAGCAGTATGATGCTGCTGCATGACTGGCCTTCAGCTTACCAGCTACCAAATGCAAGGCGAACACATACACAGCGAGGCAAACATGAGCAGGGTGACAGGCTTCAGTACTAGGCCCCATCCACCATTGTGCTGCCCACTTCAAGTCAATCAAGGCGAGACTCCGCTAATGCACACAGTCTGCACAGACCCACTTCAACCCACCTGGCCTCGTTGGGTTTCATGCGCCCGTAGAGCTTGATCTCGCTGAGCACTGCCGCCTTGGTGGATGGGGCGCCGTGGGTGGTGAGCACCCGCTTGCCTGCAGCAGGGCCTCCACTTGGAGTGTTGGCCCTGGCAGCTGCCTTTGCGGCCTGCGCACAGTCGTGTGAGTGTGCAGCATGTATGCATAACTATTGCAGCAAGCACGCCTTTCTCCATACCCACAGACCAGAAAGCATAAAAATAGAATGAAAAGATTGAAGCATCGCGTTTCAGCATCAGGATGCCACCACAGCCAACCCCAGCTGACCTTAGCGTCTTGCTCCTCATTTTGCTTGTGCGCATTCTTCACATCCTGGCCTAGGTTGAAAAGGATGCCAAACAGCACATGCGGCTCTAGCTTGTTCTGAGGTCCGTTCAAATACTTGCCCATCTGCAGCAACAGAAACGTTTTTCTCCACTCAGCCCAAAAAGGTGTGACAATACTGGAGCGTGGCACAGCCACAGCACATGACCATCATCATCAGCAAAGATAGACCTGAAGCCAGAGCAGGAGGGTTGGGGGTGTGGCTGCATGAACCAGGGCCCAGCAACTCAGCTCATTGCACTGCTGGGCCAGGGAACTGGCTTGGCTTGCATGGCAGAGAATGGCAGGGGTAATGTGATGTTGAGACTCAGAGGGGTAGCTTGGCTGCCTGCCAGACACCTGGCAGGAGCCAGCACAGCATTGTGTGTCAGCCCCTCAAGATCAGGAGTGAGCAGGATTGCACTGCTTACCTGGGTCAATGACTTTTCAGTGTCTGCCAGGTCATGGGCAGCCCCCGTCATCTTGGTCACTGCATCCTCACGGAACTGCAGCATGCGGACCTGTGCAGGGAGCAACAGCAACAGCCAGGGGCCATGGTACATGGTGAGTGTTTGGAGCTGTGCTACAACATGCTGTCAACTCAGGCTGGTCTACAACAGCAGGAGCAGTCCACACCAGGTGCCCCTTTTAAGGTGCCCTTTAACCCTTTGGAGGTTTCCTTTGGAGGTGCGAGAGTGATGTGGCGGAGTGACACACTGGTATGAGCAGGTATGAGCTGGTATGAGCCTAGTGGCGCAATGCCTCCAAAGAAGCGGAAGAGTACCGCGAAGCAAAAGCAGTGTCCGACAGACAAAACCACCGTTTTGTAGTGGTCCACACTTAGTGTTCCACGGCAATGTTGGCTCTAGTTTGAGGGCCAAGGTGCTGGTCAACCTCCTCATGACAGGTATAAGGTCAGATCAGGTTGTGTTAGGGTTGGGTCAAGTCGGCCAAGTGTCACAGCCAGGCAGCGCCATCAGCACCATCATCAGCCAGGCATCTCCATCACCAGCCAGGCATCATTGTCACAGGACAAGACCCAGTCGTGGGTCAGCAGGTCACCATCAAGTTCACATGACACAGTCCCTGCAGCTAGTACCTTGAACCGTGTGTCCATGGCATCAGCTCCATTGTCCAGCCCATCTACGGATGCAGCCTCCACACTGGCGTCCGTTCCATTGGTTGCCCCTTCTGCCAGCTGGTCCAGCTGCTCCAGGGCTCCACGCAGCTCATCCAGCCGCTGACGCAGCACCTTGACCTCCAGCTTGGCTGCTGCCTCACTGCTGGCCAGCTGGGCGTGCAGGTCGTAGTCGTCAGGGCACTCCATCTTCAGGGCCCTGAAGAACCATACCAGCAGTTGTCAATAACAACAGGCAAAGACACGGGCTTGGGGTGTTGGCTATGGCTTGATGTGGTGCTGATAAGATAGGAAAATACATGTCATCCAGGTGCGAGTGGAAGCCACCCAGGTCAGCATGCAAGCAGCTCTGTCTCAGACAACCCAGCACAAGGTCAGGTATAACTCAAACGCAAGTATTGTCCAGCATGCGCAGACACGATCAGGGGCAGGGAGTGTCAGTCACCTTGCCAGGAAGTGCACCAGTGTGACAGCCTTGTTGGTGGTGGACTTGATGGACTTGAGCTTGGGCAGGTACTCAAAGGAGAAGCCAATGGCTGAGCCCTGAGCAGGGACAGGCCAGGCCAGCCAGGGAGCAGATCACAAAGAGTAGTGGAAGCATGGACATGCTGCTGCTACTGCTAATGATGATGAACACGATAATGCCACCATACAAGCAACATAGAAGAAGAAGAAGCCTATGCCGGCAGCACCGGCGTGCATTCAAAAAGGATCTCCGCCTGGGGCGCGGACTGCTCCCACCACCTACAACCCACATACATGGACAATGCAGTCACAGTAGCGCACCTGCTTTGCTCCATAGTTCATGAAATTGCCAGCGTCCAGGGCCATGCGCAAGGTCTGGGTCAAGGTGTCGCTCGTGCACACCTCCTGGCAGGCTGCAGCCAAGGTGAGAATGGCCTGGTTCACATCCTGCATGCAGTGCCACAAGGCCGGGTGAAAAGCTGGCCAACCAACTACCAGCCCGTAGTCCCAGCGGCTGCTCCATCCTGAGCACCTAGAGCACAGTCTGTCCTGCCACAAGCAAGCCAGGCGAGTTGATACCTGGCCAGAGCAGTGTGGCCTGTACATGTCAAACAAAATGGCCATGCAAGGTAGGTCATGCAATGCGTTAGCCTCCAGGCCCATGTGTATTTGCACCTTCACCCTCCAGCACCAACTGCACCCTAGCTTCCACAGAAACGGCTTCCCGCCACTCGGCCATGGCAGGGGAGGAGTGGCCCTCGCCCTCACGTGATGCAGATGCCAGGTTGGTGCCGGCACACCATGCGGGATTGTGTGCTAGTTGACCCTAGCTCCGACCCCAACCCAAGCAGGGCTTTGACCCCTAACCCTCCCAAGCCATAGTCCATCTTGCCCTCTTCTGGGTAGCACCCCAACATGCCGCCGCTCTGCCTCGCCCTCCTCCCAGCAACTAGCTGGGCTACTGCTGGCTCACCAGGATCTTGGGCTCAAAGTCCCGCATCAGCTTGAACACGGTGGCCTTTTGATCCAGGTTGGGGATGAGGGCCAGCTCCATCATCAGCTGCTCCCCTTCATACAGCTCTGACACTGCGCCAGTGTAGCGCAGCAGTTCCTTGCGCTCCTCCTGCCGGCCACACAGCAGCCAGGCAGCACACCACTGGTGTGGCAGGCAGTGTAGCTCAAGTTGCTAGGCACCATGAAAGTTTGCAGAATGTGCCAGCCCTTGTAAGAGGGGTCCTTGCAGCTTGTGAGGAGGTTGGGCAGGGCGCAGCACCACCCCATTACCTCGGTTGGGAACTGTAGGATGAGGTTGTCCACCTGGTCCTCGCTCATGGCACAGGTGCCCTCACACAGCAGCCGCAGCAACTCCTCCTTGACCTGCAGGTGCGTGTGACATGCAGCAGTCAGCTGTGTGTGAGGCCAAGGCCTGCTCCAGCAACACCGCAGCACCAGCAGCAGCTCCAGCAAAACAGCATCAGCTTAGAGCTCATTCGGCTATAGTGATAATAGGGATGCCGGCCACACAATCAGCCGCTGCCCATTGTGACCCATCAACCTGCTGCAGTGCCCAGGGGTGCAGGAACATAGGTTCGGACACTGGGCACTTGCAATCGTATGCAGAAGGAAGCTGGGCAAGGGAAGGAGACGCTTGCACAGTGACAGTTTTCAAGTTGCAGTTTCCCAGTGGCAGTTCCCCAGTGGCAGTTGCCCAGTGGCGGTTGCCTAGTGGCGGGTGCACAGTGACAGTTGATCGGAAGTCGCACACACTGGCAGTCAAGTGGAGGTTGGACTCCAGCAGTGGTCCAGTGCTAGGGAGATGTGAAGCAGCGCCATGAGGACCCCGCCCCCACTGTGAGTGCGTGTGAGTGTGAGCTAGGGTCACCAGTCAGCTGAACCGCCATGCCTGCTGGGCCCTTGACTACACTCTGGCATCAGCCTGCCTGCACACACCTGCTTGGGGCTCATCTTGAAGTTCTTGAGCAGCACGCTGACATTGTTGATTTTCTTGAGCGGCAGGATGTTGTGACGCACCGCAGCTGCGCTGCTGGCAGAGGTACTCTTGGCTGGCGCGGCCCGCTGGGTGCTCACTGCAAAGTTCTCCTCCAACAGCTCATATAGGTGCTTTGTTGATGGCCGGGCCTGCTGAACCTGTGGGACACCCAGGCAGGGAGGTGGTGGGATGATGACCTGTGGGCTGGTAGGCTGGTAGGGTAGCTCTTTTGACCCTTTGGAGGTGCCCTTCGCAGGTGCGAGAGTGATGTGGTGGAGTGACACCCTGGTATGAGCAGGTATGAGCTGGTATGAGCCTAGGTTGATGAAGGCTCTAGGTTGAGGGCCAAGGTGCTGGTAGAGTAGCCGTTGCAACGAAGGGCAGGGGTGGCTGAGCCAGCACACAGCAGTGTGTCATAGTCTTTGCCCTGGGCACGACGAGGAGAGAGCACCAGCAGCGTGGGTGTCGTTGCGCTTGCCTCTTGTCAATGGCTGCATCCTGACCCTACAAATCCTTCGTACAAGGAGCAGATGCGTTTGCAGCTCTCGCAGCTGTTTTGATGGTGTGTTGCCTCATGAGTCATGTGAATTGCGGCTCACCTTGGACCACACCGTGTCCTTGGCATGGTTCTGGTTGATCTTGTCCCAGAACACCTTGGGCAGCGGCTTGCTGGGCTTGGGCTGGCTGGAGGGCTGGGCGGGGCTGTCAGACGTGTCCAGCGTGGGCACAGCCCCTGGTGCTGGTGGTGGAGGCGGTCGGGGCGCACCAAACACATGGGGTGGGGGAGGTGGGTGAGGAGGGGCGGAGGGGGATGCGCCAATTGCTTTGGAAAAAGGTGGAGGGGGTGGGGGAGGGGGCGGGGGAGGAGGAGGGGGCGAGGCTGCTCCAAGTGGCTGGGCCGAAGGAGACGATGCTCCAGCTCCTGCTTTAGGCGATGGCAGCATGTGACGTGGCTGTGCAGCACCACTGGCAGAAGGTGGCGAGGGGAGATGAGTTCCCTTCACCTTTGGCGGTGGAGGAGGCGGTGGGGGTGGAGGTGGGCTCCTCCCCACCGCAGCGGTTTTCCCACTCAGCTGTGCAGTGAGGGACTCAGAGAGTGAGGCCCTAGCTGTGTGGGCAGGGGAGCCGCCAGTGACACCTACCTGGCCCAGGGCAGGGGGAGGTGGGGGTGGCCCTGGTGGGGGGGGGGGGGGGGAGCCCTCCCAGGCCTGCAGGGCAAGGGTGAGGAGGTGCAGGAGGGGGCTGTGGTGCTGGTGGGAGACGGCTTGGCACACTGCTGGCTGTTGGAGTGGGCTTGGGCCGCTGGGTAGGTGAAGGGGTGAACACAGGGGGAGGGGGGGGCCCTGGAGGGGGTGGGGGAGGGGGGCGCTGGCACTGGGTCGAGTCAGCTCCAGTGGTTTGTGCCTTGACTGCCTGCATGGCTCCGGCTTTGCCGCCGGGGGGTGGTGGTGGTGGCGGTGAGAAGCTGACTGGTGGTGGTGGTGGCGGCGGTGGTGGGGGCCCAGGTGGTGGTGGCGGTGGACGCAGATGCGCAGCGGTGGTGGACGGAGCATTTGCTGCGGGGTGCAGAGGCTCCTGTGACTTGGCTACCTCTCCGCCTGCTGCTGGCTTGTGTGGCAGCTGGCAGGTAGCTGAGGTTGAGCTTGAGGTGGTGCTGGGCACAGCAGGTGCACTGTCAGGCACAGCCACAGGCGAACACCAGAGTGGTGCTGGCTTGCTGTTGGGCGTGTCTGAGTCACCCTGCCCCGCTCCCTGCCCTACCCTCGGCACCACACTGGACAAGGCACAGTCAGGAGTGCCCAGCGCAGGGCTGGCCATGTTCATGGCAGGGGTGCCAGTATCAGAGCCAGCGGTGGTGTACAGGGAGGGTGTGCTGGTGCTGGAGGCCATGCGGAAGGAGGGGCCAGAGGCCAGCTGCAGGCTGACTTCTGGCGTGGTGTCAGCTGCAGAGGCGTACTGTGAGGGGTCTGTGCCCGGGCAGGGTGTGGTGAAGGTCATCTGGGGGCTGATGGATGGGGTGGGCGTGGTGAGGGACAGGCGCTGGCCATGGGCAAAGCCTGTGACGCCCAGTGGCCCAGGGCTCAAAGCAGGGCGGGCAGTTGGTGGCGGGGGGAGCTGAGGTGTGAGCTGCATGGTGGCACTGCTGGCTTTGGCCGCGGCCATGGATTTAAGTGAAGAGCCTGCCCCTGCTTGGGCTGGGCCAAAGGGCAGAGGCTTGACTGAGGCTGGCGTGTTCAGGGGCGTTTGGGGAAGCAGCTGCTCCGATGGAGGGGACTGCAGCATCTGCCTGACCAGGGAGGTCAAGTCATGAGCCTGGCTGTTGGCTGCCTGCATGCCACGGCCTAGCACTACCCCTTCTTGCTCGACGGTGGGTTTGGATGCGTCAGCCACTGCTTTGGTGGTTGCAGTGGGTGCCAGGCAGCTGCCAGCACTGCCCAGCTTGTGAGCGCGCACCAGGGGTGAGACTGGGGCCATGAGGGGCCGGCTGACCCTGCCAGGCTGCTCCGTAGCAGCAGTGGAGCGGTGAGCCTTGGCCATCAGGGCCAGGCTGCTGCTGCCCAGGATGGCACTGGCAGCTGAGGCATGCCTGATTACCTCAGGTGTGGCTCTAGGCACAGAGCAGGTGACAGCCTGGCTGGCTGGTGCGCCTGCACTTTCCTGCTGTGGCTGAGGCGGTTGCGGGGGCTGGGGTAGACTGACTGCAGCTGTCGGAGCCACTTCCTCATCCTCATGGTCGGACAGCTGGCTGGCCTGGTGACCGTTACTGCTGCTGTCAGAAGTCTGGCCGCTGACGTCCTCGGGGGAACTGATGCCTGCCTCGATGCCCTCTGGGATGGGTGTCTTTATGACCAGTCGTGACCGCCTGAGGCTGGCATTTGAGCGGCGGTTGAACTTGTACCGCCCAATGCCAGCACTGCTTTGAACACCAGGTAGCAAGAAAGCAGTGCTGGGCTGTGCATCGGGTTGAGCAGATCGCCCAGTCATGCCAGGTGGCTGGCTCAGAGCAAGGGAAACCCTGGCTGCTGATGCTGTGGTGCACTGGCTGCCGTCAAACCCCTCTCCACAGGCATGCCTGGAGTGGGATGCAGTGCATTGCAGCCCGCTGTCGTCGATTGAGATGCGCCTGCTGTCACCTGCCCGCTGGGCAGCCTCCCATGCCTTGGTACTGCCTTGCTGCCTGTTGGACGCATCCTCCTCCCCTTGAGGAAAGGAGCTGGCTAGTGTGCTGTATGCGCTGCTGCTGCGGCTTGCATGGCCGTCATCTTCACACATGACAACCAGCTGTTTCACTGCATGCACACCTGTGGATAGCAGCGCCCGCATGACAATCAAGAAGTGACAGCACTGTCACTGCATGGGAAGCTATGCATGCATGTTTCTCACCACCGCCAGGCTCAGCCGCATGTCCAAGGAAGGAAACTCTGAAGAAGCGCTGCAGCACAGTTGCTTTGCCCAGGCGGAAGATGTGCTTGCTGTTTGCAGTCAGGACGTGGTCCGGGCCAACTTGCACGAATGTGCCTGTTATTGAGGCTGCATGGCTGAAACGCACTGCCCTGGGGAGGCATGGTTTCTCAAACACTACCTGCATACATGTATGTGCACAAGCAGCAGACTAATGGCTGGCCTCCTAGTGTGATGTTTTAGGAGTAGCTAGTCATCATCAGGCATGATGATGGCACGTCCAAGTGAGGCTGTGGTCGCATACCTGCACCACAATGTTTGAGCTTTCCCGCCGCCGGAGCTGAAGCACAACAAAGCTCTCCATATGCTTCTTGTGGCTCCTGCAACGAAAAGTCCTGATGTTGAGCATTGGGCAATTGTCAAGAAAACCAGCTCATGCATGTTGCGCCTCCTGCTGCACCTGGTTCTCCATGCTCCCAGAGGCAGGCTGCCACGTATTGTCTTTTGCAGCCCAAGAGCATCTTGAATGCCCTGCCCACTCGACGATACAACTGCCTTGACGAGTGACAATGATTGCATGCGTGCTGGTGACACTGGTCTTGGCATCTGCACATCTTGAGTGCTGGAGTGAAGGCCAGTCTGCAATGAGTCTGTCACCCGCGCAGGGCCCTGGTCTGTGCTGTGGGCATGGGACCATGCGTCTGCTCTGGGCCATGAGCTTTGACCAGAATAGCTGCCTTGAAGCTCTTCTACGCTGACTCGAGTGAACATGGCTGCATGCCTGTGGCGGTCCTGGTCCTGCTGTTGTCCATCCGTCCGTGCGTGCACAGCATTTGCCTTTAGCGCCTGCAGCTTCGTGTCCGCGTGCGCAAGCTCTAAGCGCAGCTCGGCCTCAGTGGTATTCGGGTCGGATGCCAGCATGCTTTTGACCGTCTAGAGACCCACTAGCGTCACAGTATGAAGAGCTGTTGGAGCCAACGATATAAGCCTGGCTAAAGGTCTGGCTAAGGTCATCAGAAGGCCATAAGGCGTATCAGCGTTGCTAAGGGCGCATGCGGCAGTGGTAGCTGCTGCTAACAACTTGAGTGTGTCGACTTGTAACAGCTGTGCTTTCTCACGTTTGTAATTTTGCAACACGCAGTGTTCGCGGTAATAAGGTTCTTTAATCCTCGACCCCCCAATCGTATAGCAGTCCGCTTTCGTCGCCGTAGTCCCTCCAGCTGCAAGCAATGCAAAGTTGTCGATGGTTTCTCGCACTAGGTTCCTCCTCTTGAAAGCAGCTTCAGTTCTTGGGCCTCTAGAAGCTGGAGTAGCAGGACTGTGTAGGTTGTCGGCTGCGGCACCCGCCCAGTCACTAATGTGGGCGCAGCCGCGTACGTATTCGGCAAACAGTGCCGCGCCTGCCAGGCCCATCTTGCCTCGGGGCCGTGGGTACGCCAAAGGGATTCGCCGACGACCTAGCGTAGTTGCAGAGGCGGCAGCCACTGCGCGCTTCTTTGCGGACGAGGGCATAACATATGAGACATTGGGTTTGCACCACGAGGTCGTTACTGCTCTAGAGCAACTTCAGCTCCCACGACCTGCACACATACAGGTGGGCCACATGTCACTGCACACCCCCGACGGTGATGGTACACAGCTTGTGACGTATGTGGCATTGCTTGTCAGCATAGGGGGATATAGGCATGCCTTCTGCCGTGCTTTGCCTGTGTGCAGGCATTGACCGCACCTGTCTTGCTCACAGGCAAGAATGCTGTGGTGGCTGCAGAAACAGGCAGTGGCAAAACACTTGCTTATGTAGCTCCCATAGCCTCCATGCTACTGCGGCAAAAGCGACGCCAAGCCACCTCAGCAAGGTCAGTTGCACTCCTCGAGATGACCAATCCTTGCGAAGCCCAACACCCTCACCATCGCTGACACTGCATGTCTCGCAGGCCTTTCCAGTTCCATGCGTTGGTGCTGTTGCCCAATGGCCCTCTGTGCCAGCAGCTTGTGTCAGTGGTGCAGAGCCTGAGGGACACAACAGGGCAGCCCCTCCTCACAGCAGCCCAGGTAGGGCCTGGGCACTCAGTAGCCACTGTCCTGAGGGGCGGCGCACTGACTGGTGCAAGACCAGCAGCGCTGCACATAGAGGGAGCAGCCATGGCCAAGGGCAGGGAGGAGTGAGGGTAGAGGTGCTTACTGCTCAGTCCCACGTACTTCAGTCCCATGTAGCTAAGTAGGCCATGTACAGCTATACGTGATGCAACCCTTGTTATGCATGGCTTGGGCTTGACTGGTCAAGCCTAGCCTGCTGCCTAGGTTAGCCGCCCCTGTCTCTGCCGCCCTCTCCACTCCGCCCTTTCAGATGCTTTGGCTCAGCAAAGCTGACACAAGCTTCACCTTGTCATCCCTTCCACTCCTGCAGGTCAACAGCAGCAACCCACCACCTCAAGAACCACCTGATTTCATCACTGCCACCCCTGCTGGCCTGCTGACTCTGCTGGAGGAAGCGGGCCCGGCCTACGGCAAGCTGTGGACGCTTGAGGGGCTGCAGACGCGGGTGAAGCATGTAGTGCTGGATGAGGCTGACCTGCTGATGACAGCGGCGTACAGCCGGGTCCTCAACAGGCTGCTGCAGGTATGGGTGACCGCAGGCCTTGTGACTCATATCGAGGGTGCAAGACAGGGTTTGAGTGGTCAGTGGAGGCTAGGGTGAGGGGGGTTTAGGAAGGGGCTGTGCGCCGACATTGGCGGCAAGGCTGGAGTGGCAACAGCTGTGTCGGCAGCAGCCACCCCAGCAGCAGCAGCAACATGTGGTGTGGCAGGTGCTGCAGGTCATGCACATGTGGTGTGCATTGCTGCTCGGTGTTTACTTCATTCGCTGCTGTTCTGGTTTGTATGATTCTAGTCATAATGATTAGTACAGCTGGTGCAATTGCTGTTCCGGCTGTTGCTGATGCCCGCCACCATCGTCACGGCTGGTACTGATGCTGATGCTGATGCTCACAAAACCAGGCACTGCGGTCTGGTGATCGGCGCCTGGTGGAAGCTAAATTGTTCACAGAGCTGCAGCTGAGTGAGGGAGAGTTTGCACGGCTGCCCAGGAAGCTGCAGGTGGCAGCCTGGACAGGTGAGAGGCGCATGAGCAAGTGGAGAGACAGGGGCCAGCAGCAGCAGCAACGGGAGCAGTAGCAGCTGTGGAGACAGAGGTGATGCCCAGCTGCTGAACTGTTCAACGGAAGGCCAAGGCATGCCCCCGTTGCAAACAGTGGTGTGTGTCTACTCCTGCCCACATTTTCTCCCCTGGTCAGGCAGCAGGCTGACAGCTGTCCAGGCCTGCCCTGCCCTGGCCCCGACAGGTGGTTCCTCAGCCCTGCTGGCTGCCGGGTACCGGCCACCTGAACCCCTGGCCCCTGACGCCCAGTTTGGTCCCTACTGGCGCCGGCAGTATGTGTTCGTGGCTGCCACCATGCCCGCCGTCACTCTGCACGATGTGGGGACGCAGATTGAGAAGCTGTACCCTGATGCGGAGTGGGTTGCTACGCCCAGTCTGCACACCAGCAAGACCCAGGTGGAGCACGCCTGGCAGCAGGTGGGTACGGCAGGGTGGGGTGGGCAGGTGTGAGGTAGGTGTGAGGAGGGTGAACGGGAGCGGCATGGCTGCTGGTCTTTGAGGTTGAGGAAAGTGGGGATGGTGGTGGAGGGGAGCCTGACAGCCTAGCACTTGCTAGCTGTGCACTACGCCCAGTGTGCTCAGTCAACAGCCAGTCTCCTGCTGGTCCTGCCACCCAAGCCACACAGTCAATGCTCGTGGGGGTAGCGGCTGTGGCGCACTGACATCAAGCTCAGCGCAGTAGTACGCTAACCTCATGACATAGAAGTGGAGGCAGAGTTGCTGGCTGGGACAAAGCCTGTACATTTATATTGACAGTAAGCAGCGCCAGCCAATGAGAGCTGCTGCAGCAAGTAAAGCACGGGTGCCAATCATGCAGACCTGACCCGGCTAGAGTGGATATAGGCTGTTAGCAGTGGGACAGCTTTGACTCGCATGCGTTGCCGGCCACCTCTTTCCTACCTGCCAGTTCCAGTGACCCTCAATGTGTGTCTGGAACTTGATTGTGACGAAGTTTAGTATGTGTCGTGTCCATGGCTGAGCCTTATGTGTGTAGAGCCAGCTAATCATCTCAACACCCCTGCTTTTACCATTGCCCAGGTGTCTGATGCTGACTGCGTCAAGCATCTGCTCAAGGCAGTTTGTGATGACCCTGACTACCGAGCAGGCAAGGCCAAGACCCTGGTGTTTGTTAATGACGTCGCCCAGGCTGACCACGTCTCCCAGCTGTTCCAAGAGAACCAGATAGCGTGAGTGCGGTGCACACAGTGAGCAAGGGCTGCTTAACAGGCAGGTTGTGGGCAGCAAGGCATGCAGGGGCAGACAGGGCATGTGTCGAGTCAGGCCATCTCCTCCCTGGTGGGCCTACATTTGCAACTCCATGATGGCTGAGGTTGAGGGCTGCAGTTGGGCAGTGTGCAAAAGAGACACGCAGTACAGTACGCCACATGTCCGCTACTCGCCCATTTCCTTTGTTGTATCCAGGCATGAGGTGTACCATAAGAAGCTGGACTCGGCGGCGTTGAAGCTGTCCTTGGAAAGAATGAAGTCCGGCGAGTCGGGCGTGATGATCAGCACTGATGCGTCCTCACGCGGCATCGACATTCCCGATGTCACGCATATTGTCCAGGCAGAGTGCGCACCCAACGCCATCGCGTTCCTGCATCGCGTGGGGCGCACCGGCAGGGCGGGCAAGCAGGGAAAGGTTACCACACTGTACAGGTGCGTGAGCTGGGAGTTAGGCTGGGGTTGGGTTGGGTTTGGGCTCGGATTTGGGTAGGTCCGCTGTGCCCAGCGGAACGGTGGCGCCGTTGATGTGCATCTGTTGGTGTGCATGCTGTGCTTATGCACAGGGAAGAGAATCTGCCCTTGGTGGAAGTGTTGAAGCAATTCATTGCGGAGGGCCGCCCCCTGGAGGCTGCATTCAGTCGCAACAGGTCTTTCTCAAAGAAATACAGCCGTATGGGCGACACATTTGTGCCACGAGGCATGAGCAGCTCGACATTCAAGTCTTTGATGAGCGCCCCAGCGCCGTGAGCTTTGATCGCATATCCGACTGCTTTCATAGGAGCTTGCTAAGGGCAGGTCGCAAAGACTGGTATTGGTCAATTTTCTAAAACATCATTCTGAATCAGAATCTGCTGTTGTCATCAGGGCTGTGGCAAGACGTCGTCTGCAGTCGTCTTTTCGTCTCAACCACTCTTTCTCGTCAATCCGTGTGACCAGTAGCCGTCCCTGTGACTGCTTGCGGCCCGTGTTTGAGCGTTGCGCAATGCGATGGATCCGCTATTGTTTGCCTCATTGGCTGCTATCGGTTGCCTCATTGGCTGATGCTCGTTCCTGTACTCGTGTTCCCTTGTTCAGGCGACTGTTACATCGCTTATGTGACACTGTGTTGTCTATAGATTACTGGCTTGTCCCCTTACAGCGCATAATCCACCTACTAGGAGATGCGTTGTCTGTAATCCGAACTGCCGGTACCTATACATAAAATAGCCGGCACCAATATCTAATTGCCAATCCCCACCCCCTTACGAGGGTGGGGCGATAGGTGTTGGTATGAAACACATGCTTTGATATAAGCAACAACTTAAGCATTGCCTAGTGCACACATGCTACAGGCTGCTGGGGCTGGGCCTTGGGCGCTCGGTCTCGCAGCTTCTTGAAGCCCAGGCCAGGGTGCTCTTTGCCCTTTGAAGGAAGCCTTGCTCGGTATTCCCACCCCACAGCTGCAGTGGGCGCCATGGGGCTTCCCCAAAACGTTGGAGGTTGAGGGCTGCGTTGCAGTCCCTGTCTATCCATTTACCAATGTCACCGGGGGTGGCCTGGTCCAGCTTGGGGCACCAGTGGCAACCGCTCAATTTTACTGGCGTGAAACTCTTTCACATTTTCACAAGATTCACAAGCCTGGGTACCACTTGAGGCCCCGCACCGGCGCCTCAAACCGCTTGCTCCAGGCTAACCGCAACAAGCGGTGCTGCATCTGACCTGCCTTCAGACCTAGTGGGCTTACTGCGGTCCAGAAGTCCTCACATCCCCTTCCAGCCAAAGTTCAGCCAGGCTCAACTCAATATACAGCTTGCCAGAGCTTTCCACTCTGCCAGAGATAAGCACAACACCCACCACGGCAGGAGATGCAAGCTAAGCCACCTCACCGGTGACCTTAAGGAGCTAGGGTTATGAGACGCCCTCCTGGAGTGGTGCAGTGAGCGGGCAGTGCATGGCGGCCTGCTGCCGGGTCTGCTGATGCGCAGCTTCCTTACGGAGTTGAATGTCACAGACGCGGTCACCCTGAACCTAGGCTGCCGGAACCTCTACTTGCAGCTGTGCCGCGACTTGCCTGCAGCCTGCCAGCCAGTGGGTGCCCAACAAGGTCCTGTTGCACAAGCAGCGGCATTCAATTAAGTCAAGTAATCTCCTCATGAGAGGAATGTGTGAGCGAAAGAGTTGTAGGAGCTTGAGCTAGTCATGGAGGCACACACACCAGGTTGGCGGAGTTGAAATGGGCAACAGGCACACTAGCAGTAGCTATACATTTTGAACAGCGAGCGGGATTGTAGGGTGAGTATAAGGTGAGCATTCAAGCTTGTTATCATGAGTAGTAAGAGGGCAGTTTAAACAATACTAGGCCACCCTGCCACATTCCAGACAGAAACATTCCAGACAGCCCTCTTGTCCCTCACTAGGGCCTCCATTTGAGCCGGATCAGAAGTACACAGTAAAGTGCCTACTTCCGGCCACCCCGTTCCTCGTGTTCTCTTGATTCTTTACCGAAAGCCCCCGTTTTTTTTCCGCGCATCGCGTTGTTAGGTGGTTACTAGGGTGGTTGTCGCGCCGCGTCATGTTTGCGCGTTGTGGGAGGAGAGATTTCAACACTGCCGGGACCGCCGGTTTTAACCCCATCCGGAGTTAAGGCCCGGCCGCGACTACCAGGAGCGTTTCAGGAAGCTTCCTCAACGCTCCTAGATACCTTGGTGGGTAACAAAGATGGTGCAGTCGGTGCGCTGTGTCAAATGTGCGGCTGTCCGGCGGTAGCGCTTGCCATGTTGGGCGGAAATTTTCTCATGTAGCAAAAAATGGCTTTTCTACTTGCAGAGCTCAGCCCCCGGCCCTTGCTCAGATGACCACCGCTTCTGCCACACGCGCTAGGAGGTCTAGCAAAGCTTCTAACGGGGCACGCCACAGGGCTAGCATGCTTGCAGCCGCCGCTCAAGCCCTCTTCAAGTACAAGAGGGGGGTTGCGCGCCCTTTTGTGTGTGCTGTGGCAAAACAGCATGGCGTCCCCCGCTCCACCTTCAGCGACCTTATTAGCAGGGGGGGGTAGGGTTGCTACAAGGGGGAGACCCACAGCTTTGACTGCGGCCGAGGAGATGCAGCTGGTCAGCATTGTCAAGGGGGCCCAAGCCAAGGGTAGGGGGGTGACCAGATTGGACCTCCTTGGAGCAGTGCAGCGGGCCTGCGAGGTCCGTGTGAGCAAGGGCCTGCCACACTTCTTCCCTACTGCAAGCCCGAGCAGCAAATAAAGCCATTGAATTATATTGAATTTATTACTATGAATTAATGATAAACAAACCATACTAAACGAAACCATTGAAGCGTGCGTTTGCCAAGACGGGCCTAACCCCCCCCAACAAGGAGCAGCTGCTGGCAGCTGCTAAAGTCTCCATCCAAGCTGGCAAGAGCATGGCGACCTAGCACCATGGAAGCGCCTAAATGTGACCGACGATATGATGGATGCAGCTGTTAGTTGCTCAATGGAGGCCCTTGCTCCGTTGTTTTTCCGGGCAGTGGACCAGTTCTACAACAGGCAGGAGCTGGAAGAGCAGGTTTCCATGAGGGCAGCTTAGTATGGCGGAGGGCCTCGTGTGTAGGGGGGGGGGCACATCGTGATGCTCTACATCTTCGACTCACAACACAACTTTCATCAACCATTTATATTGCATTTGGTGATTAACCCCATGGTGAATACATGCCTAAAAATGCAGGGTAGGGTTCAAGTCAAAGTTGGGAGTACTGCAAGTGGCCGGATTTAGGTATAGTTAGTTTCTAAACACCCTATTAGGGGGTAATGTCAGAGTTTTGGCCGTGTTGTGACAAGCCTGTGGAGCTCAGGCATAAGTCTGCTACTGTTGAGCAGCAGGCTTAAAGCCCTACTCAGTGATATACAGTTTATTCACTTCGGCGCGGTGGTGGAGAAGTTGTGACGGTTTTGGCAAAGAAATGTCCGGGATTAGGCACTTTACTGTGTACCTACTAGCAGCCACTAGCAGCTACTAGCAGCCACTAACTAGACCCGACTCAAACAGTGTTATTGGGCTGTGTGGAGTAAAGTGTTATTGGGTTGTGTGACGCTTTAGCAGCGGCCAAGACATTCCATGGGTGGGTGGGTGGTTTTTTTTTTTGCTTTAGCAGCGGCCAAAACATTCCAGACAGCCACTGCACTTACCTCATGGAGGGGTCTGTGAAGAGTTGCCGTTCAACTGAGCTGCCATCCGTGCACGTAGCTCAGCTTTCTCGGCTTCACTTGCGAAAGTATAGTCGACTGCTGCAAGGGCTAGCCCCTGCAATTCTTCCACTGTGGTTCCCAGGCAGCAGCGACAGCAACAACACCAACATCAGCACCTTGGCCCTCAACCTAGAGCCCTTCATTGCCATGGCACACTAAGTGTGGACCACGACAAAACAGTGTTTTGTCCGTGTGGAGTTCCCATGCACATGGCATACACATGGCATACACATATGCATGGTCGCACTGACATCAGCACAGTGTAGATGGCCTTTGTCGCTGACTGCCATCAAGGCAGCCATGGAGGGTGCCGCCCCCTCCACAAACTGCTCACATCACAGCTGGCCGCCACACTGACCCTGACCCTAACCGTAACCCTGACCCTGGACCCTGAACATGCCATTTGCCACAGACGTGGCAATAGGGCAGGCGAGCATGTCACAAACCCACCGCCCACCATGTGCATCCCCATTGCAATATCACGCAGGCATCAGGGGACAGCTGGGCAGGTTTCAAACCCACACGACACGGCCATAGTGTGAGAGGGGAAGAGGGACCCGGAGTACAGAGCTCAAGGTGCCCTCATCTACAGCCCAGCACATTTGGCCCAGCCTGCGACTCTGACCTGTAAGATTGAAGACTGCCATGGCGATCGCGTACTCTTGAGACAGAGTTGTGTCGAACACGCCGCTGTCGTCAGTGCACAGCACCACCGGGTGGCCTTGTGCATGCAGCCCTTTGAAATGGTGGTCAGCATAGCCCGGCCATGTGGCCGTCACGATGTTTGACGTGAGACACAGCTCTAGGGGAATGCGGCTGGCCACCAGGGCAGCCTCGGCGGCTGGGCTCAAGCAGGCCATGTGGCCCAGGCGGTGGGGCCGCCAAGCCAGCATGGAGGCCACCTCCGCCTCCGCCTCAATCTCGCCACCGTGCAGTGTGACCTTCAGACCCAGCTGCCTGGCAGCTTCTAGGGCAGGCAGCCAGTCCCGCCAGCAGCCAGCGTGGGGGTCCCCAGAGAGGTCCACGCCCACCACGCCCTGGGGTGCAAGACTGGCAGCTAGCTGCACCTGGGCACAGGGGAGAAGGGGTGGTCAGGGAGGGACGCTTACCTTTTACTTGATGACAGTACCTAATCCCCTAATTGGTGGAGGTGACATGGTGGGGTGGGTGGGGTGTCGAGGGGGAGTACAGTGAGGCGTGTGATATAGGGTGGGAAAGCAGAGAGGGAGGGATGGTAGGGGAGTAGTCATGCATGGAGGTATGTTACAGTCCTGTGAAGTGGTGGGCCCAAGTAGCCCCAAGCAGCATGGGGATGGAGGGAGGAGGGAGGCAGGGGGGAGGGGAGGGGAGGTGGCAGCTGACTCACTGTTTCCATGGCATCAGCTGCCCCTTCCCGCCGGTCAATGCTGAGCAACAGTTTCACCAACATCCACCTGCGACCCAGGTAGAGGCAAGCACCCCACCACTGCACCTCCCGCTTTCACAATCCTGCCCATACCTGCCCTTGTCTGGACCCTCGCCTTGGGCATCTCTGTGGAACCACTCCCCACGCCGTGATAGCAGGCAGCAGCAGGTCAGCCACTGGGGACTGCCTCTCTTGTATCCAGGTCGGGTGGAAGCAGGTCAGCCACCAGGTCTCTTGTATTGAGGCCGGGTGGAAGCAGGTCAGACAGCGCATGCCTAAGGCAAAGCAGCCACCAGGCTGTGTCTGGCTCATGAAGCCAGGCATGGCAGCAGCAGCTGAGCTGTAAGGGCTGGGTGCATGAGGCACGTCCTTGGGAGGGGCATGTGCAGGCCCAAGCTGTGCTCTGGTCCTGCTGCAGCCATGCAGCCCCTGGCCTGCCTGTTCCCCTACCCTTTGCCACGCCTCTGCCACCCCTACCCTTACTCTTACTCATGGACTGGCTGGTCCCTGATGTTGACTGTGGCTGGTGACTGGGGGGTGTCACTGGTGTCACGCTCCACCCTGCCTGGCCCTACTTCCCCTGCAGGCCCCTGACCCACCTGCCCTGCTCCTGCAGCTGCTGCTGTGCTGCCTGCATGCCGCTCAACACCGCCTGAGTGTAGCTCGACTTGGTCATGGCCAGCTTAGGCCGGGCCTTGGGGCTAGTCCGCAGCTCCAGGTACAGCACCCGGTCAGCAGCAAAGTCCAGGACAACCTGAGGGGGGTCAGTCATGAATCATGGATTCACAATGAAGGGAAGGGAAGGGATCCGAGCTTGGAGTTTAGTTTGTGGTTAGGGTTCGGGCAGTGGGTGTTACAAACCCTACCCCTACCCCTAGGCGGCCCGTATCCTGCAGCTGCCCATGGAGTACCATAAGGAGCTGTGTCCCTCCTGTGATGAACTTTGCTGCTTGCAATTGAATGTGCAATGGTGCAGATGATCGATGCAGCTGGGTACGAGGCAGCCAGCCTCTCCATGCTTCAGTCAAGAGGCTGAATGAGGCCGGCGATGTTAGTACCTCCAGAACGAGGCACATGCCACTGTTCCTGCTGCTGCTGCTGCTGCTAATTTCACCCAACGGTTGTTGTCATGCCCCCTGCTTTGCATGTGGTGCCATACCTGGCAGTGGTGCTGCTGCCCTCATGCTGCCACCACTGATGCTACTGCTGCCACCACTACTGCTGTCCTCTGGCTGCTGCTCTTGCTGCTACTGTTGCTTCTCCTTCTGCTGCTGCTGCTGCTGCTGTGCACAGTCATCACTCTGAGTTCTGTCAAGGGTGTTCCAGGGATGTAGTGGTTGCAGTGGAGGGGAGATTACCCACAGGACAACACCCTTGCAGGAGATGTGTTGTGTGGGGAGGAGTGCTGGTTTCCTCAGTGGTGTACCTCAGTGGTGATGCGGGTGATGATGCACTCGTCAGTAGTCAGCCGGTGGATGACAGGAAACAGGCGGAAGCAACCTTGAAGCGACCTGTCACCTGCATGGCCGCAGCACATGGCCGCAGTGGGTGGCCTATCAAGACTACAGGCGGCGGCGGCATCGGCATCGGCATCAGGAGCAGGAGCAGGAGCAGGAGCAGGAGCAGGAGCAGGAGCAGGAGCAGGAGCAGGAGCAGGAGCAGGAGCAGGAGCAGGAGCAGGAGCAGGAGCAGGAGCAGGAGCAGGAGCAGGAGCAGGAGCAGGAGCAGGAGCAGGAGCAGGAGCAGGAGCAGGAGCAGGAGCAGGAGCAGGAGCAGGAGCAGGAGCAGGAGCAGGAGCAGGAGCAGGAGCAGGAGCAGGAGCAGGAGCAGGAGCAGGAGCAGGAGCAGGAGCAGGAGCAGGAGCAGGAGCAGGAGCAGGAGCAGGAGCAGGAGCAGGAGCAGGAGCAGGAGCAGGAGCAGGAGCAGGAGCAGGAGCAGGAGCAGGAGCAGGAGCAGGAGCAGGAGCAGGAGCAGGAGCAGGAGCAGGAGCAGGAGCAGGAGCAGGAGCAGGAGCAGGAGCAGGAGCAGGAGCAGGAGCAGGAGCAGGAGCAGGAGCAGGAGCAGGAGCAGGAGCAGGAGCAGGAGCAGGAGCAGGAGCAGGAGCAGGAGCAGGAGCAGGAGCAGGAGCAGGAGCAGGAGCAGGAGCAGGAGCAGGAGCAGGAGCAGGAGCAGGAGCAGGAGCAGGAGCAGGAGCAGGAGCAGGAGCAGGAGCAGGAGCAGGAGCAGGAGCAGGAGCAGGAGCAGGAGCAGCAGCAGCAGCAGGAGCAGGAGCAGCAGCAGGAGCAGCAGCAGCCTGCCGGCGCTGAAGCCCTTCACGACTGTAGGTCAACGAGAGCATGGCAGTGTAATGTGGCCGGCTGAGCAAACTGTCTGCCATATATGCAAGCTGTGGATGGCATGGAGCATGCTTGCACGGTGAAGTTGAGTAAGAGGATTGACGTTTTGAGCTCTCTTACTTAAGATGGCAGTCAGCTCTGCCTGCGACACTGGCGACCTATCGCCTGCCTCAGATATAAGAGTCCTGCGAAGTGGTGGCTCCAATGCTTGGTCTTGCTAACCCGCATTTGCAGTGTGATGGCCACCTACAACCACCTCCTGCTACCATTGACCTCAATGTCTTCATGCTAACAGAGCCGTTCAGATGAGCATGTAGCTCGATTTTGGGCAATAGTCTACACGCCGCAAGCTGCTCTGCTGAGTAAACCATCCTCTGGGGGACCACAAGGACCTCCGCGATGCGTCACTTGGATCACTTGACGCGCGGTAACGCATGCATTGTTGGATCGCGATGGTCACCATCCCATGCACCCCCGTGCACCTCACGCACCCCCATCACGCCATACTCATTCAGTCACTCACAGAACTCATTCAGCCTGGAGCTGTGCAGCTGGGATGACCTCGAGGCTCTCCCCCCCGTTGGCAAGGAGTACCAGCAGGGCTACATGCTCTCCTCAATGCGCTGGAAGTTCAGGCAATGACAGGCATCCGATGGCGTCCCGGTCCAGCCACCTTGTAGGGGATAAGGAGGGCTGGTCCTCAGGTGTCCCCAACTAACAGAAAACCTACCCCTGGTAATCAAAACGACGCCGCGTCTCAGCCACGTGGTTTCCAATAATGTATTGCACCCGTATAGAGAACTCTATAAGCTACGGGGTGAAGCAGATTTCATTTGTTTCCGTGCATTGTGCTGAGCGCACTGGCGGCTCAACTTAACATTCAAATTCATGCGTGTATTGCTCATGCGGGCCTCGCCGCGACCGAACGCCGCGACCGACGTGACCCAATACCCCCTGCGGGACTCAATTAGTGAGCCAGCGGATATCAAGATTGTAAGAATCAGTGCGCCTCTGTTTGGTGTACTAATCAGTGCGCCTCTGTTTGGTGTATTGAACGTACAAATGACCCTCTCTACAGCCGCGCCAACAAGTCTAATCGTTCTAAGGTTTCCTAGTGTTGTTGCCAATGGAGCAGAACAAACTCCTGACGCGGGATTGCTTTGCCCTGCTGAACACGTTTTTTGTACGTTTGGTCACCCCCAGTGTTGTGAATCTTCAGATTTTCAGATTTTCAATTTTCAGATTTTCAATGAAAATGAAAGTGTTTCATTGAAAATGTGAAAGACTTTCACGCGAGTGAAATTGAGTGGTTGCCGATGGTTTCTCAGCCTCATCTTTTGCCCGCGGCCTGTACGTAGGCTTGCACACCCCCTTTAACAAGCATGTATCGGTTTGGAGGCACAGATCGGCGCCTTGACCCTGCTGTACCACCCCAACCTAACCCCGCACTCCTCCATCGTGCAATCATCCAGGTGCAATCATTCCAGCACCCATGCCTTATGCAAGTGTCTGCCATGCCATTTCAAGCCTCATCCTCTACTACGACACCCCCACTCCCAACCTCCACCCACTCCTACCCCCACCATCAGCAATGTCATGCAGCCCCTACAGGCTGGCTAGCCATCCACTCCTCCCACTGCTCCTCCTCTGCAGCTGTGGGAGCAAAGGGTTGCTCATCACGCTTCAGCGCCCGCGTGTTAAAGAACACATAGGCCATGGCCCACATGCGCCCCATGAGTAGGCGGTTGCGCTTGTCGCTCCAAAGCATCTTGAAAACACTGAACAGGCGCTCCACCCCGGCTGACGTGGCAGGGGTGCAAAACACCCGCTGTGCCACCTCCATGAGCACTGGGGTCTGCTTGCCGTACCACCCCCACCACCTCACGACGTCACGCAGCAAGAGAGGGGAGAAGAAGCGGGGTGTCAGCTTCATTCTTGTCATGTAGTCCCCACTGCACCAGGTGTTGAACTCTTGAAAACCTCTGTTGCATGCTGATTTGAAAAACAGTTTGGATGCGCCTTTCACGCCGCGCTGGGTCCCAGCTGCCTATAGCCGTCGTCTATTGTGTCTGCGACGCTCCAGAACACGTCGCGTGTTGGGGGCCAGCCACCCGGCAAACCGCTGGAGCTGTCTGCACTCTATTCGGGCCATCACGAGCTCATCGCACAAATCGGCGGCCTCATCCGTGCAGAAATGAGTTAGAAAGTTATCTCTTGAGCCATGGGGGTGCAGCCAATGGCGGGGGTGACTCACCCCAGTGTTGTGAAAATTTCAGATTTTCATTCAGATTTTCAGATGTGGCAGGGTGTAGGTCCCACAACATCCTAGCCAGCCAAACAGCACCATAATCTTGCAGTAAAGGTCATGCCGATGGAAGACGGCCCTTTGCCCTCACTTCCTTCTTGTTGTGTGGCCTGGGGTTTGAACCCGGGGTCTGTTTGGCCCCTCAGGTGTGCTGCGCTTCAAACGCATGTCAGAGCAGCTGCTGGAGGGCAGTGGAATGCCGTACACCATCTTCCGCCCCGGCCGCCTCACTGACGGGCCCTACACCTCCTTCGACCTCAACACGCTGCTGCAGGTCAGGGCTGCTGCCTGGATGTCGAATTATCACCTGCTGCCTGCATGGAGTTGACATGCACAACGCATGCGAACAACCCATTGTTTTCGCGGGCTTTTAGTTAGGCGCGGCTTTTGCTTTGCGGTACACTTCCACTTCTTTGGAGGCATTGCGCCACTAGGCTCATACCGGCTCATACCTGCTCATAATAGTGTGTCACTCCGCCACATCACTCTCGCACCTCCAAAGGGTCAAGGGCAATCCCAAAAGGCACCTCCAAAGGATCCCACTTCGCCTCACAGCATGCAACACCAAGAGCAGCATGCATGCATCACTCGCCAGCCATGCATAACACCACACCTCCTAGCTGATACATTGATAGCCGTACATAAATAGCCACACCTCCCAATCACTTCACAGCTTGCGGTCACCCACCAGCCAAGGAGGCCTGCGTGCACCGCTTGCCCCGCCTGCCCTGTCAGCCAGCCTGCCTGCCTGCCTGGACCCCTCCGCGCAGGCCACTGCTGGGTCACGCCAGGATGTCACACTGGCGCTCAGCGACAACTTGTCGGGGGAGGCCTCGCGCATTGCCACAGCAGGTGGGCATGGCTGGCTGCCTGGCTGGCTGCTACCCCTCCTTTAGTGCCGTGTGGGTCAGCAGCACAGCACCGCACCGCACCGCACCGCACCGCACCGCACCGCACCGCACTGCACCGTATCGGATCACACCACACCACACCACACCACACCCAGCAACTGAGAAGACATGACAGCAGCCATAACCAGGAAGGCATGCACTTTTCTGATAGGCCTCTGATTGACCCTCTCTGCCCGCCTCACTGGCCTGCCTGCCTACCTGCCTGCCCACCTGCCTGCTTGCTTGCCCCCACGCTGCAGAAGCCGTGGTGCAGGCCCTACAGAGTAGCGCTGCGGAGGGGCGAGCCTTTGCCCTGGCCAGCAGGGAAGGGGAGGGGCCAGGCCAGGATCATCAGCGCTGGGAGCAGCTGTTCACCTCAGCTCAGCCGTGACACTTGGCGCTTACACGCCTCCCCCACACCACTCTTGCAACTCACAAACACTGGCAACAGTCAGCTAGTGGCAGTTTTGGGTTCGTGCGGTGAGGCAGAGACCGCAGTAAGGCAGCAACCTTGGACAGCCGGAAAGAGGTGGAGTGTTGGTGGAGGTGCCGGTGGAGGTCGAGGGCTGGCACCCGGATCATCCTTGCTGAGTGTGGCTATGGTGGGTCTGGAGCCGCTTTGGAGACCGCTATAAAACACCGCAGCCGCCCTCCAGCTCGAGTATCAACCAGTCATGCACATTTCACAAATTTACATGTAATTACACGCGTAATCCTGTAACTTGGTAACTTTGTAAGCTCAGTGCTACTAGCGTTGTGGCTGAGCCTGTTAGTCCTACACCGCCTGACATTCAACACACACCGTCTCCAGCCGCAGCGTACACAAACGGTCACCCCCGCCATTGGCTGTACCCCTGATAACTATCCGACTGGTCTTTAAGAGTTTTTCAGCGATTCTTGCGCAGGGCGGTGCAGCTCACCAGCGCGAGGCTAGCGGGCTGCTCGGGCTGATGTGCACCTTTGCCGGGGCGGGCGAGGGTGTTGTGGATTCTGGTCGCGTTGTGCCGGGACTGGCCTGCTTAGTGGGGCTGTGATCAGCGAATAGCTATCGCGCTCAGCGGCCCAGGCATTCAAACTTTTGTACTTCTTGTCGGGCGCAGGACTAGTGCTAGTGCTAGTGCTGATAATTTGCTTGATAGTGCTGGTATGGCTTGTGGGCTGTCCCTGCAACACAACAGCGTGCGACTCGTGTCACGTAAGACCATATCAAATTTCCATGAAATGGGTACATTTTCCGGCCGGTTATCTGTCCAACCAAGACGGCAAGAGATGGACTGCCAGTTCTGTGCGGCTCCTTGTGTGGGCTTCTAACGTGTAATCAGGACATACACGCGTTGCCTTCATGTGTGGGCCGTTTCATGTGTGGGCGGTAATCACAGTTAACGGGTTAGTTTCTGCATCTTTTCGACTGATTCTAGCTGCTTTTGGCTGTGAAGGAACCACTGGCACCAATAATCAGAAGACCTTGAAGTTCCTGTCACATGTGGACTGAACCCGTGTTGAAGAAGCGTTGAAAACAGTGTTGTGAATCTTCAGATTTTCAGATTTTCAATTTTCAGATTTTCAATGAAAATGAAAGTGTTTCATTGAAAATGTGAAAGACTTTCACGCGAGTGAAATTGAGTGGTTGCCGATGGTTTCTCAGCCTCATCTTTTGCCCGCGGCCTGTACGTAGGCTTGCACACCCCCTTTAACAAGCATGTATCGGTTTGGAGGCACAGATCGGCGCCTTGACCCTGCTGTACCACCCCAACCTAACCCCGCACTCCTCCATCGTGCAATCATCCAGGTGCAATCATTCCAGCACCCATGCCTTATGCAAGTGTCTGCCATGCCATTTCAAGCCTCATCCTCTACTACGACACCCCCACTCCCAACCTCCACCCACTCCTACCCCCACCATCAGCAATGTCATGCAGCCCCTACAGGCTGGCTAGCCATCCACTCCTCCCACTGCTCCTCCTCTGCAGCTGTGGGAGCAAAGGGTTGCTCATCACGCTTCAGCGCCCGCGTGTTAAAGAACACATAGGCCATGGCCCACATGCGCCCCATGAGTAGGCGGTTGCGCTTGTCGCTCCAAAGCATCTTGAAAACACTGAACAGGCGCTCCACCCCGGCTGACGTGGCAGGGGTGCAAAACACCCGCTGTGCCACCTCCATGAGCACTGGGGTCTGCTTGCCGTACCACCCCCACCACCTCACGACGTCACGCAGCAAGAGAGGGGAGAAGAAGCGGGGTGTCAGCTTCATTCTTGTCATGTAGTCCCCACTGCACCAGGTGTTGAACTCGTACCGTGCCTAGGAGCACAGCAAGAGCAAGGCAGAGAATGTGGGCAACAAGACAGTGACAAGTGACAGTGACAAGTGACAGTGACAAGTGGGCAACAAGGCAGTGACAAGTGTGTGAAGTACTGCACGACCTCCTTGGCCTGGTTGATGTGCTCCTTGAAGGCATGCAGTAGCAGGATTTCTGCAAAACAACCAACCAAAGCACAATCACATCAACATAGCGCAACCAGGACGCTATAGCTCTTGCTGTCCTTCTCTTGCTAACTCATGGACAGGGACTGGAAGGTGGTGGTGAGCTGCCATAGCTTGGGAGCCATTGCCATGGCTTACTCGTGAAGTATAGGTTGATGATATGGGCATGGCAGCCCACACACAGCATGCGCGGATGCCTCTCCTCCAACAACCTCCACAGCTTGCGCATGGGCGTTGGAGTGTCAGTCACCACTGCGCACACCTTGCCTGCCTGCGAAGCATAAGCATGAGATGAGAGAAGGCTAGCAGAGCATGCATGCACAAGATCACAAACAGATGGCGTGGTTAATGTTGGGTGCATGCTACATGTATGCGCACCAAGTCATGCTTCTCAATGACGCCCAACATCTCTATAAGCATGAGCTCAGAGGTGGCACTGTGGCCAGCTGTGTTGATGACGTCCAAGAAGACAGACACCCGCCCAGCGAGCACAGCACAGACGCCCAACAGGTGTGCAGCCCCCAAGGACTTGGCCCAGCCGTCCATGGTGAGGGCCACGAATGGGGCCTCCGCCACCCGCTGCTTGACGTCCATCATGACAGTGATGTACAGGGCAATGAGGAGCGACCCGCTCAACTGCACATGGCAAGGCGCAACACTACTCTGCCATGCAGTCGAAAGGGAGATGCAATGCAGCCTACAGTGGGCTTCAGCTGCCCTCCAACCCCAGATTAAACGGTCTCTTACCTCGTAGCGGGAGGGCAACTTCAAGTGAGGGATGAACTTGTTGAAGAAGGCCTTGGTTGTTTCGTTCTCTACAAGATGAAGGGGCAGGTTGTTGTCAACCAGGAAGCGCATAAAGAACTCGTTGAACTCCGTCTGGATGTCCAACACCTCCTGCAGTTGCTCCTGCTCTGCAGCATGCTGCTGTTGAAGACGAGCCACAGCTGTGCTGACATTTGAGTCCAGCTTGGCGGCAGCTTCAGCTGCAGAGCTCTTGAGGAATGCTGGGCACTCAAGCAAGTGCTGTTTCAGCCGCGAGACGTTCTTGCTGGACCTCACGTAATCCGGGCAATGCTTGCAAGCCACTTGGGCACCGGCCCTCTGCTCCCACTGTGCCTCCACCCATTGGCTAACAGGCCGGCTGCGCGGGCTGTCCGTAGAACCGCCATCTGTGGCTGCAGTAGTCGTATTTTCTGCCTTGCGCTTTTTTCGCTGTGGTTGCAGCGCGCTGGCGCCAGCCAAACCAATCACGGGGCTCTGCAGTACCCGTGGGATAGGGAGCGCCGGGCTCCTTCTCATGGCAGCGACTACAGCCCGGGTAGTTTGCACTGGGGCGAGTCGCTGGTTGCCTATTGGCTGCTGCTCGCCTGCTACTGACATCGCGCTGACAATCTGACCGGGGGCAGCAGCCGGCACTTTCAGATGTTCAATGAATACGTTCAGATTTTCAGATGAAAATTTTCATTGAAAATCTGAATGAAAATCTGAAATTTTCACAACACTGGGGTGAGTCACCCCCGCCATTGGCTGCACCCCCATGGCTCAAGAGATAACTTTCTAACTCATTTCTGCACGGATGAGGCCGCCGATTTGTGCGATGAGCTCGTGATGGCCCGAATAGAGTGCAGACAGCTCCAGCGGTTTGCCGGGTGGCTGGCCCCCAACACGCGACGTGTTCTGGAGCGTCGCAGACACAATAGACGACGGCTATAGGCAGCTGGGACCCAGCGCGGCGTGAAAGGCGCATCCAAACTGTTTTTCAAATCAGCATGCAACAGAGGTTTTCAAGAGTTCAACACCTGGTGCAGTGGGGACTACATGACAAGAATGAAGCTGACACCCCGCTTCTTCTCCCCTCTCTTGCTGCGTGACGTCGTGAGGTGGTGGGGGTGGTACGGCAAGCAGACCCCAGTGCTCATGGAGGTGGCACAGCGGGTGTTTTGCACCCCTGCCACGTCAGCCGGGGTGGAGCGCCTGTTCAGTGTTTTCAAGATGCTTTGGAGCGACAAGCGCAACCGCCTACTCATGGGGCGCATGTGGGCCATGGCCTATGTGTTCTTTAACACGCGGGCGCTGAAGCGTGATGAGCAACCCTTTGCTCCCACAGCTGCAGAGGAGGAGCAGTGGGAGGAGTGGATGGCTAGCCAGCCTGTAGGGGCTGCATGACATTGCTGATGGTGGGGGTAGGAGTGGGTGGAGGTTGGGAGTGGGGGTGTCGTAGTAGAGGATGAGGCTTGAAATGGCATGGCAGACACTTGCATAAGGCATGGGTGCTGGAATGATTGCACCTGGATGATTGCACGATGGAGGAGTGCGGGGTTAGGTTGGGGTGGTACAGCAGGGTCAAGGCGCCGATCTGTGCCTCCAAACCGATACATGCTTGTTAAAGGGGGTGTGCAAGCCTACGTACAGGCCGCGGGCAAAAGATGAGGCTGAGAAACCATCGGCAACCACTCAATTTCACTCGCGTGAAAGTCTTTCACATTTTCAATGAAACACTTTCATTTTCATTGAAAATCTGAAAATTGAAAATCTGAAAATCTGAAGATTCACAACACTGTTTTCAACGCTTCTTCAACACGGGTTCAGTCCACATGTGACAGGAACTTCAAGGTCTTCTGATTATTGGTGCCAGTGGTTCCTTCACAGCCAAAAGCAGCTAGAATCAGTCGAAAAGATGCAGAAACTAACCCGTTAACTGTGATTACCGCCCACACATGAAACGGCCCACACATGAAGGCAACGCGTGTATGTCCTGATTACACGTTAGAAGCCCACACAAGGAGCCGCACAGAACTGGCAGTCCATCTCTTGCCGTCTTGGTTGGACAGATAACCGGCCGGAAAATGTACCCATTTCATGGAAATTTGATATGGTCTTACGTGACACGAGTCGCACGCTGTTGTGTTGCAGGGACAGCCCACAAGCCATACCAGCACTATCAAGCAAATTATCAGCACTAGCACTAGCACTAGTCCTGCGCCCGACAAGAAGTACAAAAGTTTGAATGCCTGGGCCGCTGAGCGCGATAGCTATTCGCTGATCACAGCCCCACTAAGCAGGCCAGTCCCGGCACAACGCGACCAGAATCCACAACACCCTCGCCCGCCCCGGCAAAGGTGCACATCAGCCCGAGCAGCCCGCTAGCCTCGCGCTGGTGAGCTGCACCGCCCTGCGCAAGAATCGCTGAAAAACTCTTAAAGACCAGTCGGATAGTTATCAGGGGTACAGCCAATGGCGGGGGTGACCGTTTGTGTACGCTGCGGCTGGAGACGGTGTGTGTTGAATGTCAGGCGGTGTAGGACTAACAGGCTCAGCCACAACGCTAGTAGCACTGAGCTTACAAAGTTACCAAGTTACAGGATTACGCGTGTAATTACATGTAAATTTGTGAAATGTGCATGACTGGTTGATACTCGAGCTGGAGGGCGGCTGCGGTGTTTTATAGCGGTCTCCAAAGCGGCTCCAGACCCACCATAGCCACACTCAGCAAGGATGATCCGGGTGCCAGCCCTCGACCTCCACCGGCACCTCCACCAACACTCCACCTCTTTCCGGCTGTCCAAGGTTGCTGCCTTACTGCGGTCTCTGCCTCACCGCACGAACCCAAAACTGCCACTAGCTGACTGTTGCCAGTGTTTGTGAGTTGCAAGAGTGGTGTGGGGGAGGCGTGTAAGCGCCAAGTGTCACGGCTGAGCTGAGGTGAACAGCTGCTCCCAGCGCTGATGATCCTGGCCTGGCCCCTCCCCTTCCCTGCTGGCCAGGGCAAAGGCTCGCCCCTCCGCAGCGCTACTCTGTAGGGCCTGCACCACGGCTTCTGCAGCGTGGGGGCAAGCAAGCAGGCAGGTGGGCAGGCAGGTAGGCAGGCAGGCCAGTGAGGCGGGCAGAGAGGGTCAATCAGAGGCCTATCAGAAAAGTGCATGCCTTCCTGGTTATGGCTGCTGTCATGTCTTCTCAGTTGCTGGGTGTGGTGTGGTGTGGTGTGGTGTGATCCGATACGGTGCAGTGCGGTGCGGTGCGGTGCGGTGCGGTGCGGTGCGGTGCGGTGCTGTGCTGCTGACCCACACGGCACTAAAGGAGGGGTAGCAGCCAGCCAGGCAGCCAGCCATGCCCACCTGCTGTGGCAATGCGCGAGGCCTCCCCCGACAAGTTGTCGCTGAGCGCCAGTGTGACATCCTGGCGTGACCCAGCAGTGGCCTGCGCGGAGGGGTCCAGGCAGGCAGGCAGGCTGGCTGACAGGGCAGGCGGGGCAAGCGGTGCACGCAGGCCTCCTTGGCTGGTGGGTGACCGCAAGCTGTGAAGTGATTGGGAGGTGTGGCTATTTATGTACGGCTATCAATGTATCAGCTAGGAGGTGTGGTGTTATGCATGGCTGGCGAGTGATGCATGCATGCTGCTCTTGGTGTTGCATGCTGTGAGGCGAAGTGGGATCCTTTGGAGGTGCCTTTTGGGATTGCCCTTGACCCTTTGGAGGTGCGAGAGTGATGTGGCGGAGTGACACACTATTATGAGCAGGTATGAGCCGGTATGAGCCTAGTGGCGCAATGCCTCCAAAGAAGTGGAAGTGTACCGCAAAGCAAAAGCCGCGCCTAACTAAAAGCCCGCGAAAACAATGGGTTGTTCGCATGCGTTGTGCATGTCAACTCCATGCAGGCAGCAGGTGATAATTCGACATCCAGGCAGCAGCCCTGACCTGCAGCAGCGTGTTGAGGTCGAAGGAGGTGTAGGGCCCGTCAGTGAGGCGGCCGGGGCGGAAGATGGTGTACGGCATTCCACTGCCCTCCAGCAGCTGCTCTGACATGCGTTTGAAGCGCAGCACACCTGAGGGGCCAAACAGACCCCGGGTTCAAACCCCAGGCCACACAACAAGAAGGAAGTGAGGGCAAAGGGCCGTCTTCCATCGGCATGACCTTTACTGCAAGATTATGGTGCTGTTTGGCTGGCTAGGATGTTGTGGGACCTACACCCTGCCACGCTTACAGGTAATGAAAGGCTAGGGGTGTCAGATGACAGTACAGGGGTCGACTATCACAGTCATAGCGGCATCATGATGCTGGAATCTGTGATGGGAACCAGGAAGGGGCAGGGGCAAAGTGTCACAATGGGCACCATTGTGATCTACCCTGCCTTGCTTCACTGGCAGTGTGTGTTCAATAATCGGGCAAGTAGAAAGTAGCTGGCTGACAGTTGATATTGACTGTGGCTGCATTGCAAGGCTCTGGCTGTGCCGGACAGCTGGACCCACCAAATGTGTTGAGAATGGTGTAAGGGAAGGTGGTGGGCCGCATGACGCCCGCTGATGTCACCAGCACGAACCGCTTGACCTGCATGTACTCCAGGCCACTCCAGGCCACCACCTGTCCTCTTCAAACAACAGCCGTGCAAGTGTGAGGAGTATTCATGAAACACCATACACGGCCCATCTCTAGGCACACCCTGATAGCTGGCTCAAGAGATGGATGGTGAGGAGCCTGCCCTGCCCTGACTAGCACCCTTACCTAGCTATGGGTTAGGGCACAGGCAGCTGGACTAGGGCAGATGCAGTGGCTGCTCCAGCCCCCAGCTGGGCTAGGGCGCCAGCTGGGCTAGGGCGGCTAGGGCTAGGACCCTGCTGGGCTAGGGAGCAGGCAGTTTCAACTCCCCTACTGCTGGCTGGCAGCGCAGGGCACTGGGCGCAAACCAGCAGCTGTGGGACCGGGCATCTAGCCAGGCCAGCCCGGTCTGCCGTGTTTGCCATACAGCTCAGCCACTGCCCTCTTGCCCGCTCCCCACCCGCCCCCCACATGGCCAGGCTGAGGCAGCCCTGACCTTCCAGGGCTGCTGATACCAACAGCTGCCAGGTCAGGGACCCTGGTTGTTGCCAAGTGACCCATAGGCAGCGCTGGACATTAGGTCAGAGAGCTGTCGGCCAGCGACTCGCAGGCAGTGCAGGGCGTTGTCTTGGCTGGCATGGACTTGGCTCTCTGCTAAGGAATCAAGGCAGGGCAGTGAAAGAATGCCAGCTCTGCTGAACTTGCCCTGTTGGCCCCAGCACCAGTGAGGTGTGGGGCGTTGGCTGTCTCTGTCAGCACCGCCCCTGTGTTGGCCCTGAGCTTGCAGGAGAAGCTTGCGGGCCCTGATGTGGTGCCCGGTAGTGGGCCCCCGCAAGCCCCCACATGCCCCAAGCAGCAGCCAGGCAGCCACACAGCCAGCAGCCTCAGAGCCAGGGCCCAGCACTCCCCAGCCAGCCAAGCGCAGCAAGCGCACCGAGGCTGAGCAGGGCAAGGCTGCCAAGGCAATACCAGCACCACAAGCAGGCAGGTGGATAGACAGGGACTGCAATGCAGCGCTGAACATGCAGCGCATTGGGGAGAGCAGGTGGCGCCCACTGGAGCTGTGCTACTGGCCAGAGCAGGGAGCTCTGCCAGCCAAGGGCAAGGAGTACCCTGAGCTGGGGTACAAGCGGGTGCGAGACAAGCCACACAAGGCCCAGCAGCAGCAGCAGGAGCCTGCTGTGGCACAGTAATGTGTGCCCCCCCACTTGAGCTGTCATCAGCTTGCAATTAGTGCGTGTTTGTCATGCCAACTCTACATCATAGCCCTCTAGGTCAGGCAATAGTGTGTAGGCGACCATGCCCATGTGTATGCCATGTGTATGCCATGTGCATGCCATGTGCATGGGAACTCCACACAGACAAAAACACCATTTTGTAGTGGTCCACGCTCAGTGTTCCATGGCAATGAAGGCTCTAGGTTGAGGGCCAAGGTGCTGCCCATGTAAATCACTGGCAGTTTGCCCCCACAGACCTGCCTTGGCACTTGCCTTGCCCTGCGCTTGCGCTGCCTTGATCAAGTTGCTGCTTGCTTCAAGGTCTGTTGGCCGGGGGCCATTGCCTCCTTCCCATCTGAGCAGCAGGTCACACCGAGCAGTTTGCGAATCACACATGTGAAATGAATGAGGAAGGCAGGCATGCCCCTGCCCCTGCATCTACCCCTACCCCCGTCTAACCCCAGGCGCCCAGATCGGCCTCCAGCCATGACCACCCTGCCGCCGTGCCACTAATCTTCATGCTTCGTCTGCCTCCCCCTACCTCTCGCCCTCACCTTGAGGACGGGAAGGCAGTGGTGCCAGTAGCGCTGACGACAGCAGCCACTCCCTCCAGCAATGGGGCCACACTGTCTGCCTTGCGCAAGTCAGCTGCTACGACCTGCACCACATGCACACATAGCTGCCCACCTAGTCCCGCACCAGCTAATGTTGAGGGAACATGTGTTCATGATGCTGCATCAGTCCTAGCCAGGCCAGCTGCTGCTCATCCTTCACTGTCCATATCGCCATGTTCTTATTTCATGTTCTCATTAGTGTTTTCCTATTATTCTTCAGCCTGATGCTGCTACCACTGCTGTGGCTGCTTCACACACTGGTGCGTGCCAAGACGGACAATTCAGCCCTCTTGTAGTCACGGCTGGAGTGTCTAATGCTGCACCTGGCCCGGCCCACACAGCCACCCTGCGCCCCTTGCTCCACACTCCTCTGTGAGTCAGCCTCACCTCACCTCACAGTTTGGACCGTAGTCCTTCAGGGCGTCTGCATTCCGGCTGCGGGTTAGACCTCGAACTTTGTAGCCCCTCTGCCAAGGGGATAAGGCACATACCACGTGTTAAGTAGGGTCTGGGTCTGGGTCTGGGTCTGGGTCTGGGTCTGGGTCTGGGTCTGGGTCTGGGTCTGGGTCTGGGTCTGGGTCTGGGTCTGGGTCTGGGTCTGGGTCTGGGTCTGGGTCTGGGTCTGGGTCTGGGTCTGGGTCTGGGTCTGGGTCTGGGTCTGGGTCTGGGTCTGGGTCTGGGTCTGGGTCTGGGTCTGGGTCTGGGTCTGGGTCTGGGTCTGGGTCTGGGTCTGGGTCTGGGTCTGGGTCTGGGTCTGGGTCTGGGTCTGGGTCTGGGTCTGGGTCTGGGTCTGGGTCTAGCCCGGCAATGCACCTCGAGTAGCTTTGCAGTCACCAGCTGCCCGACGCCTCCAGTGGCGCCCGCTACTAGCACCAAGTCTCCAGGCGCCTGATAATTATCGCAGGGATTCCTCAGGCGCTTCAAGGCCATCATGCAAGCCTTGCGTTACGGTGCACTTTACGACCTACCAAGACTCCAGCCTTCACTACAACAGCAGCCTGACGATTGCGGTACGCAAGTGCCGTCGGCCGGGTAGTGTTGATGCGTCGCGATGACATGGTGCCTCCGAGAGAACCGGAGCTAGGCATCATAGCCAGCGCAGGGTTGCCACACGTGCAGGAAGCGATCGCAATAGATCGGCGGACGACTGCCACACTGCCACTTTTACACTGCCACTGTGGCAACATGCTGCCACTGTGGCATGTGCAACTGCCACTGTGGCATGTGCAGCATGTTATAGGGTCCAGCATATCACACAGTCGGATCGGTCGCTGTCTGAATGTCGCTGTCTGAATGCTAACAAGTTTTAAATCCCTACAGCCCTCATGCAACACCAAAATAAAGCATGAGTTGTAATCAAACACAGGCTGCGAGATCGCTGTTGTTAAGGCTACTGACAGTGTGCCTAATGCCCACTTCAGCTCAGCCTTCTGGTGTGTGTGCCTGTGCCAGTGCCAGTGCCTGCGCCACACACATCCCCTTTGTGAGGGGTTCATTGGTTTTTATGTTGGGATTGTCTTGAATGCTAACAATGTGTGCTCACAATGCTAGTCTTTGCCATGGCTTGACATGTGCTCACAATGTGTCTCTTCTTGTGTGCCTTGGCTGCAGACTGTGAGGGGTGCCATGGTACGCTGCAACTCGGCTGCCACAGGTCGCCCCCTGGCCCTGGCCTATGGGGCAGCAGGCTTCAGCGGCAGCGGCAGCATTGGCTGCAGGGGCGTGCCCGTCAAGCAGATGCTCAGGGAGGCATGCAAGCAGTTCCCCGGGCGTGTGGTGATGGTGCGTGAGTTCCGTACCAGCCGGGTCAGCTCTGCCCGCACCAACGTGGTGGCAGGCCAGGCAGAGTCTTTCAGGTGAGAGACCCCAGGTGCATGTGCATTGTAGGAGTGGAGTCATTACATAGCTGTAGAATGGCACCTCACACACCAGCACCGTTTGGACTAAACATGGCTTGACTTAACACTTGGTTTGGCAATCTTACAAATGTGCATTGACATATATGCCGGCCTCAAGCGACATCACTGTGCAAGCCATCATCATCCAAACGACAGCATTGAAGCACCCCTGACGAGCCAGCAGCGAGGAAATGCTACACAATTGAACGGGCTGAGGCTGACCGCCGCTAAGCACGACACGGTTGCTAGGGCTCGTCTTGCCGCGTCCTCAGCACATACATACATTTCCTCGATGGCGGGACCTTCCATCCCACACTAGGGCCAGCTGCCTAATGATGTCCTGACTTTAGCTGGTGGCAAGCACGCCGTGATGTCGTTGCTGGCCCGCTGCCGCACCCTGTGCTACCTCCGTTGCGCGCGCTTTCTGGCTGGCAGCGATCCAGGCAGACAACGTACTGCCTGCTTTACCACTGCGCTGCGCTTCCTGAGCCATCACGACGCCCTCCTGAGGAGAGGCAGCGACTTGGGCCGCGGCCAATGCGACGCCGGCGTTCAGGTTCAGGGCATCTGCGACAGCCCCTGCGCAAGCAACGAGCCCCTGCGTCAACACCCTGGACAGCCACGCCCTGTCCTTCTTTGCCGTAGAGACGCCAAACTTAGCGACTTTGCATCATTCTAGTCAAAATGGGTGCAGGTCAGCGGCCTGGTCGCTCACCGCGCGCTCCGCCGAACACGTCACGAAGGATCTGGGCGTTCAGAGCAGCATCTCCTCCCTTCAGGTCCTCTACCTGAAAACAAGGATTCCCACATGAGGCACAACGGTACCCACACATGTAAGGTCGCCCCTTGACCTCCACACTGGTTGTTCACCCCTGGCTGCTCTTGACATGCAGGACTAAAGTCCTGCAGCTGCACCTCCACCAGAGAACACTCCTGTGCCTGCCATTGTCTTCACCACTGCCTGCTGTCGAGGTCTTTAGCATGGTTGCTGCTCATGCATTCACCACTTGAACCACGAGGTGTGGTGTGAAATGCATTCACAGCCATGTTCTGCTGGTGACACCCTGCTCTCACAGCCATCACCCTGCATGGCTCAGGCGGCAACGGCAAGCTACCCCCACAGCAGTACACCTTAATCAGGAGCTGGTCCCTGCCCCCAACCTTGCCTAACCTGGCAACGCGCAATGCCCATGTCTAGGGGGTCCAGCCGGTACCGCTTGAAGCCAGGCTGGCCCGCCTCCACCTCCACCACGTCTGCCGGGGCCATGGGGGTCAGCTCATCAAGGCCAGCAGAGTGCACCACCAGCGCCTTGCGCAGACCCAAGCGCTGCAGGGCAGGTGGCAGCCCCACACCTGCATTTGCCACTACCACTACCATCATGTGCACAACTGCCGGCCGCCTGCCTTTGGCTCACAGTGGACTCGGCGTTCGGGTTTATGGATGCATGGGGGAAGGTCTCCACTTGAGGCAGTGGCTGTGCTTTGCGTTGTGATGCACTCTGGCAAGGCGCAGCAGGACAAGGTGTCTGCCAGCTAGGCAGCATGGCGGCAAAGGGAGTGGGAGGATGCTCTTGGGATGGGTGGGTGGAGGGACCAGGGGTGCTAAGATGTGAAGCGTGAGGTGAGTGTGAGTGCAGCAGCTGGACAGCAGCGGGTATGCAGTGGCAGCAGGCCAGGCAGACCTACGACTGGGGAGAAGGACAACTCACAAGACAAGCAGCATACCGACCATAGCCCATAGGTATGACTTGCATGCAACCAGGGTGTGACCTGCGTGTGACTGACCAAGAGCGAGGTGGCCATCAGCTCTGAGATGTCAGTGGAGTACACGCCCACTAGCCCGTACTCAGCTTCTGCGGGGTTCAGCAGCGGCCCCAACATGTTGAGCACTGTGCGCACCTGCAAGGGGCAAGCCGGCTGGCAAGGTGGCTCGGCAGCTTGGCAGGGGGCATTGGGAGAGCGTGTCAAGGTGGCGGGTTCAGTGCTGGCACGCTGGACACCCCGCTGCCTGCACGACTCCCTCCTTCACTAGAGCCGTGCTTGCACCTCTCCTCTCTCAGCCAGCACCATGTTGCACCTTGTGCGAGCACCTGCGATATGTTTCCTCTGTGCTTGCTCTTGCTTGCATCTGCGCCGATGCTCCTTGGTGCCTGTGCCTGCGCTGCCTCATCACCATCGTCGTGACCACCTGCGCTTGCCCTGTTCCTGCTTGCCCAGCCTCCCCTGAGGCCTTGGCAACACCCCCTGAGGCTGCCAAGCCCCCTGAGGCACTGACCTTGAGAGCCGCCCGCACTGGGCGGACCGCCTTCATGGCTGGGTGGTAGCGGGGAGCGTACATGAAGCCCACCCGTGCCTCGTGCAAGCATGCCGTCACGCCCTCTGGCCCCAGGTCAATTGCCACACCCAGGGCCTGGGCAGCGCAAGCATTGCAAGCAGCGCCAGCAGCGGCGCAAACAGCATTGAAAGTAGCGTTGCAGCAGCATTGCAAGCATTGCAAATGTTGCAAGCAGCAGGGCCTAGCCCCAAAGGCCACCAGAGTAAACGCCAGCTTCATATTTTTGCGCTATGTAGAGCGTTAGCCACGACATATTGTTCATACTTCAGCAATCGAGTTGCGCTATTGATAAGGCTGTTGGGTGAACGAAAGCTAGAAACTGCTGGCCATTTGCCTGGCTCTAAGTGATGTGGGCATGGATTGGACCCGCCCTTGCTCGCTGCCCCGTGCTGCCAATGGCTGCCTCTTGAATGCCCCAGGCTGACTCTGCGTTGCCCTAGAATGTCCCTCGGCCACCCCTTGCTGCCCCTGCTCTGCCCTTGCTTCGCCAACACTGCCCTTTGCCGCACCTCCAGCACGTCAGCGCTGCCGCATAGGCTGGACACAGAGCGGTTGCCATGTTTTGCTACCCTGGCCCCTGCAGCTGCAGCCACAATGCTGGCGCCTGTGCTGATGTTGACTGAGCCAATGCCATCCCCTCCAGTGCCCACAATGTCCACAACTGCACGTCAGGCGGCAGGTGGGCAGACTGGGAGTCAGCAGGCAAACGGCGGGGTAGCCATGCGATACGGAGATCCACCTGTTGCTGCTGGCAGGCATACCAGGGATCAGGTGCCAGAGTGTGTGTTTGGGTGAGCTGCTGTTTAGCTGACCTGGATGCCCAATGGAGACTCGAACACATTTGTTCAGCATTGCCCTGGCAAGCCCTGCAACTTCATCCGCTGTTTCTCCCTGCATGAAACAGTTTTGCAAAAGCTCAGGGTTATTGTGATCTGCTCTCCATTGGCATACATCATGGCGTGACCAGTGGGTTTAGCTCACTCGTGGCGGCTACCCAGGGTTAGGAGCATTGCTGTGTATTTGTACTCACACTATTACCTTGGCACGTAGCAGCACTAAGAAGGCTGATGCCTGTTCTGACGAGAAATTGTCTAACAAGCTCTGTAGGTGCAAGCCCAAGCATGTGCAGCCCAAGTCATCCTCTTAGCCTCATAGTCAAGAGCTAGTGTTACTTCATGCGGCCACCTCAAGGCTGGACTCTGCCTGCTGCTGTGACAAGTCTTTTCTGTCTATGAGGAGCTCCAGGACCTGGGCCAGCGAGGCGGACAGGTGTGAGTCTGGGGTCTCACCAAATGGAACAGTTGAAAAGTACCTCACGCATTTGCAGCGTTGCAGAGCGCGATATCAATCCACGGTGTGTTGTTCGTGTCCTGGGGGACTGGGATAACCGTGCGCCTCCATGTCGAAAACCTTGGCGATGCAGCATTTGCAGAACGCAGTTGTCAAGGTGTGCGCCGATGTAACCGATGCGATTTGCTGGTCACTTAGTAGGTGTGTAACCTGCGATTGCAAAAATATGGAAAGCATTGCTGTGTCCGCTGTGCATGCGAAGGGGCTTGTCCCTAATAACTGCCGGATTCAGATTAGCAGCGGCGCCAACTGCTCCAGCTCTTGGCACTCTCTGCGCCCCTCCGCAGAGTGGCTTGTTAAAGCAAACGTGCATACGCGTACTGCGCGCGGGCTCAGGTTTGTGCCAACCGTCCGCCAGGTTCAACGGTGGTGGAAAGGTTGGCTTTAAGCGAGCCGCCGCTTACCTTTCCTGCGTAGCTGCAGATCTTGGGCAATTGCCTGGACAGTCTCACCTGTACCCGGTCGCCTGGACAGGGATCGCACCTCCTCAGCACCTTCGACACCTCACTCTGATGGTGAGCCAATGTAACTGAATGTAGGCACACATGCCTTCTTCTGACATACCTGGGCATCGCATGTCTTCGCAGTCTGAGCCTGCATTGGACGTGAAGGATCTGACTATCTCCGAACCAGCAGCAGAAGCGCAGCCTGGTGCAACGCCTGGTGCAGTGGTAAAGGAAAAGAAGCCTAAAAAGGAGCCCAAAGAGAAGAAGCCTCAGGAGCCAAAGGAAAAGAAGGAAGGGGAAGGTGAGCTCTTTGCGCTACGGAGTGAATTGTGGTTTTGCTAGGAGGGATGTGATGCACCTGTACATAAGCTGCCTGCTGGTGCTCCGTCAACAGGTGAAAAGAAAAAGGAGTCTAAGCTTGGGCTGCAGACATCCAAGAAAGACAGTTTCAGTGATTGGTGCGTGAGCAAGGAAGACAGCCCCAGCCCACCCACCTCCAGACTTGCCTCCTGATGCCTCCCACCCCACCTCCTCACACCTTTTGGCAGGTACTCAGAGTTGGTGGTGGCCAGTGAGTTGATCTCCTACTATGATGTGTCAGGCTGCTACATCTTGCGACCCAGCGCGTTTGCAATATGGGAATTCATCACCCGCTTCTTTGATGACGCCATCAAGGCCATGGGCGTACAGGTCAGAAACCACTTTCGAGTCCAAGGGGATATGAAGGGTATGGCAGGCCAGGGCGGGGTCATGTGATGTACAGTGTGAGGTCAACCATTGTAACAGCAGCTGCTACAACATCAGCATAAGGATGAGCTGCAGCAATGCCCGGAATGGTTCAGGAGATGTTGTCATGCAGCCAAGCCAGCGTCGGGGATGTTTTGCCATTACCATCAGTGTCATAATCATCAAATGCATCCGCCTGCCAGCATTGCTGCCACACACATACCCACACACTGCACCTGATGTGTGGTGCCTTCTACCAGCCATGGCTCTGTGTATTCCTCACCTCATCACCGTGTATTCCTCACCTCATCACCGCCTTACTTGTGCCTGCCACTGGGTCCCCGCCTGTGGTGCAGAACGCATACTTCCCTCTGTTCATCACCGAGGACGTGCTGAACACAGAGAAGGACCATGTGGAGGGGTTTGCCCCAGAGGTGGCCTGGGTCACCCGCTGCGGCAACACAGAGATGGACAAGCCCATTGCCATCCGGCCCACCTCTGAAACTGTAGGTTGACAAGCTTCCAGCTAGTGGGGGCAGCAGCCTGATGGGCTGGGCGACCACTGCATGGGCCGCAGCGGCATGGCGTGTGCCATCAGCAGCATGATGGCAGCTCTTGTGTGCATAGGCTGTGGGGCTGTGTTAGGGAGTGTCAGCTCCCTCAACCCACAAACACACCACATGTGCTACACTCCCACCTACTCCCTGAACCTGAATAGTGCCGTGACCCCTGACACAAGATGCAGCTCCAACCTGTTTTGCCAGTCAGGCTGCTGTAACAGCTCATGCAGCACAAGAAGAGCATAAGCCCCATTGAAGGCAGACGTAGAGCTCTGTTTGCATGTTTGCCATGGTGACGCTAATGACACATCCTGAGCTGTGCCCAGCTGGCTGCACCATCATGGGTGGCGAGAGTGCTGCCACGTTAATACCCTGAGGTGGTGTGGTCGCTAGTATGCTCAACCCACATGGATGCCTGTGCCTTGCTCTTCAGCTGATGTGTACCACTCAGTGTCACTTTGGCGGCAAGGCCCTGCAACAGCACTGCCTTCAGGCTCTTGTTTGAACACATCCTCTCCCAGCCCTGTTTGCCTACCTGTCAGCCCCTCTCTGTCTGCTGGTCGCCCGCATACCCACCCACCAGGAATTGGCACTGCACACACACAGCGGCACTGCTGCACTGCAATACCCCTGCTAGGGTAGGTGGTGGGAGCAGGCCGCGCCCCAGGCGGAGCTCCTCCCTTCTGCTGCTGCTGCTGCTGCCGCCGCCGCTGCTGCTGCTGCTGCTTGCAAAACCCCTGCAGTTGCACCTGCTCGACTGGAAACCCCTGCCTTTCCTTATGTCCCTTTGCCACCCCCTGCCTCCCTGCTTGACTCAGGTCATGTACCCCTACTACGCCCAGTGGATCCGGTCTCACCGCGACCTGCCCTTGCGGTTGAATCAGTGGACCAACGTGGTGCGCTGGGAGTTCAAGTACCCCACGCCCTTCATCCGATCCCGCGAGTTCCTCTGGCAGGAGGGCCACACTGCCTTTGCCACCCAGCCTGAGGCTGAGGCTGAGGTGCTGGAGGTGCTGGAGCTGTACAGGTGCGAGTGTGCTAGGAGGATACAGCAGGGGTGGGTGCAGGGGAGGTAGTGCCGGTAAGAGGTGGGACGGGCAGCCTGATTGCCTCAATTGCAGCCTGGCTGCTTGGAGCCATGGAGCTCAGCCTCACTCCACCTTTGTGATGTCTCACTCCACCTGTGAGCCTCACTCCACTTTTGTGATGTGCAGGCCTGTAGAAGGTGGGACCAGACAGCCCATCACAGGGTGAACCCTAGCCTGGGGTCAGGGCTGGGACATCGTGCATGTGCCGAGGTTGTGCAGGACTGGTGCATGCACTGGCGCAGCTGTGTCTGCAGCAAGGCAGTGGCCCTCCTGCTGCTTTGTCTGCAGGCGCGTGTATGAGGAGCTCCTGGCTGTGCCAGTCATCAAGGGCAAGAAGTCCAAGAAGGAGCAGTTTGCAGGCGCTTTCTACACCACCACAGTGGAGGTCAGTGGCTGGCGGCAGCATCCAGGAGCTCTACTGTGTGGCTGGCAGCAAGCAGGGCACAGCAAGAGGTCCTAGTGGTGCCTGCCAAACACAGCAGGACTGCCTTGGGCACTATCATCAGGCTTCTCATGTACTCACAGCAACTGCTTACGCCAGCACCTCATGCTTGCATCGACATGCTGAGCTCACTTGCAGTCAGCCAGCCCAACGTAGCGGGTGTTGCTGCTGCCCTCCAGGCATTCATCCCAGAGACTGGCAAGGGGATCCAGGGCGCCACCAGCCACTGCCTGGGTCAGAACTTCTCCAAGATGTTCCACATTGAGTTTGAGACAGAGGAGAAGACCAAGGCCTTTGCCTGGCAGAACTCCTGGGGCCTCACCACACGCACCATTGGCGTCATGATCATGACCCACTCAGACGACAAGGGCCTGGTGATGCCCCCACGTGTGGCGCCCAAGCAGCTGGTGCTGGTGCCCATCCCCAAGGCTACCACGCCTGAGGATGTGCGAGCGGTGAGGAAGGGTTGTGAGGGAGCGGGGTCCTAAGCTCAGGGAGGAGGGCAGGGCAAGGTTAGGTGGACAGGTCTCCGCTGTGCTGCTCCCGCGTCCTCCACACTGACCCTTGCTCACCAGCTTGTGTGAAGCCTGGTGAAAGAGAACAGGGTATCCGCTGCTGAAGGTGCTGCTGCCCCTGTCGCTGCAGGGCATGGTGAGCAAGACAGCTGAGCTCGCTGCCGCCCTGGGTGCTGCGGGGGTGCGGGTGACAACAGACACTCGTGACAACTACACACCCGGCTGGAAGTACAACTACTGGGAGCTGCGGGGCGTGCCGCTGCGCCTGGAGCTGGGCCCCAAGGACATGGAGGCGGGCTGTGTGGTGCTGGCCCGCAGAGACACAGGTGCGCCTGGAGCAGCAGGAGGGGGCAGGGGCAGCTGGCCAAGTATCGTGGGGGATGGGGCGGGGACCCTGCATTGAAGGCCAGCCACGTGGAGGCTGGGGGTCAGCACTGAGGCTGGGGCTGGCTGGTCAGTCGTTTGCCGCAAGTTGGATTGCCATGCGAGCATGTGGGGGTTGCTGCTGGTGCCCTGCAGGTGCCAAGGAGACAGTGGCGTGGGCAGACGTTGCGTCGCGTGTTCCTGTATTGCTGGAGCAGATCCAGGCTGACATGCTGGCCTCGGCCAAGGTCCGCATGGACGCATGCTTGGAAACTGTGAGTTTAAAGGCCCTCACCGTCACCCTCCCGGATGAAAGATATAGCTGGGTGTTCTTGTTATACTCTGTCCACAGGGCCAAGATGTTGTGGCCAGCAATTGTGGGGCTGTGTGGTCAATTGGTTGAGCGCTCGCTGTACACAATAACGGCAGAGCTGTATGTATGTGTGGGTGGGTGGGTGGGTGGGTGGGTGCTTCTGCGTGAGCAGGTGACAAGCTGGGATGACTTCATGGCAGCATTGGATCGGAGACACATGGTGTTGGCTCCTTGGGCTGATGAGGAGGAGGTGGAGGAGGATGTGAAGAAGCGGTCTACAACAGGGACTTTGGCAGGAGCCAAGACACTGTGCCTGCCGTTTGAGCAGCCAGATCTGCCTGAAGGCACATTGTGCTTTGCAAGTGGCAAGCCTGCAAAGAACTGGGCGCTCTGGGGACGATCCTACTAGGGCATCCAGTCCCTGTGTTCGACGAGTGGTACTCAAGAGACGAGGGCAAGTTCAGACACATGATGGCTGGATGACGCCTCGATTGGTCCATGTGCATTTGGATGACCTTGGTTACAGCTCACTTAAGTGAAGATGACTTCGTATCATTCTTATGGAGCGTCCGGACCCGTGTAACGTTACATGTTACATTGTTATGTAGTAGATAGTTGGCAAACATGGAGTGTTAAGCCCGCCTAAAGACGCGAGGCCGAGGTCCGAGCGCGTAACAGCCCGAGACCGAAGCCAGAGGCCGCGGAGCGTAGCGACGCGGCCGATGGCTGAGGTCGAGGGCTGTTACGCGCGAGGACCGAGGCCGAGCGTCTTTAGGCGCGCTTAACACGCACATGTTTGCCAACTATCTAATGTAGTTGGGTGTTACGCGCGTTTTAACGTCCGTTGACGCTAGTATGGTCGTTTTCCACCCCGCTCAAATCTCACTCCGAAGAAGTGAGGCGCAGATCTGGAAGCCTGGCCTCTCTTTCCGACCTGTGTTGGCGGCATGGAAGAGCTGACGGAGTTGCCCAAGGAGTTGTTCGCTGGAGTCTACTGCTCCCGACTTTTACGACGAAGCCACCCGCCAGTAAGCCACCCGCCAGTTTCATCAGCGGGTGCAATGCTATTTGCGTTGCTTAACCTACATTGCTTGCCATTCGCAGCCGCACCCATTCCCAGCCCGGCCGACAAATCAGCCGCTGATTCAGTCGCTGCTGGTGAGCTTGTTGCCACAGCTCTTGTTGTGCTTTAGTCTCCTAAAGAAGCTTGTGTGCTCGCAGCCGCTTCTACCGCTGCTGCACAACCTGCAGCGGGCCAGTCCAGCGATGATGTACGCCTAGCTGCAGCCACTAGACGAGCAGGTAATGTGGTTCGGGCTGGTCTGTGGGAAGGCGATCGGTGGCCAACTGTGTGCGTGTGTTTTGAATGGCAGGACTCTTCACGCTGTTGCGTTTTGACCTTGCCATCACCAAGGCTCAGCAAACAAGCACAGTAAACAAGAAGACGCTTTTTTAGCGGAGTAAGTTGTATGCACAGCCTAGGGAGTGCTAGCTTGCATAGCCCAGGAATAGTTGCCATGCTTGCCTTAGCTTGCCTTTTCTTGCTTTGCTTCTAGCCTTCATGTGACGGTAAGAGTTGTATATGCTTGGTGTGTGCGTGAAAGTGTGCGTGCGTGTGCGTGTGCGTGCGTGTGTGTGCGTGTGCGTGCGTGTGTGAGCTTGGTGTGTGTGAGCGTGTGTGTGTGCATGTGTGTGTGTGCTTGGTGTGTGTGTGCGTGTGCTGCGTGTGCGTGTGCTGCGTTTGTGTGCGCGTGTGTGTGCATGGTGCATGTGTACGTGTGTGTGTGTGTTTGTGTGTGTGTGCGTGTGTGTGCGTGTGTGTGCGTGCGTGTGCGTGCGTGTGTGTGTGTGTGTGCTTGGTGAGTGTGTGCGTGTGTGGCGCATGTGTGCAAGGGTGTGTGTGTGAGTGCGTGTGCGTGTGTGTGTGCGTGTGCGAGTGCGTGTGTGGTGGGGCTGTTTTCTGGGCTGTTAGGACTGACAGGGCGAGGATTTAGCATGCAAGCCCAGATGCAAGTGCAATAGCTATAAGCGCAGATTCAGGTGCAATGTCTCTTAAACACGCATGTTTGAATTTTCAAACGGTTCTTAAACAGCGAAAAGTGCACCTTAAACAGCGAAAAGCGTACCTTAAACAGCCCTCACCCCCCTATTATGGCCTCCTAAATGAGCCGTAAATGAGTCTTTAAACGCTAGTAACACCCAACTACGTTATGTTACATGTTACATCCCGTATACGTACACGTGCCGGTCATGTTACATAGCCTTCTTAGCTGCTCGGCTCGATTACAGTGAGCTTGTACACCCCGCCGCACTGGTCGCAACTGCTCCCGCACCTAGAAATATTTTTGGGGTCGCGGGCCGCGGACTGCAGCTCGGCAAGTTCTAGCAGCTGCTGATGGCTGCTGCGAATGTTCCCAAGCAGCAGGTCTACAACAGTGTCACATTGGCAGCAGATGTTGTACTTCAGCAAGTTCGCAAATGACTGGCTCTTTCGCCAGTGCGGCTGAGCTTGGCGTCGCTAACATGAGCCAGCTGGCTCAAATGCAAGCTTGACGGTGCACCCAGCATCTCCAAAAAGCGCAGCCCCGAGCCAAGTTTTGGCCCACTGCCGCGAGAGGACCGGGGTGAAGCAATGCCTGCAGGCATTCAGCGGGCTGTCAGGCGCACTCTTTCTCGTCACGCAGCAACTTCTGACTTCTACTTCTACTTCTAATTCCACTTCTACTTCTACTTCTTCTTCTACTTCTGACTTCTACACGCAACAACTTCTGGCTTTTGCACAACCTTAATATGCATGTCCCGGTGCCGGGACGTGTGCGATTGGCGTAGCACCGTGCGGCATGCGATGAACGCTTAGTCTGCTATACGCCCGTGATGCCAGGAACCCCGTAATCGTTAGCATGTAACATCCCGTGTAACATCCCGTGTAACACCCGTATAACCCGCAAATGTAACAGTTACATGTACGTACATGTACGTACATGAGACGCTCCCTAATCATTCTCATGGATCTCAGGATATGTGGTTGTGTACAAGACCGTATGGCGCCAAGAACGCCTAAGGGACCCGCTTTTGATTTCATAGGATGCCGAACGCTGTATGCTCTGATGTAAGCAACAGCTTAAGCATTGCCGAGTGCACACATGCTACTGTGGTACAGGCTGCTGGGCTTGGGCCTAAGGTGTTCGGTCATTTAACAGCAGTCTTGAGAGAACCTGTTGCTGACAACAATGTTACACTGCACCACCACCACATGCCGCAACAATGAGCACAAAGCTGAGAATGAGTAACGAACGCAACGAGCAACCTCAAGCACTAAAACAAGCATTGCACAGCAAACGTAGAACATCAAGTATTGCGAAAGCCGTGCTACTGGAGAAGACTGGACTCGACTGGAAAAGCAAGCCACACCGGTCCTATCATTCCCAAGAACAAGGTGAAACAGGCAGGCAACAGCAAGGCAAATCTAGCTGAATTCCATCTCAAGGAACGTGATGTGTACGTCACACCTCATGTACAACAACCATGATGGGGCCCTCACACGTGCTGCTGCTTTTGCGACTGATACTGCGCAGCTGGGCTGCAGCAGGCAGCATGCCAGGTAAGTACAGGCCTCAACTTATGCTTGCAGCCAGCTGCTGCTCACTTGCCCACATTGGCCCCCGCAGAGCCGACACCGGCATTGCCAGGGCCACCGCTACCAGGACCAATGCCGGTTCCGCCAGCCAAACCGCCAGCCGTCTGCGATGTGCAGGTGTTCGCGGCCTGAGCGACAACGGCTCATCCAAACGCATGACTGTTCAGTGCGCAAGTACTCACCGTTCCTGCCAGGCCGGACGTTAGGTCGGGCCCTGGGCCAGAGGGGAAGTAGCCATCCTCCGCGAAGTCATCAAGTTCCAACAGCGCGCCAATCTGGCGCAGCTCGCGTCCTGCGCAGCAGGCTGGTAGGACGACCCTGTCTACGTGCCAAGAACCTGACTACTGCCCGCTGGGTGCCTACGACTGCTCAAGAGTCGCGCTTACACACACCTTCAACGCGCTTGGGGTTCAGGGCCAGAGCCATTACAAGTACCGCGGCAATCAGTAGACACGCACGTGCAGGCTTTCCAGACGCGGCCATCTTGTGCGGTAAGCGTGGGCCGCAGGGGTTTGGTTCGCAAGGTGTATGTGCGACGAACAGTGCGGGCTGAGAGGACGGCGCAATGGTCACACTGCGCATTACGCTTCGCCTCGCTTCGCCTCTCGATGCACGGCGCGGATGCTGCGCGGGTACGGATACCAGCCAACCGGTCATGTGTCCAGCTTGTACCAAGCATGATGCTGCAACATTGGATAGCAGCTTCGCGGCAGGCCACGACGTCGCCGCTTTGTCGGACAACAACGATGAGCGACAATAATTTGCATGACGAGGTCATTAGTACGTTGTGTCGGCCAACAGCAACAGTACCCGAAGTCACCGGTGCTGACATCAGCGAAATGTTAGCGCCAGCACAAGTGCCATTACCAGTTGCCAGCAATGCAACTGCGGTGATTTGTACCACTGAAGCCACACAATGAGTACTAGTTTGCAGACAGGATCCACTCAGACAACACAGCTCACATGCTCATGACATACGGCGACACACTTGAACATGGCAGCAGCATCAACGCATTGATAGGTAACCTCAGGTCAGTATTGACGCTCCTGTCACATCCGGCCAGCAGACCCCATGGCTGGGCCTGGGACTCCTGCAGAAGGCTGGGCTGCAGCAGTGATGATATTGCCAACGAGGGGTTTCAACATGAGAGAACGCTAGAGACAGATGGTGTTGGTGTGTGTGTGCACTACACACGCCCCCTCCCCCCTCCTCCAGTCCCACCCCCTGCGGCCAGCAGCAACAGCCACCCAAGTGCAGCAGCAACAGCGGCCCATGCATTAGGACTCCCCCACATCGGCAAGGTCCTAGCTGAGACGTGTGAGTTTGTGTTTGATCCAGCCACTCAGATCGGGGGGGGCATCGACCCTGGCGTCACCCAGGCAGTCAGCGCAGCCTCTGGGGTGTGGGACGTGAAGTCAAGCTAGCTGGTAGCTGACCAGCTGGCCCGGTGGAAGCTGGCATAGGGCCAGGCGCGGCATGCCAGTGGCTTGAACAACTCCCACCGTGACACCAAGCGGAGGCTGGCTCCGATCAAGCCCCACCTCCAGCACCTGGCAGCAGCAAGCTCAGCCGGCACCTCCCTGGTGGCCAACCTGAAGCACATCAGCGTCACCCTGGCCACCTGTGACGCGGTGTGGGAGGTGTACCTGGACCCCAAGTGGGCATGGCAGCGGCTGAGGCTGTACGCAGCCCAGGACCGGGCGCTATAGCCGTTCTTCAAGCATGTAAGGGTGGCTGTGTGGGAGGGAGGGTTAGGAACTGAGAGGTGGCGGGTTAGGCATGAAATGAAAGAGTAGTTGACTGTGCCATACCTAACCTGGTGCTACCATGTCAGCCACCCTGCGTGCCTTGTGTGCATGGCTGCAGTTGGAGAAGGACATGGCAGAGGAGTCCACGGAGCGCCATGGGTGTGCCAAGCAGCTGGTGGTGTTCTCTGGTGCAGCTAGCATTGGCACTGGGGGAGGTTGGGGTGCTGACACGGTGTTACGAGCCTGTTGCAAGGTGGTGTGCAGGCCCAGGGGCACAGACCAGCGGCGGGGCAGGGTGGTGCTTGTGGATGAGCACCGCTCCATCCGGATCAGTTCAGCAGTGAATGGCCAGCAGCCCTGTGAGAAGGAGCTGGCCCGCAGAGACACAGGTGCGCCTGGAGCGGCAGGAGGGGGCAGGGGCAGCTGGCCAAGTGTCGTGGGGGATGGGGCGGGGACCCTGCATTGAAGGCCAGCCACGTGGAGGCTGGGGGTCAGCACTGAGGCTGGGGCTGGCTGGTCAGTCGTTTGCCGCAAGTTGGATTGCCATGCGAGCATGTGGGGGGTGCTGCTGGTGCCCTGCACGTGCCAAGGAGACAGTGGCGTGGGCAGACGTTGCGTCGCGCGTTCCTGTATTGCTGGAGCAGATCCAGGCTGACATGCTGGTCTTGGCCAAGGTCCGCATGGACGCATGCTTGGAAACTGTGAGTTTGAAGGCCCTCACCGTCACCCTCCCCGAGGAAAGATAAAGCTGGGTGTTCTTGTTATACTGTCCACAGGGCCAAGATGTTGTGACCAGCAATTGTGGGGCTGTGTGGTCAGTTGGTTGAGCGCTCGCTGTACACAATAACGGCAGAGCTGTATGTATGTGTGGGTGGGTGGGTGGGTGGGTGGTTGCTTCTGCGTGAGCAGGTGACAAGCTGGGATGACTTCATGGCAGCATTGGATCGGAGACACATGGTGTTGGCTCCTTGGGCTGATGAGGAGGAGGTGGAGGAGGATGTGAAGAAGCGGTCTACAACAGGGACTTTGGCAGGAGCCAAGACACTGTGCCTGCCATTTCAGTAGCCAGATCTGCCTGAAGGCACATTGTGCTTTGCAAGTGGCAAGCCTGCAAAGAACTGGGCGCTCTGGGGACGATCCTACTAGGGCATCCAGTCCCTGTGATCAACAAGTGGTACTCAAGAGACGAAGACAAGTTCAGACATATGATGGTTGGATGACGTCTTGATTTGTCCATGTGCGTTTGGATGAGCCTGGTTACAGCTCGTAATTTCTAGGAAAGTGCAGTGTAATCTTTAGGAAAGTTTAGCCAAAACTCGCCCACATTGACTGTGATGAGTCTCCTGTGACGCCAGCTATCTTTCCCGGCTTGGGCTTGGGCACCTTGGGCTTGGGCTGTTTGGGCTCATCCGCGCCCTTGCGCTTCTTGCCCTTCATTGCGCTTTGTAGTAGACGGCACTTCGCGACTCTCGCGACCCACTCTCGCGACCCCGAGCTGTCCACTAGGGCGGTTCCCCCTCAGCTAATATTACATATTAAATTAGCAACTTGGCTCGGAGCTAAGACACGTCCACCTCAACGCTTTAGCGTGTAGAGAAGCTACGTGCGTCTCGCTACTATCTTACAGCGGTCTTGAGGGAAGCTGTTGCTGACAACAATGTTACACTGCAACACACCACGTGACGAGCACAAATCTGATAATGAGTAACGAATAGGGATCTACGTAGATCTAACGTTAGATTAGATGGTTGGACAAGGCCCTATTCGCGACTTTATTGGTATTCTATTTTTCTCTGGTTCTCTACGGTTGGAGCGGTTGGGGGCAACCACCCGTGACCTGCTGTGCCAACTACGGCTGCGACTGCGATTGCGGCTGTTATGGCGAGCGACAGCGAGTACAATTTGGTGACGATAAGCACAAATCTGATAATGAGCACCGTACTGATACGCCTTGTTGGTGATTTCACCTAATCACTTCGTCACCAAATTGTATCACCAATTGGTTGAATTTGGTGAAAAATCCTTGAGCATGAGATGTTTTTCGTCACCGAATTGTATCAGCAGTTGGCGTATCAGTACGGTAACAAACGCAACGAGCAACCCCAAGCACTCAAACAAGCATTGCACAGCAAACGTTGAACAGCGAGTATTGCGAAAGCCGTGCTACTGCACGACTCTGAATGGACTGGAAAGCAAGCCACACAAGGTCCTATCATTAGGTGGTGCTTGTGGATGAGCACCGCAGCAGCCGGGTCAGCTCAGCAGTGAATGGCCAGCAGCCCTGTGAGGAGGAGCTGGATCATGAGCAGCCCACCAGGAGTGCAGACTGGATTACTGCGCATAGACTGGAGCCAGCAGCGTGACCAGCCAGTGCGGGGCCTGATGTGGTGCCCGGTAGTTGCCCCCCGCAAGCCCCCACAGGCCCCAAGCAGCAGCCAGGAAGCCACACAGCCAGCAGCCTCAGAGCCTGGGCCCAGCACTCTCCCTCCAGCCAAGAGCAGCAAGCGCACCGAGGCTGAGCAGGCAGCTGAGCCCACCCAGCCCACCAAGGCTGAGCAGGCAGCTGAGCTGAGCAAGGGCAAGGCTGCCAAGGCAAAGCCAGCACCACAGCCAGGCAGGTGGGTAGACAGGGACTCCAATGCAGCATTGAACATGCAGCGCATTGGGGAGGTGCTGGTGGCCTGAGCAGACAGCTCTGCCAGCCAAGGGCAAGGAGTGCCCTGGCCTGGGCTACAAGCGGCTGCAAGACCGGCCACCCAAGGCCCAGCAGCAGCAGCAAGAGCCTGCTGTGGCACAGTAGTATGTGCCCCCCCTTTGTTGAGCTGTCATCAGCTTACAATCATCGCATGTTTTTCATGCCAGCTCTACACAGTAGCCCTCGCGGTCAGGCAATAGTGTAGGTGGTAGATACTCATGCACCATGTGCATTGGGTATACTCTAGACAGCCCATTAACACCATCTGAGTCGGGCCACTATTGCCCACCAGTGGTCCCTAGTATTCCCGCTAGTGGTCCGTCTCAGATGGAGGCCCTGATGAGGGACAAGAGGGCTGACAAGGTCCACTACGACTACATACTTCTCATTTACTAGCTTCATTCTAAGCAACGTGAGTGCATACCACAAACTTAAACAAACCAACTTACAATGAAGCTGTATCGTGAATAGTAGCTGCATTAGGACAAATGATTTTGGGGTGGGGGGGTGGGGGCCACCTGGGTCAAGCCATCCAAACACAGTAAGTAGGTGCTAGTGGGTGCCAGCTGTGCCATGTACGCACAACATTGAGACAACGTTATTGAGATTGTGTTACACTGTCAGCCATTACGCTGCTTGACCACTGAGAACATTCCAATTGCAGGCTCATAAACCTGTGCTGCACTGGCTGACAATGTTTAATTATGACATAGAATGTTATGTAAGTGTGCACCACATGCAGCTCCTCACGGTAATTACTAGTCATCGCCAACTAGCGGTGCCACTGTGGGACTGCGTCGGACTGCATGTACTGCTGAGAAACTGCTTTATCACCTTGCATGCATGCATCCTGCATCACATTGCAGACTCGAGCAAAGCTCTTGTCTGTGCATCTTCAAGGATGGCCGCTGTCATTGGGCCTGAACCTCATTTCCTTGCTGTATCATGCCTGGCGCTCCAGGCTGGGGCTGTCCATAGTTCTTTGGGCGCCTGTAGAATTAATAAGACATCCAGAATGGGGTATCAAAGTGAGAGAGATGGCAGAGAAGAGCACTGAACACTGCACTAGAGCAGCACTGAGGGCGCACCTGAACAACATGATGTGTTGCTCTGGTCTATGTACAGCGTAGTGAACCCATCCCCGCGACTGCTGGACGCCAATGCCTCGCCACTCCGCCTGTATAAGCAAGCTTCAGTGAGAGCTAGACGATGCTGAGCTGATCATCTGGGTTAACTCACCTCTGATAACAATCGGCCCTTGGGAAGTAGCTGTGCTATCTCACTGGGCAGGACAACATGGCGGTACTCATACACTGCGGCGCAGAGGGGCGACTGAGCTGGAAACTATGAAATAATCCCCGACAGCCGTGTAAAACTGCTAAGTAGCTTGGAACGCACCATCGTCGTAGTACTTCTCGGAATACTGTAGAGAATGGCAAGCGAAGACAATATAGTCAGCGTCAAACAAGGGACTTAAACGTGCGATAGAAGTGGATGTACCTGAATGTTATTGTGCGCCATTGCTGTTGCTTAGCTTTAGAAAGAGAGGGAACAAGCAGAGAGGTAGGCCGCGGGAGTTTACGCACTGATTTATACACGTTGCTTGGAATGGGCGGTGGGGCTGGAACTGGTTGTGCTACACCCTGCTCCGCGGTGCACACCTGGGACGTCGAGCCAATTCAAAATCTCACATTTCTGCCTTGCACGGATTCGATTACTGAATGGGATGGCATGGGAAGCAACTCCTGAATAGGGCGTGTCTCGGCGTATTAGCTCCGAGCCAACTTGCTAATATTAGTGGCGGCTTACTTGCTAATATTAGCTCAAGCGGCGGCCGGGCGGCCGGGAATCGAGAGGTACATTGTTCTATCCCCACCAAATGCAGAGTTTTCGTGTCTGTCAAGAGATAGCCCTCCGTGTAACAGAAGAAACTTGTTACCGCAACCTTACCAGCTGCAAAGGGGCACGTAAGGTGCTGAGAATTGGCAGTAATTATATGAAAACTACATGATAACAACGCAAAAGGGGTGGCCATATGGGGCACCCCGCGAGCAAAGATTGCAATGACTTGCGCTGATGTTTACATAGCGCGCATTGATGTGCTGCTACCAATGTGATAAACGCTATCGAAAACGATGCAGTATTGAGAGAGTATTGAGAGACTTGCATGACCCATGTTGGGGCCCGATGAGTCCAGGAGGCGGCCTCCGACGGCGCATCATCATCGACGTGCGCAGGAGTCTCAGCGCCGCCAGCCGCAGCCAACGCGCTAGGAAGCGAACGAAGGCGCTACAAGAATCGCTTGCTAATATTTGCTAATATGGTTGGCTTGCTATTATTTGCTATTACTAATATTAGCAAGGGGGGAATCGCCCTACTCCTGAACCCCACAGCCCTCATGCTACACCAAAACAAAGCATGAGTTGGAATCGAACCGGACTGCGAGCTCATCATTGTAAAGGCTACTGACAGTGTGCCTAATGCCCACTTCAGCTCAGCCTTCTGGTGTGTGTGCCTGTGCCAGTGCCAGTGCCTGCGCCACACACATCCCCTTTGTGAGGGGTTCATTGGTTTTTATGTTGGGATTGTCTTGAGCTGTAGCTGGCTATTGCTGCAACTGGCGCTGCCACTTGCGCAATAGGGGCTTGTCGGGTATCTCCACCCAATCCTGGCCTGGCTGGCCTGGCTTTGGCATGGCTGGGCGGTTAGGCCAGTAGCACAGCTCAGTGGGACGAGGCCCTGGGCCGACTGCACAGCGGTGGATGTTCAGCGCGGCTGACACGTCCCGGTCATAGAACCTGCACATGGGTGTGGGAGGTGCATGACGTCAAGTCATGTGTCATTCAGGCGACCCCAACTAACAAAAAATGACAGGAAACCGACCCCTGGTAGTAGGACGGCTTTAACTCTGCACTCACTGCGTCAAAAACTATGTTAGTTGGCTCACAATGTAGCCAAGCCGGCCAGCTACCCTTGACCCATGCAGAATAGTTATGCAGTCAGTAGGCCGTGCACAGCAAAGCTTCAAAGTTACTATTTCAAATTTGAGCCACAGCGAGGCATGCAGTCATCGCTTCGACCGCCCGCGCCGCATAGGCTGCTCTACATGAGCATGCTCGTCGGAAGCAGCAGTCGGATCGGAAAGCGGATGCGGCAATGTGGCAATGAGCCCACCTCCCCCCCTTACCTAGAGGGCAATGCCACAGCTCGACCATTCGGACTTACAGCATGCTACTTACTAGGTTAAGCTCCTCTAGGACAATGTTACAAACGCTCATACTCAGATAAGCCATACTCTCACTTTGGTCTGTGACCCTTAACTCCCTTAGCCAATCTCAGGGCCAGAGCCATGCAGTCAGTCACACAACTCCACACCACGACAGAGTTTGGACTCGGCTCCTCTGAGAGTTACACTCCCCTACATGCCATCCACCTGCGTGCAAATTTTCATAGCTCAACTGCCACCCCACAGTGGTGCTCTGGGAGGGGTGGGCTGGGAGGGGTGGGCTAGGAGGGGGTGGGCTTGGGGAGGGGGCGATGCCTCAGGAGTCACTACGCTAGGTAGATGGGGGTCTCAGCGATGTGGCTCACCGTGCCAAGGAGACCCGTCTCGCCGCTGTGATTTGTTCGCGGGCACATGTGGCAGTACGCGAGCAAAGACTCCAATGGCTAGCGCTGGTGGTCAGATTACGCGGACTAAACCGCCAATGCCAATGTGATAAACGCTATCGAAAACGGTGCAGTATTGAGCGAGAATTTGCATGCATGTTACCAACCCCATGTTGGGGGCGCCTGACTGGAGGGCAATGCCACAGCTCGACCATTCGGACTTACAGCATGCTACTTACTAGGTTAAGCTCCTCTAGGACAATGTTACAAACGCTCATACTCAGATAAGCCATACTCTCACTTTGGTCTGTGACCCTTAACTCCCTTAGCCAATCTCAGGGCCAGAGCCATGCAGTCAGTCACACAACTCCACACCACGACAGAGTTTGGACTCGGCTCCTCTGAGAGTTACACTCCCCTACATGCCATCCACCTGCGTGCAAAGTTTCATAGCTCAACTGCCACCCCACAGCCCCGTGGCCTTATTTCTGCCTGGTGACCATGATGTAACTTTGAAGATGTCAAACTCATAGAGGCCTGTGTTGTTGGTTTTGCGGTTTGTTTCAAGAGATCCGCCAATGAGTAAGGAACAACAATTCTATGTCGCTTTTCCTCTAGGTGCAACGGGTGCAACACAGTAAAGGGCACAGTGGAGGGGGGGGGGGGTGTACCCCGGTGCTACCTTCGTGTGCGCCGACCCAAATGATGTGTTCGGCGAGAAGCGAAGATAGATTATGCTTCACCGGCCCCGTCTAGGTGCCCTGCGCGCCCGGCAGGCATCGCGTTGGGTGTCAGCCGGACATTCCATTTGTGCACAACCAGCTCACTACGCAAGGTAGATGGGTTCCCTGCGATGTGGCTCACCGTGCCAAGGAGACCCGTCTCGCCGCTGTGATTTGTTCGCGGGCACATGTAGCAGTACACGAGCAAAAACTCCAATGGCTAGCGCTGATGGTCAGATTACGCGGACTAACTCGTGGCTGCCAATGTGCTAAACGCTATTGAAAACGGTGCAGTATTGAGAGAGAATCTGCATGAACATTACCAACCCCATGTTGGGGCCGCCTGAGTGTCATGTCATGTGGAATATGCTCATGTCATGCACATGTGTAGGGTTGGGTCTGTGCTTACCTGGTGATGTTGTTGATGCTTGTTAAGCACATCAGGCCCCGGACTTGGGAACGCTTTGCCATGTTTTTCACTGGCCGCAGCCACCTGCATGGACACATGGGGCAATGCACATTTGTAAGATGTCTCATCTTGACCCTAGCTAGTCACCTTGACTCCACCACCGCCCAACACTGCCAACAATCCCCTATCCTCAACCCTCTCACCTGAAGGACTCAGGCGGCGTGTCAAGGAGGGTCTCACTGGGGGTGTTGTCGGCTGAGCTGACCCGGCTGGTGCGGAACTCATCCACCAGCACCACACGCTCTGGCCTGAACTGCTTCACTGCCTCCTTCCGCATCTGGCTGACAGGGACACCCCTGCAGCCAATGGTGCCAGTGCCGTTGAAGCCAGCTGCCCCATAGGCCAGGGCCAGGATGCGGTCCGGCCACAGCTTCTTTGCCTGCTTGTTGACTTGCAGCCACATATAGCAAGACGCATTGGCACACATGTGTAAGGTCAGGTATAGCAGCAGCAACAGAGGCAGCAACAGCAGCAGCTGGCCAGGTGAGCTGACTGTGGTTGGCTGCTGCCTAGCTCGTGGAGTAGGGTTATTGGGCCTTACCGCTAACGCAACCAGCCCAGTGACGTGTGCTACGAGTGTGGAGGGCGAGGACACTACGCCAAAGACTGTGCCAACAAGCAACAGCACCGTGGTAGCCGTGGGGCTCACAATGATGATCAATAGGGCGTTGCCTGGTGGGAACGTGGTGCCGACCTGCCAGGACCGCCTTTGTATGAGCCTATACCTGTGTTTGATGAGAGGTCAACATGTAAGAAGCTCATCTTGGCTACCGCACCGACGGGGACTCTCAGTGACAAGGCTGAAACGCTACAGCTACCCTTCATGTATGTGGGCCGCTTTGGAGGCAGGCCATGCCAGATTATGATGGACACTGGCGCTACCTTCAGCATCATCAGTGACCAGTGGCTGCAAAAGCACAAGATAGACCCATCTGATGCTACGTTGGAAAAGGAAGCCATGAGGCCAACACCAGTATTGACTGCCAACAATGAGCGTGTGGTGCTGAATGAGAAGAGGACAGGCCTGCTGGAGATTCAGAAGAGCAAGACCATCGTAATGGCCAGAGTCATGCCCAGAGTAATTGAGGGTGTCGACTTAATCCTGGGATCGGACTGGCTGTTCGCCAACGACGTGGTGATGAAACCGAAGCACGGGGTGTGCACGTTATTGTCGCCTGAGGGCAAACCGGTGAACCTGCTGGCACTTCGCTCGAAACACCTGCCATCGTTTGAAGCCGTAGCTCAGGCTGCCGTAGCCTCAGGAGGGCTAGTCGAGCCAGCGGAACCGCTCAGCGTGGGACAGACGGCGAGGCTGCTTCGCAAGGGATGCCGCAGCTTGCTGCTGTTGGTGCAGCCTGGCAGTGAAAGTGACACAGAGGGCTGGCACAAGGGGAGCCTGGCTGCTGCAGTGGCAGGCTGCAAGGAGAGCAGTGGAAAGGATGGATCTGAGCTGGTCACAGATGCAGAGCTGCAGGCTGTGCTAGATGAGTACTCTGATGTGTTCCAGGACATGCCGCCAGGTCTGCCCCCAGACAGGGGTGTAGGGCACACCATCAGGATGGAGTCTGATGCTCCGCCACCATACAAGCGGCCTTACAAGCTGAGCCCCAGGGAGGAGGCTGAGGTCAAGAGACAGGTGTCAGAGCTGCAAGCCAGGGGGCTGATAGAGCCCAGCGGTAGCCCCTATGGAGCCCCTGTGCTGTTTGTGGAGAAGAAGGACGGGTCGTTGAGGATGTGTATTGACTACAGAGCACTAAACAAACTGACGGTGAAGGACAGATATCCCCTGCCGAGGATTGATGACCTCTTTGACAAGTTGGCTGGCAAGAAAGTGTTTAGTTCACTTGATCTCCAATCCGGGTACCATCAAATCAGGATCACAGAGGCGGACCGGCCCAAGACAGCATTCCTGACGCCCATGGGGCAGTTCCAGTTTAAAGTGTTGTGCTTCGGGCTTACAAACGCTCCTGCTACCTTCCAACGAGTCATGAACAACGTGTTTCGACCTCTGATCAACAAGTCTGTGCTGGTTTACATTGATGACATCCTGGTCATGAGCAATACTGCTGAGGAGCATGTGCGACATCTGAAAGAGGTGCTGGAGCTCATGAGGCAGCACAAGCTCTACGCCAAACGATCAAAGTGCGAGTTCAACAAAACAGAGCTGACGTTCCTCGGGCACATCGTGGGCGAACATGGCATTGCAGTCGACCCAACAAAAGTGAAAGTGGTCCGGGAGTGGCACGTTCCGCGCAACCTGAAGGACCTGCAAGCCTTTTTGGGTTTGGCGAACTATTTTCGGCGCTTCATTCCTAACTTCAGTGCTATCGCCGCGCCACTGACCGACCTGACCAGCAAGACGGCTGCGGCACAGTTCGACTGGCAAAAGTTTGGAGAGGCACAAATGAAAGCTTTTAATGGGCTGAAGGACGCCCTGTGCTCTGCTCCTGTGTTGGCACTGCCTGACTTCACAAAGCCCTTTGTGGTGTGCACTGACGCGTCGCTGGTGGGCACTGGAGCAGTGCTGCTGCAAGAAGGCAGACCCATAGCTTACACCAGCAAAAAGCTGTCACCACCTGAAACAAGGTACTCTACAGGAGACCAGGAGCTGCTAGCCATCATCAGGGCTGTGAGGGAATGGAGGTGCTACCTGGATGGAGCTGTGGATGTTACAATACAAACTGATCACAACCCCCTTATCTACCTTCAAACGCAAGCAAACCTGTCAAGGCGGCAGACACGGTGGATGGAGGAGCTGTCCCGTTACAAGTATGAAATCAGATACCATCCTGGTGCGGACAATGTGGCTGATCCCATCAGCCGCAACCCGGCGCTAAGCATGCCTGCCACAGAGAGCTGCCCGGTGCTACTGCTGGTGCCTGGACATGACGGTGCAGTGCTGGCTGCCACCACCCGCCGCACAGCAGCTGAGCTCCGCAAGGTGGCTGAGAGAGAGCAGGCTGTGGCCAGGGAGAGGGCCTATGAGGCTGGCAAGCTGACCCCGCCTGCTGACATGGCTGCCGGCACGCCTAGAGGGCTGCAGCCAGGTGGGGGGGAAACCCTGCGGCAGGACACAGAGCAACAAGAGGCCAGTGACGGGTCAGACCCCACAACGCTGCTGCAAGCAGTCAAGCAGGCCTACGGGGCAGACAAGCGGTTTGACGAGGCTGCCTTCACCTCAAAGCTACACCGGCTGGAGGGGCTGTGGCTAACAGAGCGTGGCCAGGTGGTGGTGCCTAATGATGAGAAGCTGAGGAGGAGAGTGATACACACCATGCACGATGCCAAGTCTGCGGGTCACTTGGGCATGACAAAGACCCTTGAGCAAGTAACACGCTATTTTGACTGGCACGGTGTGTCAGAGGCTGTCAAGCACTACGTGCGCACCTGCCACTCGTGCCAACTAAACAAGTCCAGCGCCCAGAAGCCCGCCGGCAAGCTACAGCCGCTGCCTATCCCCTTGAGGCCTTGGGGCTCCGTGTCGCTTGACCTCATTGTGAAGCTCCCTGCAAGTGGACCAGCCAAGCATGATTCAATCTTGGTGATTGTGGACCGGCTGACCAAGATGGTGCACTTGGCCAGGACCTGGGAGCGCATGACAGCGGTACAATATGCCAAGCTCTTTGTCGACAATGTGTTTCGCCTACACGGCTGGCCAGACAGCATTGTGAGCGACAGGGGACCTAACCTGAACAACAATAGGTTCTTTGTTGAGCTTGCGGCGCTGCTCCAGGTGGACCTGGACCTGTCGAGTGCTTACCACCCCCAGACCGATGGTCAAACGGAACGCATGAACCGGGTGATAGAGGAGATGCTAAGGCATTACATCAGGCCCGACCAGAAGGACTGGGCGGAACACTTACCCCTCGTCGAGTTCGCCATCAACAATGCCAAGCAGGAGTCCACCCGTTGCACGCCCTTCTACCTAAACTACGGCTACCATCCGCGAGTGGCTGAGCTGCTGGACCTGCCCCAGAGAGTGCCGCAGGCGCACGAGTTCGTGGCCAATGCGAGGCAGGCGGTGGAGCAGGCCAGGCAATGCCTAGCCCGAGCGCAGAAGCGCATGAAGGCCTACCAGGATACCAAGCGGCGACATGGTGTTGTTGAGCACACAAAACATGAGGGGCAGAGTGGGCCAGCCTGGTGCCAGAAAACTGAAGCCACGCTATGTCGGTCCTTTCCGAGTTGAGTACATGGTGGGCAGAGCAGCAGTGAAGCTGGACCTGCCTGAGGAGTGGTCTCGGATCCATAACGTGTTTCATGTGTCCCTTGTGAAGCCTTACAGGACCTACGATGCCTCTGACCAGGTGCCTGGGCACGCAGGCCCACCCCCACTGCAGTGGCTAGATGGAGAGCCAGAGTACAAGGTGGAGAAGGTGGTGGATCACCGGCTGGCCAAGAGCCAAGGCAAGCGGGGTGACAAGCCCAAGAAGAGGCAGTTGGAGTTCCTGGTCAAGTGGCAGGGCCATGGGGACGAGCACAACACGTGGGAGTCCAGGTCACAGCTGGTGGGGTGCCAGGAGATGTTGACTGCCTACCTACAGAAGCTCGGTTTGGAGGCTCGGTTTGGAGGCGGTGGGCTGATGTGAGGAGGCCATGAAAGGAACTCAGACACCTAGCGCTAGTGTGGGCGCGAGTGACGGCACAATGTGCCTGAGCGGGGCAACACCACGGTGGTCAGCTGAGTGCAACTGAGCCAGGTGGGGGGGAATGTTACGTGACCATGCTGAGTAAAGTAGCATGCAGATCTGAGATCTCTACTCCCATGTGAGAAAGTGTTAGTGGTGAGGTGTTCTGAGGCTGGGTCCGATTCCCAGGTAGATGGACTACGCCCTGATCTACGATGGATACCTCAGAACACTATAGCCGCTAACGCAACAGTCCGGCTCAGGGCATCGGCCGGAACCACTGTTGCGTTAGCGGCTATAGTGTTCTGAGGTATCCATCGTAGATCAGGGCGTAGTCCATCTACCTGGGAATCGGACCCAGCCTCAGAACACCTCACCACTAACACTTTCTCACATGGGAGTAGAGATCTCAGATCTGCATGCTACTTTACTCAGCATGGTCACGTAACATTCCCCCCCACCTGGCTCAGTTGCACTCAGCTGACCACCGTGGTGTTGCCCCGCTCAGGCACATTGTGCCGTCACTCGCGCCCACACTAGCGCTAGGTGTCTGAGTTCCTTTCATGGCCTCCTCACATCAGCCCACCGCCTCCAAACCGAGCCTCCAAACCGAGCTTCTGTAGGTAGGCAGTCAACATCTCCTGGCACCCCACCAGCTGTGACCTGGACTCCCACGTGTTGTGCTCGTCCCCATGGCCCTGCCACTTGACCAGGAACTCCAACTGCCTCTTCTTGGGCTTGTCACCCCGCTTGCCTTGGCTCTTGGCCAGCCGGTGATCCACCACCTTCTCCACCTTGTACTCTGGCTCTCCATCTAGCCACTGCAGTGGGGGTGGGCCTGCGTGCCCAGGCACCTGGTCAGAGGCATCGTAGGTCCTGTAAGGCTTCACAAGGGACACATGAAACACGTTATGGATCCGAGACCACTCCTCAGGCAGGTCCAGCTTCACTGCTGCTCTGCCCACCATGTACTCAACTCGGAAAGGACCGACATAGCGTGGCTTCAGTTTTCTGGCACCAGGCTGGCCCACTCTGCCCCTCATGTTTTGTGTGCTCAACAACACCATGTCGCCAGGTTCAAACACCGCGTCACGCCGCTTGGTATCCTGGTAGGCCTTCATGCGCTTCTGCGCTCGGGCTAGGCATTGCCTGGCCTGCTCCACCGCCTGCCTCGCATTGGCCACGAACTCGTGCGCCTGCGGCACTCTCTGGGGCAGGTCCAGCAGCTCAGCCACTCGCGGATGGTAGCCGTAGTTTAGGTAGAAGGGCGTGCAACGGGTGGACTCCTGCTTGGCATTGTTGATGGCGAACTCGACGAGGGGTAAGTGTTCCGCCCAGTCCTTCTGGTCGGGCCTGATGTAATGCCTTAGCATCTCCTCTATCACCCGGTTCATGCGTTCCGTTTGACCATCGGTCTGGGGGTGGTAAGCACTCGACAGGTCCAGGTCCACCTGGAGCAGCGCCGCCAGCTCAACAAAGAACCTGTTGTTGTTCAGGTTAGGTCCCCTGTCGCTCACAATGCTGTCTAGCCAGCCGTGTAGGCGAAACACATTGTCGACAAAGAGCTTGGCATATTGTACCGCTGTCATGCGCTCCCAGGTCCTGGCCAAGTGCACCATCTTGGTCAGCCGGTCCACAATCACCAAGATTGAATCATGCTTGGCTGGTCCACTTGCAGGGAGCTTCACAATGAGGTCAAGCGACACGGAGCCCCAAGGCCTCAAGGGGATAGGCAGCGGCTGTAGCTTGCCGGCGGGCTTCTGGGCGCTGGACTTGTTTAGTTGGCACGAGTGGCAGGTGCGTACGTAGTGCTTGACAGCCTCTGACACACCCTGCCAGTCAAAATAGCGTGTTACTTGCTCAAGGGTCTTTGTCATGCCCAAGTGACCCGCAGACTTGGCATCGTGCATGGTGTGTATCACTCTCCTCCTCAGCTTCTCATCATTAGGCACCACCACCTGGCCACGCTCTGTTAGCCACAGCCCCTCCAGCCGGTGTAGCTTTGAGGTGAAGGCAGCCTCGTCAAACCGCTTGTCCGCCCCGTAGGCCTGCTTGACTGCTTGCAACAGCGTTGTGGGGTCTGACCCGTCACTGGCCTCTTGTTGCTCTGTGTCCTGCCGCAGGGTTTCCCCCCCACCTGGCTGCAGCCCTCTAGGCGTGCCGGCAGCCATGTCAGCAGGCGGGGTCAGCCTGCCAGCCTCATAGGCCCTCTCCCTAGCCACAACCTGCTCTCTCTCAGCCACCTTGCGGAGCTCAGCTGCTGTGCGGCGGGTGGTGGCAGCCAGCACTGCACCGTCATGTCCAGGCACCAGCAGTAGCACCGGGCAGCTCTCTGTGGCAAGCATGCTTAGCGCTGGGTTGCGGCTGATGGGATCAGCCACATTGTCCGCACCAGGATGGTATCTGATTTCATACTTGTAACGGGACAGCTCCTCCATCCACCGTGTCTGCCGCCTTGACAGGTTTGCTTGCGTTTGAAGGTAGATTAGGGGGTTGTGATCAGTTTGTATTGTAACATCCACAGCTCCATCCAGGTAGCACCTCCATTCCCTCACAGCCCTGATGATGGCTAGCAGCTCCTGGTCTCCTGTAGAGTACCTTGTTTCAGGTGGTGACAGCTTTTTGCTGGTGTAAGCTATGGGTCTGCCTTCTTGCAGCAGCACTGCTCCAGTGCCCACCAGCGACGCGTCAGTGCACACCACAAAGGGCTTTGTGAAGTCAGGCAGTGCCAACACAGGAGCAGAGCACAGGGCGTCTTTCAGGCCATTAAATGCTTTCAAATGTGCCCCCCCGAACTTTTGCCAGTCGAACTGTGCCGCAGCCGTCTTGCTGGTCAGGTCGGTCAGTGGCGCGGCGATAGCGCTGAAGTTAGGAATGAAGCGCCGAAAGTAGTTCGCCAACCCCAGAAAGGCCTGCAGATCCTTCAGGTTGCGCGGAACGTGCCACTCCCGGACCACTTTCACTTTTGCTGGGTCGACAGCAATGCCATGTTCGCCCACAATATGGCCGAGGAACGCCAGCTCTGTTTTGTTGAACTCGCATTTGGAGCGTTTGGCGTAGAGCTTGTGTTGTCTCATGAGCTCCAGCACCTCTTTCAGATGTCGCACATGCTCCTCAGCAGTATTGCTCATGACCAGGATGTCATCAATGTAAACCAGCACAGACTTGTTGATCAGAGGTCGAAACACGTTGTTCATGACTCGTTGGAAGGTAGCAGGAGCGTTTGTAAGCCCGAAGCACAGCACTTTAAACTGGAACTGCCCCATGGGCGTCAGGAATGCTGTCTTGGGCCGGTCCGCCTCTGTGATCCTGATTTGATGGTACCCGGATTGGAGATCAAGGGAGCTAAACACTTTCTTGCCAGCCAACCTGTCAAAGAGGTCATCAATCCTCGGCAGGGGATATCTGTCTTTCACCGTCAGTTTGTTTAGTGCTCTGTAGTCAATACACATCCTCAACGACCCGTCCTTCTTCTCCACAAACAGCACAGGGGCTCCATAGGGGCTACCGCTGGGCTCTATCAGCCCCCTGGCTTGCAGCTCTGACACCTGTCTCTTGACCTCAGCCTCCTCCCTGGGGCTCAGCTTGTAAGGCCGCTTGTATGGTGGCGGAGCATCAGACTCCATCCTGATGGTGTGCCCTACACCCCTGTCTGGGGGCAGACCTGGCGGCATGTCCTGGAACACATCAGAGTACTCATCTAGCACAGCCTGCAGCTCTGCATCTGTGACCAGCTCAGATCCATCCTTTCCACTGCTCTCCTTGCAGCCTGCCACTGCAGCAGCCAGGCTCCCCTTGTGCCAGCCCTCTGTGTCACTTTCACTGCCAGGCTGCACCAACAGCAGCAAGCTGCGGCATCCCTTGCGAAGCAGCCTCGCCGTCTGTCCCACGCTGAGCGGTTCCGCTGGCTCGACTAGCCCTCCTGAGGCTACGGCAGCCTGAGCTACGGCTTCAAACGATGGCAGGTGTTTTGGGCGAAGTGCAAGCAAGTTCACCGGTTTGCCCTCAGGCGACAATAACGTGCACACCCCGTGCTTCGGTTTCATCACCACGTCGTTGGCGAACAGCCAGTCCGATCCCAGGATTAAGTCGACACCCTCAATTACTCTGGGCATGACTCTGGCCATTACGATGGTCTTGCTCTTCTGAATCTCCAGCAGGCCTGTCCTCTTCTCATTCAGCACCACACGCTCATTGTTGGCAGTCAATACTGGTGTTGGCCTCATGGCTTCCTTTTCCAACGTAGCATCAGATGGGTCTATCTTGTGCTTTTGCAGCCACTGATCACTGATGATGCTGAAGGTAGCGCCAGTGTCCATCATAATCTGGCATGTCCTGCCTCCAAAGCGGCCCACATACATGAAGGGTAGCTGTAGCGTCTCAGCCTTGTCATTGAGAGTCCCATTCGGTGCGGTAGCCAAGATGAGCTTCTTACATGTTGACCTCTCATCAAACACAGGTATAGGCTCATACAAAGGCGGTCCTGGCAGGTCGGCACCACGTTCCCACCAGGCAACTCCCTATTGACCCTCATTGTAGTCACCACGGCCACCACGGTTCCACCGCTTGTTAGCACAGTCCTTGGCGAAGTGCCCTTGCCCTCCACACTCATAGCACGTCTCACGGTCCTGGCTGGACCCTTTGTGCCTCTTGGCACTGTCCCGGTCGTCAACGAATGTCACATGACGTGCATCCCTGCTGGGACTGCGGCCTCTGTGCCCTCGACCCTCATCACGGCGTCGCAGGTCCGCCGGCTGGAACCGGTCCAGTCGCTCATTCAAACGACCCTGCAAGGTGCGCCCACCATCAGCAGAACGGCTTCTTGAGCGCCCATTGCTCCTTCCACTGAAGCTGCGTCCTCGTCCCGCAAACACGGCCACTCCGGGCCCTCCATCAAACCCATCGTCGTCAGTCAGGGATGAAGCCAATGGTGCAGTGACAGCACGCACAGAAGTTTTGGCAGCTCGCGCAGCAACATCACGCCCACGTGCAAAAGCAAGCAGCGCATCCAGCGATTCCCATCGCTTCCCATCAGGCATAGTCGCACACTCTCGCTTCAGCTCAGGTTTCAGGCCAGCGATGAAGTACATACACAGGAGGTCCTGGGGCAAACGATGCAAGCGCATGGACATCAGCGAAAACTGCAGACAGTAACTCATCAACTCCGCTCCCTTCTGGTGATACTCCCGATCCACCAGCTTCTGCATCAGATCCGCCTCATTATTCTGATTGGTGCACCCAGTGGCCCTCCTAAGCCACGCTTCTAGCTCCGCATCAGTAAGATCTTTGCCTTGCTGCCTGTAGCTGCTCACCAGCTGTACCACAGCAGCTTTCAGATCACCACTCAGGGCCTGCAGCACTCCCGCCACCAATGGCTGCTGCGTTGCACGGCACCACTGGCCCACAAGCCAAAAGTAAGACTCAAAGTCCCTGTTTCGCAGCACATCATCAATCTTCCAAGCCTCAGGCAGGCTCACGTTCGTTCTGACCACATGCTGTGCCGCTGGTGCTCCTGGCAGCGACCGACCACTTGCGTCTCCCAGGCCAGCTCCGCCAAGGTTTGCAAGTGCGCCATGCTGGCTTGCACCACCTCCGGCCGCGCTTCCAGAATGTGCCTCTCGGCGCTCAATCGCCTCACGCCCACTACTTCCTGGGCCACCACTACGCTTCCCTCGCTCGCGGGACTCTTGCAACTCCCGCTCTTTCTCGGCCAACTGAGCTTGCAAGGCCTCCACAGTTTTTTGCAAGTCCTCCGGACTATTGCCCCTTTCCATCGCCGCTCCCGCAGAATCTCCCTCAGCCGACTGGGTCATTGTACCGCACAAAGGTCTTCCGCACGCAGGCTCACTAGCCACACAGGCTCTCAGCTCTCACAGGCTCACTAGCCACTCAGCGTCCGCACTCCGCCGTCGCCTCGCGACTTTTACAAACACTGGCGCACTACACTGGCGCACTACAGTCGCTTCAATACAACCGTGCTTCCACACGCCAACCAGGACGCTCTCTGTCGCTCGGCTCAAACACACCCAGTCCGGCTCAGGGCATCGGCCGGAACCACTGTTGCGTTAGCGGCTATAGTGTTCTGAGGTATCCATCGTAGATCAGGGCGTAGTCCATCTACCTGGGAATCGGACCCAGCCTCAGAACACCTCACCACTAACACTTTCTCACATGGGAGTAGAGATCTCAGATCCGCATGCTACTTTACTCAGCATGGTCACGTAACACTGGTGGTCAGATTACGCGGACTAAACCGCCAATGCCAATGTGATAAACGCTATCGAAAACGGTGCAGTATTGAGCGAGAATTTGCATGCATGTTACCAACCCCATGTTGGGGGCGCCTGACTGGAGGGCAATGCCACAGCTCGACCATTCGGACTTACAGCATGCTACTTACTAGGTTAAGCTCCTCTAGGACAATGTTACAAACGCTCATACTCAGATAAGCCATACTCTCACTTTGGTCTGTGACCCTTAACTCCCTTAGCCAATCTCAGGGCCAGAGCCATGCAGTCAGTCACACAACTCCACACCACGACAGAGTTTGGACTCGGCTCCTCTGAGAGTTACACTCCCCTACATGCCATCCACCTGCGTGCAAAGTTTCATAGCTCAACTGCCACCCCACAGCCCCGTGGCCTTATTTCTGCCTGGTGACCATGATGTAACTTTGAAGATGTCAAACTCATAGAGGCCTGTGTTGTTGGTTTTGCGGTTTGTTTCAAGAGATCCGCCAATGAGTAAGGAACAACAATTCTATGTCGCTTTTCCTCTAGGTGCAACGGGTGCAACACAGTAAAGGGCACAGTGGAGGGGGGGGGGGGTGTACCCCGGTGCTACCTTCGTGTGCGCCGACCCAAATGATGTGTTCGGCGAGAAGCGAAGATAGATTATGCTTCACCGGCCCCGTCTAGGTGCCCTGCGCGCCCGGCAGGCATCGCGTTGGGTGTCAGCCGGACATTCCATTTGTGCACAACCAGCTCACTACGCAAGGTAGATGGGTTCCCTGCGATGTGGCTCACCGTGCCAAGGAGACCCGTCTCGCCGCTGTGATTTGTTCGCGGGCACATGTAGCAGTACACGAGCAAAAACTCCAATGGCTAGCGCTGATGGTCAGATTACGCGGACTAACTCGTGGCTGCCAATGTGCTAAACGCTATTGAAAACGGTGCAGTATTGAGAGAGAATCTGCATGAACATTACCAACCCCATGTTGGGGCCGCCTGAGTGTCATGTCATGTGGAATATGCTCATGTCATGCACATGTGTAGGGTTGGGTCTGTGCTTACCTGGTGATGTTGTTGATGCTTGTTAAGCACATCAGGCCCCGGACTTGGGAACGCTTTGCCATGTTTTTCACTGGCCGCAGCCACCTGCATGGACACATGGGGCAATGCACATTTGTAAGATGTCTCATCTTGACCCTAGCTAGTCACCTTGACTCCACCACCGCCCAACACTGCCAACAATCCCCTATCCTCAACCCTCTCACCTGAAGGACTCAGGCGGCGTGTCAAGGAGGGTCTCACTGGGGGTGTTGTCGGCTGAGCTGACCCGGCTGGTGCGGAACTCATCCACCAGCACCACACGCTCTGGCCTGAACTGCTTCACTGCCTCCTTCCGCATCTGGCTGACAGGGACACCCCTGCAGCCAATGGTGCCAGTGCCGTTGAAGCCAGCTGCCCCATAGGCCAGGGCCAGGATGCGGTCCGGCCACAGCTTCTTTGCCTGCTTGTTGACTTGCAGCCACATATAGCAAGACGCATTGGCACACATGTGTAAGGTCAGGTATAGCAGCAGCAACAGAGGCAGCAACAACAGCAGCTGGCCAGGTGAGCTGACTGTGGTTGGCTGCTGCCTAGCTCGTGGAGTAGGGTTAGTGGGCCTTACCTTGGCCCAAAACGAAGCCACCACGCGCATCTCGCCACAATACAGCCTGAACTTTGCGTTGGCCCAGCGCTTCTTTGAGACCTCTGCCCACATGGCGTCGTACGTCGCCAGGACTGTGTCCACGAACCGCCGGTACGAGGCCAGCGAGCTGGGCTTGCTGCTGACCCGCGACAGGGCTGTGAGCTGCGGCTTCACCGTGGCCAGCCACGTCTTGGTCGCCTGGGTCTGCCGCGTGATGCCACTGTCCCGGTAGTATTGACCGGCTGTCAGCGTCCAGTGCCGCACGGACACCACTGAGCCGTCTCCCAGTAGCAAGATGAATAGCGGTAGTGACTTAGTGGGCAGTTAGCATTTGCAGGAGCTGAGGGGGGGGGGGGTGCGGGCACCCCCAACTGACAGGAAACTGCAGACGTGGCACGCTTGTGAGGCCCAGGTGCACCTAGCATGCTACCCGCAGCCAGAACAAACTGCAGCTAGTTCCAGCTGTAGCCGAGGTGTTGTCTTTGCAAGATACGCCGGCAGAAGGGAGAAGCGGCTTGCTGGGCTGAGAACAAAGGTGTTCAGCTACAGAGCAGTGCAACATAGGTGTCACAACCATGAGCGTGAGTGTGCGGAATGCGTGACATGGATCAGCCATGCAAGCATGATAGGTGGTTGTATCTTTTTTGAGCCACAGCGAGGCATGCAGTCATCGCTTCGACCGCCCGCGCCGCATAGGCTGCTCTACATGAGCATGCGCGTCGGAAGCAGCAGTCGGATCGGAAAGCGGATGCGGCAATGTGGCAATGAGCCCACCTCCCCCCCTTACCTAGAGGGCAATGCCACAGCTCGACCATTCGGACTTACAGCATGCTACTTACTAGGTTAAGCTCCTCTAGGACAATGTTACAAACGCTCATACTCAGATAAGCCATACTCTCACTTTGGTCTGTGACCCTTAACTCCCTTAGCCAATCTCAGGGCCAGAGCCATGCAGTCAGTCACACAACTCCACACCACGACAGAGTTTGGACTCGGCTCCTCTGAGAGTTACACTCCCCTACATGCCATCCACCTGCGTGCAAATTTTCATAGCTCAACTGCCACCCCACAGTGGTGCTCTGGGAGGGGTGGGCTGGGAGGGGTGGGCTAGGAGGGGGTGGGCTTGGGGAGGGGGCGATGCCTCAGGAGTCACTACGCTAGGTAGATGGGGGTCTCAGCGATGTGGCTCACCGTGCCAAGGAGACCCGTCTCGCCGCTGTGATTTGTTCGCGGGCACATGTGGCAGTACGCGAGCAAAGACTCCAATGGCTAGCGCTGGTGGTCAGATTACGCGGACTAAACCGCCAATGCCAATGTGATAAACGCTATCGAAAACGGTGCAGTATTGAGCGAGAATTTGCATGCATGTTACCAACCCCATGTTGGGGGCGCCTGACTGGAGGGCAATGCCACAGCTCGACCATTCGGACTTACAGCATGCTACTTACTAGGTTAAGCTCCTCTAGGACAATGTTACAAACGCTCATACTCAGATAAGCCATACTCTCACTTTGGTCTGTGACCCTTAACTCCCTTAGCCAATCTCAGGGCCAGAGCCATGCAGTCAGTCACACAACTCCACACCACGACAGAGTTTGGACTCGGCTCCTCTGAGAGTTACACTCCCCTACATGCCATCCACCTGCGTGCAAAGTTTCATAGCTCAACTGCCACCCCACAGCCCCGTGGCCTTATTTCTGCCTGGTGACCATGATGTAACTTTGAAGATGTCAAACTCATAGAGGCCTGTGTTGTTGGTTTTGCGGTTTGTTTCAAGAGATCCGCCAATGAGTAAGGAACAACAATTCTATGTCGCTTTTCCTCTAGGTGCAACGGGTGCAACACAGTAAAGGGCACAGTGGAGGGGGGGGGGGGTGTACCCCGGTGCTACCTTCGTGTGCGCCGACCCAAATGATGTGTTCGGCGAGAAGCGAAGATAGATTATGCTTCACCGGCCCCGTCTAGGTGCCCTGCGCGCCCGGCAGGCATCGCGTTGGGTGTCAGCCGGACATTCCATTTGTGCACAACCAGCTCACTACGCAAGGTAGATGGGTTCCCTGCGATGTGGCTCACCGTGCCAAGGAGACCCGTCTCGCCGCTGTGATTTGTTCGCGGGCACATGTAGCAGTACACGAGCAAAAACTCCAATGGCTAGCGCTGATGGTCAGATTACGCGGACTAACTCGTGGCTGCCAATGTGCTAAACGCTATTGAAAACGGTGCAGTATTGAGAGAGAATCTGCATGAACATTACCAACCCCATGTTGGGGCCGCCTGAGTGTCATGTCATGTGGAATATGCTCATGTCATGCACATGTGTAGGGTTGGGTCTGTGCTTACCTGGTGATGTTGTTGATGCTTGTTAAGCACATCAGGCCCCGGACTTGGGAACGCTTTGCCATGTTTTTCACTGGCCGCAGCCACCTGCATGGACACATGGGGCAATGCACATTTGTAAGATGTCTCATCTTGACCCTAGCTAGTCACCTTGACTCCACCACCGCCCAACACTGCCAACAATCCCCTATCCTCAACCCTCTCACCTGAAGGACTCAGGCGGCGTGTCAAGGAGGGTCTCACTGGGGGTGTTGTCGGCTGAGCTGACCCGGCTGGTGCGGAACTCATCCACCAGCACCACACGCTCTGGCCTGAACTGCTTCACTGCCTCCTTCCGCATCTGGCTGACAGGGACACCCCTGCAGCCAATGGTGCCAGTGCCGTTGAAGCCAGCTGCCCCATAGGCCAGGGCCAGGATGCGGTCCGGCCACAGCTTCTTTGCCTGCTTGTTGACTTGCAGCCACATATAGCAAGACGCATTGGCACACATGTGTAAGGTCAGGTATAGCAGCAGCAACAGAGGCAGCAACAGCAGCAGCTGGCCAGGTGAGCTGACTGTGGTTGGCTGCTGCCTAGCTCGTGGAGTAGGGTTATTGGGCCTTACCTTGGCCCAAAACGAAGCCACCACGCGCATCTTGCCACAATACAGCCTGAACTTTGCGTTGGCCCAGCGCTTCTTTGAGACCTCTGCCCACATGGCGTCGTACGTCGCCAGGACTGTGTCCGCGAACCGCCGGTACGAGGCCAGCGAGCTGGGCTTGCTGCTGACCCGCGACAGGGCTGTGAGCTGCGGCTTCACCGTGGCCAGCCACGTCTTGGTCGCCTGGGTCTGCCGCGTGATGCCACTGTCCCGGTAGTATTGACCGGCTGTCAGCGTCCAGTGCCGCACGGACACCCCTGAGCCGTCTCCCAGTAGCAAGATGAATAGCGGTAGTGACTTAGTGGGCAGTTAGCATTTGCAGGAGCTGAGGGGGGGGGGGGTGCGGGCACCCCCAACTGACAGGAAACTGCAGACGTGGCACGCTTGTGAGGCCCAGGTGCACCTAGCATGCTACCCGCAGCCAGAACAAACTGCAGCTAGTTCCAGCTGTAGCCGAGGTGTTGTCTTTGCAAGATACGCCGGCAGAAGGGAGAAGCGGCTTGCTGGGCTGAGAACAAAGGTGTTCAGCTACAGAGCAGTGCAACATAGGTGTCACAACCATGAGCGTGAGTGTGCGGAATGCGTGACATGGATCAGCCATGCAAGCATGATAGGTGGTTGTATCTTTTTTGAGCCACAGCGAGGCATGCAGTCATCGCTTCGACCGCCCGCGCCGCATAGGCTGCTCTACATGAGCATGCGCGTCGGAAGCAGCAGTCGGATCGGAAAGCGGATGCGGCAATGTGGCAATGAGCCCACCTCCCCCCCTTACCTAGAGGGCAATGCCACAGCTCGACCATTCGGACTTACAGCATGCTACTTACTAGGTTAAGCTCCTCTAGGACAATGTTACAAACGCTCATACTCAGATAAGCCATACTCTCACTTTGGTCTGTGACCCTTAACTCCCTTAGCCAATCTCAGGGCCAGAGCCATGCAGTCAGTCACACAACTCCACACCACGACAGAGTTTGGACTCGGCTCCTCTGAGAGTTACACTCCCCTACATGCCATCCACCTGCGTGCAAATTTTCATAGCTCAACTGCCACCCCACAGTGGTGCTCTGGGAGGGGTGGGCTGGGAGGGGTGGGCTAGGAGGGGGTGGGCTTGGGGAGGGGGCGATGCCTCAGGAGTCACTACGCTAGGTAGATGGGGGTCTCAGCGATGTGGCTCACCGTGCCAAGGAGACCCGTCTCGCCGCTGTGATTTGTTCGCGGGCACATGTGGCAGTACGCGAGCAAAGACTCCAATGGCTAGCGCTGGTGGTCAGATTACGCGGACTAAACCGCCAATGCCAATGTGATAAACGCTATCGAAAACGGTGCAGTATTGAGCGAGAATTTGCATGCATGTTACCAACCCCATGTTGGGGGCGCCTGACTGGAGGGCAATGCCACAGCTCGACCATTCGGACTTACAGCATGCTACTTACTAGGTTAAGCTCCTCTAGGACAATGTTACAAACGCTCATACTCAGATAAGCCATACTCTCACTTTGGTCTGTGACCCTTAACTCCCTTAGCCAATCTCAGGGCCAGAGCCATGCAGTCAGTCACACAACTCCACACCACGACAGAGTTTGGACTCGGCTCCTCTGAGAGTTACACTCCCCTACATGCCATCCACCTGCGTGCAAAGTTTCATAGCTCAACTGCCACCCCACAGCCCCGTGGCCTTATTTCTGCCTGGTGACCATGATGTAACTTTGAAGATGTCAAACTCATAGAGGCCTGTGTTGTTGGTTTTGCGGTTTGTTTCAAGAGATCCGCCAATGAGTAAGGAACAACAATTCTATGTCGCTTTTCCTCTAGGTGCAACGGGTGCAACACAGTAAAGGGCACAGTGGAGGGGGGGGGGGGTGTACCCCGGTGCTACCTTCGTGTGCGCCGACCCAAATGATGTGTTCGGCGAGAAGCGAAGATAGATTATGCTTCACCGGCCCCGTCTAGGTGCCCTGCGCGCCCGGCAGGCATCGCGTTGGGTGTCAGCCGGACATTCCATTTGTGCACAACCAGCTCACTACGCAAGGTAGATGGGTTCCCTGCGATGTGGCTCACCGTGCCAAGGAGACCCGTCTCGCCGCTGTGATTTGTTCGCGGGCACATGTAGCAGTACACGAGCAAAAACTCCAATGGCTAGCGCTGATGGTCAGATTACGCGGACTAACTCGTGGCTGCCAATGTGCTAAACGCTATTGAAAACGGTGCAGTATTGAGAGAGAATCTGCATGAACATTACCAACCCCATGTTGGGGCCGCCTGAGTGTCATGTCATGTGGAATATGCTCATGTCATGCACATGTGTAGGGTTGGGTCTGTGCTTACCTGGTGATGTTGTTGATGCTTGTTAAGCACATCAGGCCCCGGACTTGGGAACGCTTTGCCATGTTTTTCACTGGCCGCAGCCACCTGCATGGACACATGGGGCAATGCACATTTGTAAGATGTCTCATCTTGACCCTAGCTAGTCACCTTGACTCCACCACCGCCCAACACTGCCAACAATCCCCTATCCTCAACCCTCTCACCTGAAGGACTCAGGCGGCGTGTCAAGGAGGGTCTCACTGGGGGTGTTGTCGGCTGAGCTGACCCGGCTGGTGCGGAACTCATCCACCAGCACCACACGCTCTGGCCTGAACTGCTTCACTGCCTCCTTCCGCATCTGGCTGACAGGGACACCCCTGCAGCCAATGGTGCCAGTGCCGTTGAAGCCAGCTGCCCCATAGGCCAGGGCCAGGATGCGGTCCGGCCACAGCTTCTTTGCCTGCTTGTTGACTTGCAGCCACATATAGCAAGACGCATTGGCACACATGTGTAAGGTCAGGTATAGCAGCAGCAACAGAGGCAGCAACAACAGCAGCTGGCCAGGTGAGCTGACTGTGGTTGGCTGCTGCCTAGCTCGTGGAGTAGGGTTAGTGGGCCTTACCTTGGCCCAAAACGAAGCCACCACGCGCATCTCGCCACAATACAGCCTGAACTTTGCGTTGGCCCAGCGCTTCTTTGAGACCTCTGCCCACATGGCGTCGTACGTCGCCAGGACTGTGTCCACGAACCGCCGGTACGAGGCCAGCGAGCTGGGCTTGCTGCTGACCCGCGACAGGGCTGTGAGCTGCGGCTTCACCGTGGCCAGCCACGTCTTGGTCGCCTGGGTCTGCCGCGTGATGCCACTGTCCCGGTAGTATTGACCGGCTGTCAGCGTCCAGTGCCGCACGGACACCCCTGAGCCGTCTCCCAGTAGCAAGATGAATAGCGGTAGTGACTTAGTGGGCAGTTAGCATTTGCAGGAGCTGAGGGGTGGGGTGTGCGGGCACCCCCAACTGACAGGAAACTGCAGACGTGGCACGCTTGTGAGGCCCAGGTGCACCTAGCATGCTACCCGCAGCCAGAACAAACTGCAGCTAGTTCCAGCTGTAGCCGAGGTGTTGTCTTTGCAAGATACGCCGGCAGAAGGGAGAAGCGGCTTGCTGGGCTGAGAACAAAGGTGTTCAGCTACAGAGCAGTGCAACATAGGTGTCACAACCATGAGCGTGAGTGTGCGGAATGCGTGACATGGATCAGCCATGCAAGCATGATAGGTGGTTGTATCTCGGAGAGGGTGGTTGGTGGACGATGGTTGCTGAGACCTGGCTACTGTGGATGGGGTCGGGGTCGGGGTCGGGGTCGGGGTCGGGGTCGGGGTCGGGGTCGGGATCGGGGTCGGGATCGGGGTCGGGGTCGGGGTCGGGGTCGGGGTCGGGGTCGGGGTCGGGGTCGGGGTCGGGGTCGGGGTCGGGGTCGGGGCCGGGGCCGGGGTCGGGGTCGGGGTCGGGGTCGGGGTCGGGGTCGGGGTCGGGGTCGGGGTCGGGGTCGGGGTCGGGGTCGGGGTCGGGGTCGGGGTCGGGGTCGGGGTCGGGGTCGGGGTCGGGGTCGGGGTCGGGGTCGGGGTCGGGGTCGGGGTCGGGGTCGGGGTCGGGGTCGGGGTCGGGGTCGGGGTCGGGGTCGGGGTCGGGGTCGGGGTCGGGGTCGGGGTCGGGGTCGGGGTCGGGGTCGGGGTCGGGGTCGGGGTAGGAGTGTGCAGAACCCCATGGGGCGGTGGGGGCGTATCCAGGTCTTTAGGGAGGACGGGGCCCCTCTCCAGCAAGGCGCCGAGGGACCTGCAGGTCCCCAACCTCCTCCTCCACCTCCTCCTGATCCCCCCTCAGCCCCCCCCCCTTCACCTCTACCACCCTGCTCACCTTCCCCACCTGCCCAGCCCACCCTTCAGCATGCTCCAGCCGTTGGGCCTATGGCGGACGCCTCAGGAGCCACGAGCGCTTCTTTGCATGCCGGAGAGGCCGCGGCTCCTACCCTGCTCACCCAGGCGAGTGTTGAGGGGTTACCTGGCTGGACCTGCTTTGTCCCTTCCACCACCTCCCAGCCCCCTCCTGGCACCGGCGCTGCTGCTGGCCTCCTAGCACGAAAGGAAACAGATGGCTTGGGGGCATCTGCTCCACAGCTGCCAGGGCGGCGGCAGCAACAGCAGGTACACCCTCTTCCCCCTGACACTACAGTTGTTGCTACCCCCACCCAGCACGCCCCAGTAGGGGGTAGCACTGCTGTGGTGCTCGAGGGAATGCAGCCAAAGGGTAGCCTGCAGTTGCCGTTTGGGTCCGTTGAGGGCGTGGCGGCTCCCCGGCCTGCCACACCTGCTGCCCCCCCCACCCAGCTCACCCCAGTAGTGGGTGGCCCTGGAGTGAGTGTTGCAGGCACCCAGCCTGAGCGTGCCCAGCTGCTGCAGCCTCTGCCCGACAAGGGCGTCATGGGCCCCGCGCCAGCCACACCTGCTGCCCTTCCCACCCAGCTCACCCCAGTAGTGGGTGGCCCTGCAGTGTGTGTTGCAGGCACCCAGCCTGAGCGTGCCCAGCTGCTGCAGCCTCTGCCCGGCAAGGGCGTCATGGGCCCCGCGCCAGCCACACCTGCTGCCCCTCCCACCCAGCTCACCCCAGTAGTGGGTGGCCCTGCAGTGTGTGTTGCAGGCATCCAGCCTGAGCGTGACCAGCTGCTGCAGCCTCTGCCCGACAAGGGCGTCATGGGCCCCGCGCCAGCCACACCTGCTGCCCCTCCCACCCAGCTCACCCCAGTAGTGGGTGGCCCTGCAGTGTGTGTTGCAGGCATCCAGCCTGAGCGTGCCCAGCTGCTGCAGCCTCTGCCCGACAAGGGCGTCATGGGTCCCGCGCCAGCCACACCTGCTGCCCCTCCCACCCAGCTCACCCTAGCAGTGGGTGGCCCTGCAGTGTGTGTTGCAGGCATCCAGCCTGAGCGTGCCCAGCTGCTGCAGCCTCTGCCCGACAAGGGCGTCATGGGCCCCGCGCCAGCCACACCTGCTGCCCCTCCTACCCAGCTCACCCCAGTAGTGGGTGGCCCTGCAGTGTGTGTTGCAGGCATCCAGCCTGAGCGTGCCCAGCTGCTGCAGCCTCTGCCCGACAAGGGCGTCATGGGTCCCGCGCCAGCCACACCTGCTGCCCCTCCCACCCAGCTCACCCTAGCAGTGGGTGGCCCTGCAGTGTGTGTTGCAGGCATCCAGCCTGAGCGTGCCCAGCTGCTGCAGCCTCTGCCCGACAAGGGCGTCATGGGCCCCGCGCCAGCCACACCTGCTGCCCCTCCCACCCAGCTCACCCTAGCAGTGGGTGGCCCTGCAGTGTGTGTTGCAGGCATCCAGCCTGAGCGTGCCCAGCTGCTGCAGCCTCTGCCCGACAAGGGCGTCATGGGCCCCGCGCCAGCCACACCTGCTGCCCCTCCTACCCAGCTCACCCCAGTAGTGGGTGGCCCTGCAGTGTGTGATGCAGGCACCCAGCCTGAGCGTGCCCAGCTGCTGCAGCCTCTGCCCGGCAAGGGCGTCATGGGCCCCGCGCCAGCCACACCTGCTGCCCCTCCCACCCAGCTCACCCCAGTAGTGGGTGGCCCTGCAGTGTGTGTTGCAGGCATCCAGCCTGAGCGTGCCCAGCTGCTGCAGCCTCTGCCCGACAAGGGCGTCATGGGTCCCGCGCCAGCCACACCTGCTGCCCCTCCCACCCAGCTCACCCCAGTAGTGGGTGGCCCTGCAGTGTGTGTTGCAGGCATCCAGCCTGAGCGTGCCCAGCTGCCGCAGCCTCTGCCCGACAAGGGCGTCATGGGCCCCGCGCCAGCCACACCTGCTGCCCCTCCCACCCAGCTCACCCCAGTAGTGGGTGGCCCTGCAGTGTGTGTTGCAGGCATCCAGCCTGAGCGTGCCCAGCTGCTGCAGCCTCTGCCCGACAAGGGCGTCATGGGTCCCGCGCCAGCCACACCTGCTGCCCCTCCCACCCAGCTCACCCTAGCAGTGGGTGGCCCTGCAGTGTGTGTTGCAGGCATCCAGCCTGAGCGTGCCCAGCTGCTGCAGCCTCTGCCCGACAAGGGCGTCATGGGCCCCGCGCCAGCCACACCTGCTGCCCCTCCCACCCAGCTCACCCCAGTAGTGGGTGGCCCTGCAGTGAGTGTTGCAGGCATCCAGCCTGAGCGTGCCCAGCTGCTGCAGCCTCTGCCCGACAAGGGCGTCATGGGTCCCGCGCCAGCCACACCTGCTGCCCCTCCCACCCAGCTCACCCTAGCAGTGGGTGGCCCAGCAGTGTGTGTTGCAGGCATCCAGCCTGAGCGTGCCCAGCTGCTGCAGCCTCTGCCCGACAAGGGCGTCATGGGCCCCGCGCCAGCCACACCTGCTGCCCCTTCCACCCAGCTCACCCCAGCAGGGAGTGGCACTGCAGGGTTTGCTGCAGCTATGCTGCTACCTCTGCCCGATGCGACATCAGAGGATGACTCACCGGCAGTTTCCCTACGCCCTCGGTATACCCGCCTTGCCAAGGGTGGTACCAAGGTGATTCACCCAGCCACAGCTTCCGCCAAGCCTCAGCAGCTTCAAGCCCTGGCTCCAGGCCCTATCTTCAAGCCCTCCCGCTTTGACTCTTCGTGGGGTCCGTCTCGCTCGTTGACCACGCAACGTACACCCAACACCGACCTCTGCACCGACCATCCGCCAGTAAGTAGGAGGGGGGGAGCGGCGGGTCCTTTTCTTGCAGGGTCCAGTCAGTCGCCGCTGGGCCCCCCCGCCCTGCCGATCACGGCCACCCCCACCCAGCACGCCCCAGCAGGGGGTGGCATGGCGGGTTACGAGGGGGGGAAGGGGGGTCAGGGTAGCCAGGCTCGGGAGCAGCTGGTTGGCAAGGCAGGCCAGGACTCCCCCTCAGCGCCGGTCACGGCCACCCCCACCCAGCTTGCCCCAGCAGGGGGTGGCATGGCGGGTGACGAGGGGGGGAAGGGGGGTCAGGGTAGCCAGGCTCGGGAGCAGCTGGTTGGCCAAGCAGGCCAGGGCTCCCCCTCAGCGCCGGTCATGGCCACCCCCACCCAGCTCGCCCCAGCAGGGGGTGGCATGGCGGGGTACGAGGGAGGAAAGGAGTTCAAGGGTGCCCTTGCGCAGCAGCAACAGCGGGCCAACCTTTTTGGGCACCCAAGAGTTCATGCACCGCTGGCCTTCGTTCCTAGGACAGTTGGCAAGGAGACCTGCGCTTTTACTAGGTTGGGCAGGAGGGCTAGTCAGTGGGTAGAGGAAAGGGCTGGTGCAGCCTCAGGCACAGCAGCGCGGGTGTTGGCGGGGACAGAACAGCTGGCGATGGTTCCTGCAGTTGGGTTCTCTGTGGTTGCGGGCACTGCTACCCCAGTTGACATGGATGTGGCTCGTCTCCCTCCCTCACCTTCCAACGTGCTCAGCTCCCCCACCCTGCGACCCTCATTGGGCGGGCCCCCCACTCAACGCCCCATCGTCAAGGGCACAACCGTCCTGCGGATGGAGAGGTTTGTCCGGGGTGCAGCTAGGACGCTCCAGGACCTAGTTGACCGGGCTCGCCGGCCCAGGGATCCGTGCCAGCTAGCCCACGGAGCTGGTACAACGCAGCCCACCCCAGCCCCGCTACCTGCTCATCTCTGCCCTCCCCTTATGGCCATCAGTCCACCCACGGAGGCACCACAGATGGTCAGGTACGGGGTCATGGACTGTGACAGCTCAGAGGACAGTGACCTACCTATCTCCCCTCCTCGTGTCCGCTATGGGGTGCTCTCAGATTTGGAGTCCGAGGATGGTAGCTTGGGGCCTGAGCAGCACGCCGGGCAGGCCGGGCAGCGCCGTTATCCCTCCCCTCTCATGCCAGGGGCGTGCTCCTCCGCAGGCCAGGGGGCAGCTGGGTACAGTGCGAGGAAGAGGTCTCGGCCAGCGCGTCAAGGGGCTAGGGTGCCAGAGGTTTTAGGGGGGGATGGTCAGGGGGGAGGCCAAGGTGCCCAGCAGGGAGGCCTACAGGGGGGCCAGCATGGGCGCCAGCGGGGGAGTAGGGAAGGGGGAGGTCAGGGGGGTCTACAGGGGTGGCCTGGGTTGGGAGCAGGTTGGTTGGTGGGTCCAGGAGTAGGTAGGAGGGTTAGGGAGGCTCGCTCGGCCGAAGGAGCGCCAGCGGGGCCAGTGGCGGTGTCAGCTGTAGGCTTGGGCCAAGAGGCCGGCGTGGGGCACGAGTTAGGGCGGGAGCGGAGGTTGGACCTCTACCTTCCCCTACCACCTCGTCCGCCTTTAGCTCTTCCAGGCACAGCCCGTCACGCCGTCCCCTCTCCCTGCCGTAAGAAAGCGGTTTGCGTCGAGACGCCACTCCCACCCCCTCCCCCTCAGGGCTCGCACGCTCTGTTCAGTTCACGCGTAGCCCGCGCGGGGGCCCACCAAGTTTAGCCATGCAGCGTCCGGGTGTGGCTGCCAGTTTCCAGGCAGTCACCCTCAACGTCAGGGGCCTAGCTCAGCCCCACAAGCTCCAGGCCCTGCTGGATTGGGCTGCCAGCAGCACCGCACAGGTTTTCTTTTTCCAAGAGTGCCACCAGGCGGAGTGCCTGTGGCAGTGGGCAGAGGCAGCCACAGGTGCCAAGCCGGGGTGGCGGGGCCAATGGTTCTACAGCCCAGGCACCGGCCACTCCCAGGGCTGCCTGGTCCTAGTCAAGCCCTCCACCTTCCTGCAGGGCTGCACACTGGTGCAGTTGCAGGTAGACGGGGCACAGGGGAGGGTGGTGAGGGTAGATGCAGAGTTAGCGGGCAGGCCAGCATCGTTGGTGTGTGTGTACGCCCCAGCCCAGCCAGCACAGCGGGCTGCTTTCTTCGGGGCCAGCCTGCCTGCTTGCCTCCCTCACGCCACAGAGCGCCGCATGCTCTTCTTGGGAGGGGATTTCAACTGCATCCTCTCCCCGGACGACAAGGTGGGCACACCCGTGGGGGCGACCAGCCAGCACGCGGAGGACTGGGTGGGTAGCAGGGGAGTGGGGGCGGAGCAGCTGGAGCGGTTGGTGGAGGAGAGGGGCTTAGTGGATGCCTGGCGTCGTTTGCGCCCCACCTCCCGCGACCTCACGCACCTCAGCAACCGCTGGCAGACAGGGGCCCGCCTTGACCGCTGGTACGTCTCAGCCTCCGTGGCGGAGTGGCAGTTGGACAGCTCCATCCAGGGCCTCAAGCCGGTCTCCACCGATCACTTCCCAGTGTCCGTGGTCTTGTACCCTCCAGACCTGCCTCTCACAGCCCGCGCCCCGTGGCAGCTACACCCCGCCCACCTCGATAACCCAGCCCTTCTCGACGGCCTGGCGGGCTTCCTAAGTCTGGAAGCCGCTCACCACGCAGCCCAGCTTGCCAGCTCCCAGGGGCCGCAGCGGCGTGACGTCCATCGGGCTAGGTGGGCGCATGTGAAGCAAGGCCTCGCTCTCTATGCCCAGCGCTCCATCAGAGCGCAACGCAGGGAGCAGCTGGATCTGCAACACCGCAGGGAGAAGGCAGCCACCGCAGCGAGGGCTCATGTGGTGTCACAACTTCGCCGTGCGGGTCAGCCCGGAGACGCAGACCTGCGTGCGGCGGTGCAGCTGGGGGAGGTAGCAGCGCTGGCGGGGGTGCAGGACAGGGAGCAGGGGGCGCTACGCTCCATGCAAGCCAGTGCTGTTCTGGACCAGTGCTATGGAGATCGCTCCTCTTTCTACTTCTACCACCGCGACCAGCCGGCGCACACCCCTACTCTCATCTCCTCCCTGCAGCTCCCCACCCAGCCGGGCCAGGTAGCAGACCTCTCCAGCCCTGCGGGCGTCCTGGCAGCCTGCCGTGTCTTTGAGCAGCACTTCTCGGCTTCCTCTCCCACAGGGGTGTACGCCGCCAAGCCGGTCGACCCAGCAGCTCGGGCCACCCTCCTCGCCAGCCTCACGTCCCGCCTAACCCCCGCCCAGGCGAACAGCTGCGAGGGCCCCGGAACAGACCCCATGCTGTCAGCGGAAGAGTTGGGCCACGCGTTGCAGGGGTGCGCCCACAGCAAGGCCCCTGGCAAGGACGGCCTCCCTATGGAGGTGTACGACCGGTTGTGGCCCCAGCTGGTGGGCCCGTTGCGGGCCATGTTAAGGGAGGCTCTGGCAGATACGACAGACCCCGCCCCTCTGGCAGAGTTCCTCACAGGCGTCATCACGTTGGTGCCCAAGGCTGGCAAGCCGAGGGACCAGGTGGCCGGTTACCGCCCCATCACGCTTCTCAACTGCGATGTGCGGTTGGTGGCCAGGGCGCTGGAGGACCGGCTGCAACAACCTCTAGACTTGCTAGTGTCCCTCTCCCAGTCGGCCTTCATCCTTGGGAGGGACATCAGCGATAACGTGCAGTTCCACCTCAGCCTCCTAGAGTACCTGCAGCAGCGTGGGAGCCCAGCCTGGCTCCTGTTGCTGGACCTGGCAGGGGCCTACGACAACGTGTCTTGGGGTTTGCTCCAAGACACCATGGAGGCCATGGGCTTCCGCCGGGACGGGCATGTGCGTTGGGCCCAGCTGTTGCACCGAGGGGCGAGCAGTCAGGTCACTCGTGGAGAATAAGGCCGAGTCGGCGATTTTACTTAAGGGGTACTGCAGATAGCCCTTTCAAAGGCCGTCCCATCGCCATATGTTTCATGATTTTAATCGACGTGGTTGGGCTGTAATCGGCCCTGAGCTGAAGGTTCGTAACTCTGTGCAGGGTTTCGCCAAACCGTGCACAGGGTTTCAACTGGCTCAGCCCCTAGGTGGCCGTCAAGCCAGTTCCTGACCCTGTGCAGCGTTTCATAGACCGTGTGCAGGGTTTCGCTGACCGTGCACAGGGTTTCAAAGACCTTGCACAGGGTTTCATTGACCGTGCACAGGGTTTGGTGTGGCTCAGTTCCTAGGCGTTTCTGACCGTGTGCAGGGTTTCGCTGACCGTGTGCAGGGTTTCATAGACCGTGCACAGCGTTTCATAGACCTAGTGCAGGGTTCCATAGACCGTGCACAGGGTTTGGTGTTGCTCAGTTCCTTACACACGAACTCCTAGCTACAACTTGCAACAACATCGCAACACACATGTCTCGATGCATTAACACCCCGCTACACCTCGCAACAACATCGCAACACACATGTCTCGATGCATTAACACCCCGCTACACCTCGCAACAACATCGCTATCACCTCGCTACACCACTGCAAACAACATGTCTTGACGCACAAACAACTCGCAAACACCTCGCTACACCACTGCAAACAACATGTCTTGACGCACAAACACCTCGCAAACACCTCGCTACACCACTGCAAACAACATGTCACGACGCACAAACACTTCGAAACAACTCGGTACACCTCGCTAACCCACATGGCACGGCGCTCTACAACCCCGCAAAGACATGTACAAGACACCACTCATGGCATTCGCATTCCTGGATGCCTCTCCACACATGCACTCTCTTAGCTGCCACTCCTACTATGCACTCTGGGCTGCCACTCATGGCATGCGCACCCCTGGCTGCCAGTTCTGGCTGCCAGTCCTGGCCATTGCACTTGGCTGCTGTTCACAGCTAGGAGGTGGTGGTGGTGATGTGGGGAAGGCTGCACCAGCCGCGCAGCAGCTGCCTCTTGGCTGATCATGCCTTGCACCACCTGCCCCATAGCAGCTGGCTCCTTGTTGCTCTCTTAAGGCTGGCTCCTTGTTGCTCATGCCTTGCCACACCTGCCAACAAGCAGCTGGCTCCTTGTTGCTCATGCCTTGCCACACCTGCCACATGGCAGCTGGCTCATGGCTACACACGTCATGTACCACCTCATGGCTGCAACTCCTAGCTGCCGCTCCAGGCTGCCGCTCCAGGCTGCTGCTCCGGGCTGCTACTCTGGGCTGCTATTGATGGCTTGGGAGGTGGTGGTGGAAGTGTGGTAAGGTGAGGGTAAGGTAGGGGAGGGGAGGGGCTGCAGTGTAGCGCAGGAGGGGGGAAGCGGAGCGACACGGGTGAGTTTGTGGGTAAGGGGAAGGACAAGGGAAGGGTGTGACCATTAGACCTGCAGCAAACAAGGGGCATGCTAGCCATCAGGCTTGGTACCAAGAGCCATCTGCTTCATGCTGGCCACTCACCGTTTGCTGGGGTGGGGTGGGGTGGGGTGGGGTGGGGTGGGGTGGGGTGGGGTGGGGTGGGGTGGGGTGGGGTGGGGTGGGGTGGGGTGGGGTGGGGTGGGGTGGGGTGGGGTGGGGTGGGGTGGGGTGGGGTGGGGTGGGGTGGGGTGGGGTGGGGTGGGGTGGGGTGGGGTGGGGTGGGGTGGGGTGGGGTGGGGTGGGGTGGGGTGGGGTGGGGTGGGGTGGGGTGGGGTGGGGTGGGGTGGGGTGGGGTGGGGTGGGGTGGGGTGGGGTGGGGATAGGGGAGGGGTGGGGTGGGATAGGGGAGGGGTGGGGATAGGGGTGGGCGTGTGACCGTCACACCTGCAAGCAAAAAGGGGCGTGCTCACGGTAAGGCTGGGCAATGGGGGCCACTGATGTGCAAGGGGCTGGCCACTCACTGTTATCTCCATGTGCCATTGCTGACTTCTTGCTGCCTCCTTGTTGGCTGCTGCTCCTCCCAGCTGGCTGTGCCTCCTGGCTGTGGGGGGCATGGGCCTCTTGGCCTTGGCCAACCACTTGCCTTGCCCATGCCTCCTGGCTGCCACTCCTGGCTGCCGCTCCTAGCTGCCGCTCCTAGCTGCTGCTCCTGGCTGCCGATCCTGGCTGCTCCTCTTGGCTGCTCCTCTTGGTTGCGCCTCCTGGGGAGTGGTGGGTCTGGCAGGTGGTGCCACCAAGGGTGAGGGTGAGGGTGAGGATGAGAGCCACCAAGGGTGAGGGTGAGGGTGAGGATGAGGAGGAGGTGAGGAGGGGGTGGAGCGATGGTCGCACGATGAGCGCACAAGGGGGAGCCAAGGGGTTCAGCATGGCAGTAACACAGTCCTTACCTCCATGTTCCTCCTGGCCTGGGTAAGGGTGAGGGAGAGGAGGAGGAGGGGGGTGTGAGGGAAGGAGGTGAGGGTGAGGAGGTGAGGGGGAGGAGGGAGAAGAGGCCTGGGAAAGGAGAGTGGAGTGGAGTGGAGTGGAGTGGGAGGGGAGGGGGCCTGTTGCTCCTTGCTGCCGCTCTGGCTGCTGAGCTGACCATCACACCTGCAGCAAACAAGGGGCGTGCTAGCGGTTAGGCTGGGTACAAGGGGTCACTTATGTGCGTGGGGCTAGCCACTCACTGCTTGCTCCATGCGGTCCCTTGATCATTCCTTAGGGGGAGGGAGAGGGGGAGGGGGGAGTCTGGCAGGTGGTGGTGGGCAGTGTGGTAGGGAGGAGGGAGCAGGGAAGCGGGAGGAGGGAAGAGCGAGGAGGGAGGAGGGAGGAGGAGGGGAAGAGCGAGGAGGGAGGAGGGTACGCTTTTGCTCTTGTCCGCCGCCCTGGCTGCCGCTACTTGTTGCCGTTGTGGTTGCTGCTTCTGGCTGATGGAAGGTGCCACTGCGCCTTGGCACCGAACCTGCTCAAGCAACACATGGCACATGGCACATGCCACGCTCCAACCTCGCGGTCGCACCTCAGAGTCGCATCTATGCATCGCACCTTTGCAAGCTATCTTTGTGCCGTTCGCCCTCAACTCTGTGCTTGATCACAAATACCCTATTCCTTTCGCTGATCGCTAATGGCTGCGAAACCGAGCTGCATGCTGGCCTCTTGGCTGACGACTGATGGCTGCGAAGGCTAGCTGGCCCGCATTTCATGGCCGGCTGCGAGGCTGCGCATTTGGGCGCTGTTGATGTCGCTGCTGCTGAGTTTGGGATGGACGTGTCGCGTGTTGCGTGTTGCCGCATTACTGCGGGCTTTGCGAGGTCGACATGGTTTCCTCTCATGGCGCCTCGCGACCTCATGGCACACCAACGGCATGCTTGGTGGCAGCTGGCGCAGATCCCAATACACAGCCCGTCAGTTTTCGCGCTCTTGCATGCAAGTCACATGCACAATTGATAATTGACTCTGCAGTGCGAGACCCTGCACAAGGTCAGCAAAACCCTGCACTAGGTTAACGAAACCCTGCACGAGGTCAGGGTTGACTTAGAAAAAATCAATGCTTTGATGGAGACCCTGCACAAGGTCAGCAAAACCCTGCACTAGGTTAGCGAAACCCTGCACAAGGTCAGGGTTGACTTAGGTGAAATCGATGCTTTAAGCGAGACCCTGCACAAGGTCAGCGAAACCCTGCACTTGGTTAGCGAAACCCTGCACAAGGTCAGGGTTGACTTAGAAAAAATCAATGCTTGGATCGAAACCCTGCACAAGGTCGGCAAAACCCTGCACACGGTCTTAAAACCCTGCACAGGGTTTGCGAAACCCTGCACAAGGTCAATTGAAACCCTGCACAAGGTTTCAAAGGCTATTTGTGCCTCAAAGAGAGAATAAACCGTGTGCAGGGTTTCAGTAAACTGGCCCCCATTTCCTACTGGCTTTGACTTTGCACAAGCTACCTACTAGGTTGTGCTTCTATTCTGATGCCTGACAACTCCTCATACTCAGAAAATTTAAAAAGTCACTTCAGTCAGTTAGCACCATCTCCCTTAGCCAAATTCGGGGTGAGGGCCCAGCCGCTGGTCCAGCAGCTCCGCAATGACCAAGAATTTCACTTTGGCCCAAGGGAGTCTTCTCCTCCACTAGGTCACAGCAGCCTACATGCCAAGTCTCAGACCTCAACTCGCAAGTTTGCCGAGCCAGCCAGCCCTTATTTGCCAGGAGTGGTGTTGGTTAACGGCCGTCTCACCGACAGCTTCCCCCTAGCCTCAGGGCTACTCCAGGGCAGCGGGGCTTCCCCGCTGTACTGGTGCATCGCGCTCCAGCCCCTAGTCAGTTACCTCAGCTCCCTGCAGTTGGCAGGCCGCATCAACACGCCCACCATCCCCCACAGCCCTCTCTCCATGTGTCAGCCCACCCTCCTTCCAGTCCTCCCCTCCAAGGAGTATGCAGACGACCTCACCATCGCGGTGCTGGACAGGGTCAGGGACGGGGCGGTGGTGTTGGAGGCCCTTGGCCTGTTCCGAGCTGCAGGGGGGCCAGCCCTCAGCGTAGCCAAGAGCTCAGCGCTCTCTTGTGGTCAGCCGGTAGAGGTCTCGGCAGCGGGGCAGGAGGGGGGCAGAGCAGGGGCGGGCAGCCAAAGGGGGGAGGGCAACGCAGGGGCGGCCAGCACAGGGGAGGGCAGGGTCACAGGTTGGGTGGGGGGCGGGGGGGAGGGTGGGACGGGGGCGGGCAGGGCTCAGAGGGACAAGAGCGGGACGGTGAGCCTAGAGAGGGGCAGAGGCACAGGAGCGGGGCATGGCAGAGGGGCTGGCAGCAGCAAGGACGGAGGAGGAGAGAGGCTGGACGAGGGAGGTGGTGGTCAGGAGCATCAGCAGCACAGGTCTCTCAGGCAGGTGCCCCCTTCCTCAACAGTTGCCGCCAACCCTACCCAGCTTGCCTCAGCTGGGGGTGGTAGGACTGAGGTGGAGGGGGGAGGTGGCGGGGCAGGGGGAGAGGGGGTGGCTAGGAGCAGAGGGCGGGGCCGGGGCAAGGGCGGGGCGGAGCGGGGGGGCCAGGTCTGGGAGGGCCAGGGGGCGGGTGAGGGCGAAGGTGGTGCAGGGCCAGGGACCGGGGCTGGAGCCGTGACCATCCCCCCTTCGCCACAGGGCGTACCCGTCCGGCACCTGGGGGTGCCCCTCGGGGCACCTAGCTACTCCGCCATGAGCGAGGCTGCCTTTGGAAGGGCAGCAACAGTCATGGTGGCCGCCTCCCTTCCCTGGCGACCGCAAGGTCTCAACCTGCTTGGTCGGGTGCAAGTGGCGCAGCAATGCCTAGCGTCAAAGGCCATTTACCAGATGGCGTTCGTGCAGCCCCTGGCTGCAACCGGAGTGGCGATGGGCAAGGCGGTCAAGCACTTTGTGGCAGCCTCGGACCTACCCCAGGAGCGTAGCCCCAACATGGCCTGCCTCTACCCCAACGACGCTACTTGTGTGATGCCCCGACGGGAGGGTGGGCTGGGGCTGCCAGACCTGGAGATCACCAGCACCGCCATGCTAGCCAAAACTGTGGCCCAGCTCTTCTCGCCCAGAGTCCGGGAGTGGCAGCCCCTGTTGCACAGCCTGCTCGCCGATCCCCAACACAGCCTTAGCACCTGGGTAGTCACGGACCCCACAGCCTCCCCCGTGCCCAACCTGAGCCCCCACCTACAGGCCCACGTCACAGCCATTGCACAGCTCAAGCTCCACCGCGTGGTGGCCCCGGCCGCCCAATCTCACTTTTCAGTGCTCGCGGAGCCGCTGCGCTTCAACGCTCTGGTCAGACTGCGGGGCAGGCCAGACAGTGACCCCCTGGCAGTTGAGGCCTTGCGCTGGACCCACGTCCGGCACGTGCGCGAGGCCCTCCATCGACCCCGCTCCGCCTTCGTCTCAGCTGAGCAGCAGGCAGCCGTGAGGTGGGAGGCTGACATGGCGCGGGCCACCCTGCCGGAGCCGTGGCAACAGGTGGTGGATGTTCGGCAGCTCCCAGCACCGGAGTGGGAGTGTGCGTGGGGCGGGACGGGCTTCCTGGTGCGTCGCGTTCCCTCTCAGCGGCCGACCCACTGGGTGTTACCTAGCGGTAGGCTGGTGGCCCTGGACGCTCAAGGGCAGGGTCCCTTGGGGGCTGTAGGGGTTCTCCCCGGGGAGGAGTGGCAGGCTGCAGCAGTGGTGCTCCTGGACAAGCCCCACTATCGGCTGTCCCCTGAGGAGCGTGCCGCCCACATGCGGCCGCTCCCGAAGCAGCGGGGGGGGGCAGCTGCCCCTGCAGCATTGGAGCCTAGGGGGGGGCAGGTGGGGGACGAGGGTGTGGGTAGGGACAACGGGCAGACAGCGGAGGGGGGAAGGGCACAGGGTATTGGGCGCAGTAGGGGTAGGGGTGGGGGCAGGGGTCGTGGGAGGGATGGGGATCGCAGCGGGGAGCGGGGGGCAGGCTCAGCGGGCAGGGAGGCCCCCCCCTCCTGGCCTAGGGAGGAGTGGCTGCTCGGACCCTGGTCCCAAGTGCAGCTAGACCCTCAGGTTTGGGGCATGGGCAACACCTCCCTCCTGGTGCTCACCGTCAAGGCAGCACGATTGCGCCTCACGCAGCTACAGCGGGCCTGCTTCGACCCCACCTATCCTGCTAGTGGGGGCCTATGGCCAGCCCTGTGGGGGCCGCGCCCGCCGCCAGGGGCTGAGCCACCTCAGGGGCTAGCCGTCACGGGAGCTGGCCTTCGGACCCTGGAGCAACGCTGGCTAGATAGCGCCACCCTCCTGGCAGCGCAACGGGCAGCGGGGGAGCGGGAGCAGCAGGGCAGGGATGTAGAGGAGCTGCTCCCGGAGGAAGTGCAAGGCAGCCAGACACCGCGTTGGCGTGCCACCAACGCTAGACCTCCTCCGCGGCCCACCCCGGAGCTTAGGGCGGTGCAGCGGGCACAGCGGCAGCTAGACGCCCAGATCCGACCGGGAAGGGGGGGCAGGCACAGCGGCAACAGGCAAGCAGGCGCGCTGCCCGCTGCCGGGCATGGAGCTCTGGATGGCATGGTGGACGAACTAGCCCGCTCAGCCCAAGCCGGCCAGCCTTGCCTAGAGGTGTGGCAGGAGCTGCTGGACCCCACCCTCCGCCGGGAGCATGTCATTGTGGCGTGGCGGGTGCTGCACGGGAGCCTCATGGTGGGGGCCATGTGGGGCCACATCCTGAAAGAAGCTGCGGCCCCTGCTTCATCAGTCTGTCGCCTCTGCCAGCTGGGACCCCTGGAGACGCTCACCCATGCCTTCCTTACCTGTCCCTCCGTGGCTCCCGCTTGGGAGTGGGTGCTGGACGTGTACGAACGCCTCACAGGCACCCGCCCTCCCTCAAGCGACGCTCTCCTGCTCCTCAGCGGGCGCCCTACGCACAGCGAGGATGGCCCCTTTCACCCCCCCGATGCCCACCTGTGGCTGCGCCTTCGCGTTGCCTACTTGGGGTCGGTGTGGCGCATCCGGTGTTTGGGCCCAGCTGCAGCGCTTCAAACGCAGTCGCTCGCCCATCGGGTGGCGCAGGGAGTCATCTTCACCTTGTCATCGGCGGTGCAGCGGGACTGGTACCGGGTGGGTGGGGACATTCGGGTGGGTCTGGGCGGCGCCGTCCCGTCCACGTGGTTCAAGGGGAGAGACCCGCGGCTGGATGAGAGGAAGTTCGCGAGCCTGTGGCCTGCAGCGTCGGGAGGGTGGTTTCAGCGGCAGCAGGGGGAGCTGGTTGTGCGTTTGTCCTTGCAGTGGCCTGTGCCCGCCCCCCCCATCCTAGGTGCCGCAGCGGAGCCCGGCTAGGGGGTTGTTGCCTGTACGGGAGGCCAGGGTATGGGAGTGGGAGTAGTGCCTGTCTGTTGTTTAGGCTGGGTAGTTTAGAGCGGGGGGGTGGTAAGGCTGGGGTTGGGAGGGAGGGGGAAGAGGGGCATTGCCTTTTTGTCCCGTGGGTAGCTAGGGGGAGCTCTTGCGGGCGGGGGGGCTCTCACGGGTGGGGGTTTTCTGGGGATGGGTCGGGAGGGTGAGTCGTTTCCTCGTTAACGTGTAGTAGGAGGGCTTGTGTCTTTTGGGAGCCTTCCAGTCTTCGACTCCTGTCTTGTGTGGTCTTGTCGCTTGGTTTGCCTGCTTTGCTCTCCTTTGACGGTTTTCTCTCCTGACCTCTCACCTAGTGCTGTTTTGGTTCCTTATCTTCCTCTGTAACTCTCCTCCAAAAAAAAAAAAAAAAACCAGCTCACTACGCAAGGTAGATGGGTTCCCTACGATGTGGCTCACCGTGCCAAGGAGACCCGTCTCGCCGCTGTGATTTGTTCGCGGGCACATGTAGCAGTACACGAGCAAAAACTCCAATGGCTAGCGCTGATGGTCAGATTACGCGGACTAACTCATGGCTGCCAATGTGCTAATGTAGCGTGCAAGGTAACACGCTGACAACCGTTAACTACCTTCGTTCCTACAGCGTGACACGGCCAGGGTTTAGAACGTTTCCCCCGAGGAGTCGAACCTCTGAAGCAGGTGTGCGCGAAGGCCCACCTGCCCCTTTCGCCCACCATGTCACACTGCAGTACAGAAGTACTCGGAGGCGAGCTAGGCTTCGAGGAGCCGTTCGCTACATTCCTCCCCCTCCAAAGAGGAAACGTTCCGCCCTCGTGAGAACACGAGGACTCGCAACACTAATTAGTGATGCTAGGACAAACCATGCACTGCATTATATGCAGTCAACACTTCCAGGCAGTTCACAAGGTTATTCCTTGGCTCCCATGTGTTGTAAGAGTCATCATAACCCTGCCACTTGACTAAGTAGCCTCGTGCTTTACCAGCACGCACGCCACGATGGGCAAGCAACTTCTCTACCTCATACAGAGGCGCCTCATCCAACCACTCCACAGGAGGAGGCAAGTGAGGATGCTCACTGGTGTAGGGTCTCAGAAGAGACACATGGAACACAGGGTGCATGCGTGCCATGGCTTGTGGCAGGTCTAGGCGAACAGCAACAGGACCTACATGCTCTAGCACCTTGAAAGGTCCTATGAACCTAGCACTCGTGGAGAATAAGGCCGAGTCGGCGATTTTAGTTAAGGGGGACTGCAGATAGCCCTTTCAAAGGCCGTCCCATCGCCATATGTTTCATGATTTTAATCGACGTGGTTGGGCTGTAATCGGCCTTTAGCTGAAGCGGTCAAACCTTGTGCAGGGTTTCGCCAAACCGTGCACAGGGTTTCAACTGGCTCAGCCCCTAGGTGGCCGTCAAGCCAGTTCCTGACCTTGTGCAACGTTTCATAGACCGTGTGCAGGGTTTCGCTGACCGTGCACAGGGTTTCAAAGACCTTGCACAGGGTTTCATAGACCGTGCACAGGGTTTGGTGTGGCTCAGTTCCTAGGCGTTTCTGACCGTGTGCACGGTTTCGCTGACCGTGTGCAGGGTTTCATAGACCTAGTACAGGGTTTCAGTGACGTAGTGCAGGGTTTCATAGACCGTGCACAGGGTTTGGTGTGGCTCAGTTCCTAGGCGTTTCTGACCGTGTGCACGGTTTCGCTGACCGTGCACAAGGTTTCAAAGACCTAGTGCAGGGTTTCATAGACCGTGCACAGGGTATCAAAGCATGAGTGTATAGTCAGCATAGGCTTACAACCTACATGCCTGCCAACATCTGCTGCCACATGTGGCCTCCTCCATGTAACATCACACGGCATCACCATTAGAGTCATGCCTAGCACACAAACTGACTCATGGCTAACAACTGTTGTTTGCACTCTGAAACTGGTGCTGCCAGGCATGCACCACATGACACAAGCCACTAGACTCAGAGCTGCACACGCCATGCACCTCTCATCACATGTCATGCAACTGACACACTGCTACACACGCCATGCATGGCTCATCTCATACCAGTTGACTAATGGCTATTCAAACTATATACTTACGACGAACAACAGCAAACACATGGCTAACGAAGCCATGCACCTCATGACACATGGCAGCTGACTCAGGGCTACACATGCCTTGCCACACCTGCCACATGGCAGCTGTCTCATTGCTTGAGATAAGGGAAGGGCTGTTGCCCGGCTGCTGCCTTGTAGTGATGGCCTGGGAGGTGGTGGTTGTGGGAGATGGGAGGGTGTGATGGAGGGCTAGCTCCGGCTGAGGCTGTGTGCTGCCACAAACAGCATACGACCATGCTCCTCACCATCTGGGAAGCTGCTGACGAACACATTGTGTATCCTGCTGGCATCATACAGCAAAGACTGTACAAGACACCACTCATGGCATTCGCATTCCTGGCTGCCACTCATGGCATGCGCACCCCTGGCTGCCAGTTCTGGCTGCCGGTCCTGGCCATTGCATTTGGCTGCTGTTGACAGCTAGGAGGTGGTGGTGGTGATGGGGGGAAGGGTGCACCAGCCGCGCTGCAGCTGCCTCTTGGCTGATCATGCCTTGCACCACCTGCCCCATAGCAGCTGGCTCCTTGTTGCTCTCTTAAGGCTCCTTGTTGCTCATGCCTTGCCACACCTGCCACATGGCAGCTGGCTCATGGCTACACACGTCATGTACCACCTCATGGCTGCCACTCCTAGCTGCCGCTCCAGGCTGCTGCTCCGGGCTGCTGCCCTAGGCTGCTATTGATGGCCTGGGAGGTGGTGGTGGAAGTGGGGTAAGGTGAGGGTAAGGTAGGGGAGGGGCTGGAGTGTAGCGCAGGAGGGGGGAAGCGGAGCGACACGGGTGAGTTTGTGGGTAAGGGGAAGGACAAGGGAAGGGTGTGAACATTAGACCTGCAGCAAACAAGGGGCATGCTAGCCATCAGGCTTGGTACCAAGAGCCACAAATCTGCTTCATGCTGGCCACTCACCGTTTGTTGGGTTGGGTTGGGTTGGGTTGGGGTGGGGTGGGGTGGGGTGGGGTGGGGTGGGGTGGGGTGGGGTGGGGTGGGGTGGGGTGGGGTGGGGTGGGGTGGGGTGGGGTGGGGTGGGGTGGGGTGGGATAGGGGAGGGGTGGGCGTGTGACCGTCACACCTGCAAGCAACAAGGGGCGTGCTCACGGTAAGGCTGGGCAATGGGGGCCACTGATGTGCAAGGGGCTGGCCACTCACTGTTATCTCCATGTGCCATTGCTGACTCCTTGCTGCCTCCTTGTTGGCTGCTGCTCCTCCCTCCTGGCTGTGCCTCCTGGCTGTGGGGGGCATGGGCCTCTTGGCCTTGGCCAACCACTTGCCTTGCCCATGCCTTCTGGCTGCCACTCCTGGCTGCCGCTCCAGGCTGCTGCTCCTGGCTGCCGCTCCTGGCTGCTCCTCTTGGCTGCTCCTCTTGGTTGCGCCTCCTGGGGAGTGGTGGGTCTGGCAGGTGGTGCCACCAAGGGTGAGGGTGAGGGTGTGCACTCCTGGCCTGGGTAAGGGTGAGGGAGAGGAGGAGGAGGGGGGTGTGAGGGAAGGAGGTGAGGGGGAGGAGGTGAGGGGGAGGAGGGAGAAGAGGCATGTTGCTCCTTGCTGCCGCTCTGGCTGCTGAGCTGACCATCACACCTGCAGCAAACAAGGGGCGTGCTAGCGGTTAGGCTGGGTACAAGGGGTCACTTATGTGCGTGGGGCTAGCCACTCACTGCTTGCTCCATGCGGTCCCTTGATCATTCCTTATGGGGAGGGAGAGGGGGAGTGGGGGGTCTGGCAGGTGGTGGTGGGCAGTGTGGTAGGGAGGAGGGAGGAGGGAAGAGGGAGGAGGGAGGAGGGAGGAGGGTACGCTTTTGCTCTTGTCTGCCGCCCTGGATGCCGCTACTTGTTGCCGTTGTGGTTGCTGTTTCTGGCTGATGGAAGGTGCCACTGCGCCTTGGCACCGAAGCTGCTCAAGCAACACATGGCACATGGCACATGACACATGCCACGCTCCAACCTCGCGGTCGCACCTCAGAGTCGCATCTATGCATCGCACCTTTGCAAGCTACCTTTGTGCCGTTCGCCCTCAACTCTGTGTTTGATCACAAATACCCTATTCCTTTCGCTGATCGCTAATGGCTGCGAAACCGAGCTGCATGCTGGCCTCTTGGCTGACGACTGAAGGCTGCGAAGGCTAGCTGGACCGCATTTCGATGTTTCGATCGGCGCTGTCGATGTCGCCGCTGCTGAGTTTGAGATGGACGTGTCCTGTGTTGCTGCGTGCTTGTGTTGGGCTTTGCGAGGTCGACATGGTTTCCTCTCATGGCGCCTCGCGACCTCATGGCACACCAACGGCATGCTTGGTGGCAGCTATCGCAGATCCCAATACCAAGCCCGTCAAATTCGCGCTCTTCAAATTCGCGCAAGTCACATGCACCCTGCAAGTCACATGCACAGGACCTTTTTCTGAAACATCGCCAAATTGAAAGATTATTCGAACCTTCTGATGAAGTTTGCCGGCATTGGGCAGCAGCTCAGCGACCGTTAAGCGCACTACGTGCTACGTCGAAGTGCGCTCCAGGTTCGGGGCCACCAAGGAGGCGTTGAGGCGCAGTAGCTTGCGCACACACTTTTTTAAGTTACTCGAATTATCTACGAGCGGGGGTCCTTCGGTGCCCACGTGCGGTGGTCCTCGTAGATAATCAAAGTAATTACAAGTAACTTAAAAAAGTGTGTTTTCCTGTGCTAGGTCTCAGTTGACTTAGGTGAATTCATAGTGGTTGCGAAACCCTGCACAAGGTCAGCAAAACCCTGCACAAGGTTAGTGAAACCCTGTGCTAGGTCTCAGTTGACTTAGGTGAATTCATAGTGGTTGCGAAACCCTGCACAAGGTCAGCGAAACCCTGCACAAGGTTAGTGAAACCCTGTGCTACGTCTCAGTTGACTTAGGTGAAATCATAGTGGTTGCGAAACCCTGCACAAGGTCAGCGAAACCCTGCACAAGGTTAACAAAACCCTGCACAAGGTTAGCGAAACCCTGTGCTAGGTCTCAATATACTTAGGTGAAATCAATGCTTGGGTCGAAACCCTGCACAAGGTCAGCAAAACCCTGCACACGGTCTTAAAACCCTGCACAAGGTTTGCGAAACCCTGCACAAGGTCAATTGAAACCCTGCACTAGGTTTCAAAGGCCCCTTGAGCCTCAAAGTGAGAATAAACCTAGTGCAGGGTTTCAATAAACTGGCCCCCATTCCTTACTGGCTTTGACTTTGCACATGCTACCTACTAGGTTGTGCTTCTGTTCTGATGCCTGACAACTCCTCATACTCAGAAATTTCAAAAAGTCACTTCAGTCAGTTAGCACCATCTCCCTTAGCCAAATACGGGGTGAGGGCTCAGCCACTGGTCCAGCAGCTCCGCAATGACCAAGAATTTCACTTTGGCCCAAGGGAGTCTTCTCCTCCACTAGGTCACAGCAGCCTACATACCAAGTCTCAGACCTCAACTCGCAAGTTTGCCGAGCCAGCCAGCCCTTATGTGACGTGAGTGAGGCAGCAGCTTCTTAGCCTTACCTGGCTTCATCCTGAGGTTCTTAGTGCTAAGAAGCACCAGCTGACCAGTGTGGTACTCCACTTCCTTGCGTCCCTTATTGGCCATATAGGCCTGCCGCCGCTGAGCCAGTTCCATGAAGTGGCGAGCCTGCTTGACGTTGCTCTGCCACCACTCAGACAGTCTCCTGGCAGTGGGGCAGTACACCTCGCTAGGCAACTCCAGCAGGGCAGGCGTCAGAGGTGACTGGCCAGTATTGACCAAGAAGGGCGTGGACTGGATGGACTCCTGCCAACTATTGTTGACAGCAAACTCAGCCAGAGATAGGAAGAAGGGCCAGTCAGACTGAGATATAATGGCGAAGCATTTCCTCTAGGGTACGATTGTACCTCTCAGTCTGACCATCAGACTGTGGATGATAGGCACTAGACTTACATTCCTTTACACCGAGAATGGTCATAATTGACGCCCAGAAATGATTAGTAAAATGGGAGCCCCTATCAGAGATGATTTCTCTGGGTACTCCATGGTGTTTAAACACATTGTCAATGAAGAGACGGGCAAAGCTCTCAGCATTCATAGACTCACGGCAAGGCACAAAGTGCACCATTTTAGATAGCCTGTCTACAAAGACGGCAATGGCATCAAAGCCATGCTCACCAGGAGGTAGCTTAGTAATTAGGTCCATTGAAATAGACTCCAATCTATCATAGGGTATGGCCAGAGGCGTGAGCAGGCCTCCAGGTTTGGTATTAACAGATTTGTTACGCTGGCAAGCATCACAGTTGGCCACATAATGGCGTACCTCAGACCTCATGCGGGGCCACCAGAACATCCTGGAGATACGCTCCAGCGTTTTGGTAATGCCCACATGACCTGCAAACTGCGCATCATGCATCTCCACCAATATCCTGGTTTTGAGCTCTGGGCAGTTAGGGACCACTATCTGTTTCCTTCCTCTGGTGCGATCCTGATCATATTGATCCACCATGCTGGCAAAAGCCTCATCTGCTGCATACGCTGCCAGCAGCTGCTCTGTCATATTGACAGCATGCAGAGGGTGCAAAGGCACAGGAGGTGGGGGCAACGGCTGCTCCAGCACCAACTGTGGCTGTGGCTCCTGCTGCGGCTGCTGCACAACTGGCTGCTGCTGCTGCACAGTAGCTTCCTCCCCCTCCAAAAGGCGCTTCCTGCTCCTGGTCATAACCATGACAGGGTTTGTGACAGGAGCATCAGGTATGCGTGACAGGGGGTCAGCAGGGTTAGTATCACCAGGCAGGTATTCTATGGTAAAATTATACCGTGAGAGGAACTCTAACCATCTGGTTTGGCGTCTTGATAAGACCTTCTGCGTTTTCAGAGCCACTAAGGGCTTGTGATCTGTATAAAGAGTGAAAGGGACACCCTCCAGGTAGCAACGCCACTCTTTACACGCAGTAATGATAGCAAGTAATTCCTGCTAAATAAGCCAGAGGGTAACCCTCTTGCATGAGCACAGCTCCAACGCCTTGCAAAGAGGCATCACAATATACCTGGAAAGGCTTAGTGATATCAGGTATGTTAAGTAGAGGTACTTTAGATATAGCATGCTTGAGAGCATCGAAAGCTTGTAATTTGTCATCAGGCCATTTATGCCAGCTAAACTCAGTGCCTGCTTTACCAGTGAGGTCAGTGAGCGGTGCTGCAAGAGCACTGAAATTGTGTACAAATTTGCGCACAAAATTGGCAGCACCAAGAAATTGCTGCATGGCAGTTAAACTGCGTGGCACTGGCCAAGAGGTGATGGATTTCACCTTATCAGGGTCTACAGCAATACCCTGATCACTGACAATGTGACCCAGAAATTTCAGGGCAGTTTTGAGAAACTCACATTTTGACAGCTTGGCTTGGAACTGATGTTTCCTGAGCAGCTCCAAGACTCTCCTCAGATGATTGAAGTGATCTGGAACTGATTTGGACATGATGAGTATATCATCAATATACACCAGGGCACAGTCATTAATGACATCAGCAAAAGCATTATTCATAACACGCTGAAACGTGGCAGGTGCATTGGTTAATCCAAAGCATAGCACCTTAAACTGGTACAAGCCAGTAGGTGTCCTGAAAGCTGTCTTGGGCACATCCTCATCAGGGATCCTAATCTGGTGATAACCAGCCTGTAGGTCAAGTGATGAGAACACCGTGCAACCAGCTAACCTGTCAAACAGGTCATCCACTCTAGGCAGTGGGTATTGATCCCTGAGGGTTATCTTATTGAGCTGGCGGTAATCTACGCACATCCTCAACTCACCTGACTTCTTTTTCACAAAGAGGACAGGGGCAGCATAGGGTGAGGATGACGGCTCAATGATGCCCTGTTTCAGGAAGGCAGCAACCTGCTTCTTCATCTCCAGCAGCTCAGGTTGGCTCATCTTATAAGACGGCAGAGCTGGTGGCTTACAGCCAGGCTGGAGAGGGATGGTATGTCCCACTGGACGTTGAGGGGGCAGTTTGTTGAAGGGTGCGAAGACGTCCTCAAACTCAGATATGAGCTTTGTCAGCTGAGCTGCCACTGTAGGGGGTATGTTGGTAGGGTAATTGATAGGTGTGTCAGGGGGTGAGGTTGTTGATTGAGAGTGAGGGACAGGGTCATTGGACAGCATATTTGCTGGAGAAGGGGTAGGGTGCACGGACAGCAGATTTGCTGGAGGGGGGGTAAGGTTGACGGGTTGAGAAGATATCAGAGCGACCAGAGATTGGCCTCCTTTTCTTAACCACTTGTAGGCAACCTTAGCTGACACTGTAGCATGACTATGCTTGGCCAGTACATGGGCACAGTGTGGAGCCAGAATTGGCGCTGCAGGCTCACACTTGAGCACAGTCTTGTTAGCTGACATCTGCAGGGTCACTGTACGGGCCAGGTAATCAAGCAAAGCACCGTTGGACTGCAACCAGTCGCTACCCATTAACACATCAAAAGCAGAGAACATCTCTGGCATAACTAACAAGTCTACTTGGCAGTTCAAAGACTGGACCTGCAGCTGTACAGTGCATGCATGTGTGCACATGACAGGCTGGCCGTTTGCAACCTGGAACTCCCTAGGCTGCTGCAGTCTGTAGCTACTCAGAGAGTACATCTCAACAGCTGCGCAATTGATGAAACTTGCTGCTGCACCGCTATCAAACAGCATGGTGCAGTCCCTACCATTCACCTTGCCAGAGAACGAGAAGTGTAAAACACTGTCGTCTGCAGCACTGTCCCTTGGCAAACATGCCTGCTTAACTGGCACAGTACCACAGGCACCAACACAGGCCTGGCGCACTGGTTGGGCAATGCCTCAACGGCGCCGGTCACCCCGGGAGCCTTGCTGCTTCCAGCCCCCTTTGCCAGGAGGGCTGCGGTCCCGCTTGTGGGGCCGGGGGGGAAGATCCCCAGGAGGGTTGGCATGGCGGGAAGGGGGGCCCAGGGAAGCAGGGCGGGGGTAGCCGCTGACCCGGCGGGCCTCATCTGCTGGCAGGTGCTTCAGGTTGCAGTAGTCACGGAAGTGGTTGGGGTTCCAGCAGTGATGGCACGCATAGCCAGGAATTGGCAGGGTGGAACCGCCAGCAGCAGGTGCTGGGCACACGGGGGCCGTGGCAGGGGGGGCCTGGGCAGCACGGCCAGCATGGCGACCCCCACCTTGGCTGCTGTGGCGGCTGCCACGGTGGCCTCCACTGCTGCTGCTGCTGGACACGTCCCAGTAAGGGCCACGATGGGCAGGTGGGGGTGGTCCTCCAGCAAGGCCAGGAGGAGTCCTGAGGCGGTTCATCACCACATTCTGGCGGTCCTGCAGGCTTTCCATCTCCGAGAGCTCAGCTCGCACGCGGACAGCCTCATTCTGGGCAGCCTCCAGGTGCGCAGTGACCCCCACCAGCTGCTGGCGCAGGCGCTGAATCTCATCAGCTGCAGCTGCTGCGGCAGAAGTGCCGACTTCAGGGAGGATGGGCGCAGCTGTCAGGGCTCCCGCATACGAGAGAGGGCCAACGCCAGCCGCAGTCGCAGGGGGAACAGGAGCAGTCTGAGACTGAGCAGAAGCGATGCTGTTCAGAGAAGACAGAACAGATCTCAGTAGGTCCAGTGCTTGGGCGGGCTGCAGGCCTGTGATCTTCTCGACGTCTGCGAAAACAGGGGCTGCAGCAGAAAGAGAGGGCGTGTTGTTGGCAGCAGGTGCCGTGCCAGTAATTGGCGCCCTGGCCGCAACAGGGAGTCCTGCTGGGGCTCCAGCGGCCGTGCTTGGAGTCGCTGGGGGCGGGGAACCAGGAGTCTGGCCCCCTGGAGCGGGACGCTCAGTCCGTTTGTCTCCGCCAGGCGGAGGTTCCTTGTTAGCAGTCATATTGCTTAGGAAAGGAAGGTAACGTTAAGCAACGTCGGTCGGAAACCAAAATGTAGCGTGCAAGGTAACACGCTGACAACCGTTAACTACCTTCGTTCCTACAGCGTGACACGGCCAGGGTTTAGAACGTTTCCCCCGAGGAGTCGAACCTCTGAAGCAGGTGTGCGCGAAGGCCCACCTGCCCCTTTCGCCCACCATGTCACACTGCAGTACAGAAGTACTCGGAGGCGAGCTAGGCTTCGAGGAGCCGTTCGCTACAGCTAAACGCTATTGAAAACGGTGCAGTTATGAGAGAGAATCTGCATGAACATTACCAACCCCATGTTGGGGCCGCCTGAGTGTCATGTCATGTGGAATATGCTCATGTCATGCACATGTGTAGGGTTGGGTCTGTGCTTACCTGGTGATGTTGTTGATGCTTGTTAAGCACATCAGGCCCCGGACTTGGGAACGCTTTGCCATGTTTTTCACTGGCCGCAGCCACCTGCATGGACACATGGGGCAATGCACATTTGTAAGATGTCTCATCTTGACCCTAGCTAGTCACCTTGACTCCACCACCGCCCAACACTGCCAACAATCCCCTATCCTCAACCCTCTCACCTGAAGGACTCAGGCGGCGTGTCAAGGAGGGTCTCACTGGGGGTGTTGTCGGCTGAGCTGACCCGGCTGGTGCGGAACTCATCCACCAGCACCACACGCTCTGGCCTGAACTGCTTCACTGCCTCCTTCCGCATCTGGCTGACAGGGACACCCCTGCAGCCAATGGTGCCAGTGCCGTTGAAGCCAGCTGCCCCATAGGCCAGGGCCAGGATGCGGTCCGGCCACAGCTTCTTTGCCTGCTTGTTGACTTGCAGCCACATATAGCAAGACGCATTGGCACACATGTGTAAGGTCAGGTATAGCAGCAGCAACAGAGGCAGCAACAGCAGCAGCTGGCCAGGTGAGCTGACTGTGGTTGGCTGCTGCCTAGCTCGTGGAGTAGGGTTATTGGGCCTTACCTTGGCCCAAAACGAAGCCACCACGCGCATCTCGCCACAATACAGCCTGAACTTTGCGTTGGCCCAGCGCTTCTTTGAGACCTCTGCCCACATGGCGTCGTACGTCGCCAGGACTGTGTCCACGAACCGCCGGTACGAGGCCAGCGAGCTGGGCTTGCTGCTGACCCGCGACAGGGCTGTGAGCTGCGGCTTCACCGTGGCCAGCCACGTCTTGGTCGCCTGGGTCTGCCGCGTGATGCCACTGTCCCGGTAGTATTGACCGGCTGTCAGCGTCCAGTGCCGCACGGACACCCCTGAGCCGTCTCCCAGTAGCAAGATGAATAGCGGTAGTGACTTAGTGGGCAGTTAGCATTTGCAGGAGCTGAGGGGTGGGGTGTGCGGGCACCCCCAACTGACAGGAAACTGCAGACGTGGCACGCTTGTGAGGCCCAGGTGCACCTAGCATGCTACCCGCAGCCAGAACAAACTGCAGCTAGTTCCAGCTGTAGCCGAGGTGTTGTCTTTGCAAGATACGCCGGCAGAAGGGAGAAGCGGCTTGCTGGGCTGAGAACAAAGGTGTTCAGCTACAGAGCAGTGCAACATAGGTGTCACAACCATGAGCGTGAGTGTGCGGAATGCGTGACATGGATCAGCCATGCAAGCATGATAGGTGGTTGTATCTCGGAGAGGGTGGTTGGTGGACGATGGTTGCTGAGACCTGGCTACTGTGGATGGGGTCGGGGTCGGGGTCGGGGTCGGGGTCGGGGTCGGGGTCGGGGTCGGGGTCGGGGTCGGGGTCGGGGTCGGGGTCGGGGTCGGGGTCGGGGTCGGGGTCGGGGTCGGGGTCGGGGTCGGGGTCGGGGTCGGGGTCGGGGTCGGGGTCGGGGTCGGGGTCGGGGTCGGGGTCGGGGTCGGGGTCGGGGTCGGGGTCGGGGTCGGGGTCGGGGTCGGGGTCGGGGTCGGGGTCGGGGTCGGGGTCGGGGTCGGGGTCGGGGTCGGGGTCGGGGTCGGGGTCGGGGTCGGGGTCGGGGTCGGGGTCGGGGTCGGGGTCGGGGTCGGGGTCGGGGTCGGGGTCGGGGTCGGGGTCGGGGTCGGGGTCGGGGTCGGGGTCGGGGTCGGGGTCGGGGTCGGGGTCGGGGTCGGGGTCGGGGTCGGGGTCGGGGTCGGGGTCGGGGTCGGGGTCGGGGTCGGGGTCGGGGTCGGGGTCGGGGTCGGGGTCGGGGTCGGGGTCGGGGTCGGGGTCGGGGTCGGGGTCGGGGTCGGGGTCGGGGTCGGGGTCGGGGTCGGGGTCGGGGTCGGGGTCGGGGTCGGGGTCGGGGTCGGGGTCGGGGTCGGGGTCGGGGTCGGGGTCGGGGTCGGGGTCGGGGTCGGGGTCGGGGTCGGGGTCGGGGTCGGGGTCGGGGTCGGGGTCGGGGTCGGGGTCGGGGTCGGGGTCGGGGTCGGGGTCGGGGTCGGGGTCGGGGTCGGGGTCGGGGTCGGGGTCGGGGTCGGGGTCGGGGTCGGGGTCGGGGTCGGGGTCGGGGTCGGGGTCGGGTCGGGGTCGGGGTCGGGGTCGGGGTCGGGGTCGGGGTCGGGGTCGGGGTCGGGGTCGGGGTCGGGGTCGGGGTCGGGGTCGGGGTCGGGGTCGGGGTCGGGGTCGGGGTCGGGGTCGGGGTCGGGGTCGGGGTCGGGGTCGGGGTCGGGGTCGGGGTCGGGGTCGGGGTCGGGGTCGGGGTCGGGGTCGGGGTCGGGGTCGGGGTCGGGGTCGGGGTCGGGGTCGGGGTCGGGGTCGGGGTCGGGGTCGGGGTCGGGGTCGGGGTCGGGGTCGGGGTCGGGGTCGGGGTCGGGGTCGGGGTCGGGGTCGGGGTCGGGGTCGGGGTCGGGGTCGGGGTCGGGGTCGGGGTCGGGGTCGGGGTCGGGGTCGGGGTCGGGGTCGGGGTCGGGGTCGGGGTCGGGGTCGGGGTCGGGGTCGGGGTCGGGGTCGGGGTCGGGGTCGGGGTCGGGGTCGGGGTCGGGGTCGGGGTCGGGGTCGGGGTCGGGGTCGGGGTCGGGGTCGGGGCAGGGGCCGGGGCCGGGGCCGGGGCAGGGGCAGGGGCAGGGGCAGGGGCAGGTCATACCTTCTTGCAGAAACGCTCAATGACATGGGCATGGTCCAGCCCCAACCACTGCCTGCGCAAGCGTGGCTCGAGGTACTCCTCCCACAGCGGGCCTTAAGTGGCCTTTAGGGCCTGAGTGTGGGCATGGAGGCTGTCCAGGGTGGTGCCAGCTGGGGTGGTAGCTGAGGTTTTTAATCTTCAAGGGTGCACCTAACTATCCACAGCTTAACACCTCAGCCAGTGCGGGGCCTGATGTGGTGCCCGGTAGTGGCCCCCCGCAAGCCCCCACAGGCCCCATGCAGCAGCCAAGCAGCCACACAGCCATCAGCCTCATGTTTGTCATGCCAGCTCTACATCATAGCCTTCTGGGTCAGGCAATACTGTAGGTGGTAGGTGACTATGCCTATGTGTATGCCATGTGTATGCCATGTGCATGGGAACTCCACACAGACATGAACACCGCTTTGTAGTGGTCAAATTTCTAGTGGTCCATGGTTAGTGTACCATGGCAATGAAGGCTCTAGGATTAAAGCCAAGGTGCTGTAATGTACATCAGGAGCCATTTAACCGGAGTGCCGGCAACCATTCATCCGAGGGAAAGTGGGGCGATAGTACAACACGTGGACCAGCCTCTCGTCCCTCACTACTAGATATATCTCGGACATCTCTCCCTATAGCCCGGACAGCTCACGATCAGAAGCACCCTGCAGCTGGCAGCGGCTGGAGCAGACTCGCGGCGTTGACTTGGCTACCGCCGCCACTCCCTTATTTAGCACTTGGTGTTGGGTATCCTAGGCAGTATGAGTATGAGAGCGACCTGGTTGACTGGGTGTCAGCTACAGTCCACAACCTGACACAGACATGTAGGGTGCCAGTGATGATCAAGGCCCTAGAGCTTTGCATGGTGGCCAGCCGTCCGTCTAGGCACATGCTATCAAGCAAGAACGCGTAACGGAGCCGGTGTGAGGTTTTTAGTCTTCACCCAATCACCCACAGCTCAACACCTCAGCATGTCTCACATGGCAGCCACAGCCGCTGCAGCCAACTCAGAAATACATGTGCTGGGGGTTGCAATGCACCCCATTGCCTGACCCACTGCTCCAATGCAGGCCTCACATGCTGGGTACTATCTTCAGGGGCCAGGGTTGTGGTTGCCATGTTGATCCCTGCCGTGATATCATCACTGCTGCAGCCCAGCCTTCTGCAGGAGTCCAAGGCCAGCTGCCCAGCCATGAGGTTTGCTGGCCGGATAGGACGGGAGCGTCAACACTGACCTGAGGTTACCTATCGATGCATTGATGCCGCTGCCATGTTCAAGTGAGTCGCCGTATGTCATGAGCATTCAAGTTGTGTTGTCAGGCCGGCAAGTATCCCCTCCCTCACCATGCCATGCTGCGCTTATCAACGCAGCAACTCTCCTAAGTTGTGCTGCCCTATGTCACCACCTTATTCCTTAGGACTTGTGTGTGTATATTGCGACTTGCATATCGTTTCTAGCATGGTTGCATGGGATTTGGGTATTTGCAGTGGTGTGGGATGCTGCGGCGGAGGCTCGAAGACCTTACCAGCTGTCCGATGTGATCACGGGCACCAAAGTCTGGAGGTATTCTCAGCTCACTGCCATCGGCATCTGAAGGCCGACACCATCCTGGTGACGGGTATCAGCTTTGCCTTGCTTGCTGCTAGTCGAGGCTTCCCTACTCATTTCGTTTGCTATCTTGCACACATTTCTTCTCAGCTTATTTCCCCGGAGGAAGGTTGTAAATAGCCTTCAACTCACGACAGACGTACGTCTGGGCGACAGCAAGTACACATCGGCTGCAGTCCTGGGCACTCGAGGGTGTTCAGGCTGCAGCCAGCCGTAGCTCAGCGGTGCGTGTTTCTTTAACACGTTCGCCCAATGCATTAGCGCTTACATCCGCATTCGTGCTTGCGCGAGGTGGCTGCCATAACTCAGCCGCCTGTACTGGGCACACCGTTGGAGCTTAATGGACCGTACAGCTCCACGGACAACTCAGTCTTCGACGCAGCAACACCGCCCCATGATCCAGCCCCAGCCCCAGCCCGCAGCTGCCGAACAGTTTAGCCCATGGCGCTCGTCTCCATGGTGGTGCCAAAGCTTAATGGCACTTCACGGCTGGGCTTCAGAGCCTTCAGCCGCAAGCTGCGGGCGTACCTAGTCCTTAACCTCCACATACCGGTGAATGCGTTCCACCACCTGCTAGCTAGCTCTGCCATGGATGGCGTATTCTTCTAGTCCATTGCAGATGCTTATGAGCAGCTGGTAGATGGTTGGGGGGACGAGGCTGACAGGGCAGAAGCATTAGAGGCTTTGCTAGACCTGGTGGAGGAGCAGCTGATAGATCCACCCAGCCACCAGGCAGGGCTAGACCTAGCTCTTGTGCTAGGGGGCAAAGGGTGCAGCAGCGCTAAGGCCTTCGCCACTGCCGTTGAGAGCGCCGTGAGTGAGGCCATCAGACGTGGCACACTTACCCACTTCACAGCCATCAACCACCTATTTTCCCATTGCCTGCAAGTGCTCAACATGCGCCAGGAGCAGCGCTGTAACGTGCAGCCTCATAAAGGCGACGTTGGACCGTTTGAACCATATGTAACACTGAGCCGGCCGCGAGGGCACTCGAGCCGCGGGCACTGTAACAGTCGGCCACAAGGCACCACCGTGAGAAGGCTAGGGCTTAGAACGGGGCCCCCTGGAATCGAACCAGTTATCCCCACAGCTTACGCTGCTAGGCTTTACCTGCCATCTCACACTGACGCGGTGTGACCGATATCCTGTAGCTGCCTCGGGTTAACCGCGACCGCCCAGACGACACTGAGGGACTACGCGGAGCGCGCCCTTACATTCCTCCCCCCCAAGGGGATGTCCGTTCCGCCTCAGGTTAAACCCGAGACTCGCAAGACCTAGGTCTCACTGGGGTCAGCTACTGGGTACCATGAAGGTAGAGCCAGGTCACAGCTGGGTGTGGTCAGAGACCAACTGTAATAGGGGGAGTGTAACAAATAGCAGTAGGCTTTGAAAGCACATAGAGAGAGAGTGCCACCATGCAGCAGCGCAGCAGCATGCATGCAGGGGACTTAGGTAAGGTGATGAATGGCATTGTATTCAGCCAAGATCTTGTCACAGCCAGTCAGGTTGGACCTGGGCTCCCAGTTATTGTGAGTGGAGTCATAACCCTCCCACTGCACCAGGTAGAAACTGGCTTTGTTGTCTTTCACACCCTTGTGGTCAAGCAAACGCTCAACATAGTACACAGGAGTCTCATCCATCCAGGTCACAGGAGGTGGCATGAAGCCAACATCAGTGCCAGTGTAAGGCTTGATGAGGGACACATGGAAGACAGGGTGCAGACGGCTCATGCTGGCAGGCAGGTCTAGCTTGACAGCAACTGCACCAACCAGAAGCAGGATCTCAAAGGGACCCACATACCTAGGTATGAGCTTTCGAGCCTTCCCAGGCCTAAGCTTGAGGTTCTTGGTGCTGAGCAACACATTCTGGCCCACCTTGTACTCAACGTCACGCCTGGCCTTGTTGGCACAGGCAGCCTGACGGGATTGGGCTGCAGCCATGCACTTCCTGGCATTGGCAACAGCATCCTGCCACCAACGGGTAAAGGCATGAGCAGAGGGACAACGGCCACCATAAGGCAGGTCACGAAGGCCAAGAGTCACAGGGGACTGACCTGTGTGGACCAGGAAGGGGGTGGACTGGATGGACTCCTGCCACAAGTTGTTGACAGCAAATTCAGCCAAGGCTAAGTAGTCAGGCCAGTCAGATTGAGTAGGTGAGATATAGTGCCTAAGCATCTCTTCTAACACACGGTTATACCTCTCTGTTTGGCCATCTGACTCAAGATGATAAGATGATGAGAGGGCAGGCTTAGAGCCACAGCGCCTCATGACCTCTTGCCAGAACACACTGGTGAACAGTGAGCCACGGTCAGAGATCAGCTCAGCAGGCATGTCATGCAGCCTATACACATTGTCAATGAACAGATGTGCAAAACGGCATGCTTTCATGTCTTCACAGCAGGACACAAAGTGCACCATCTTGCTGAGCCTGTCCACAAAGACACAGATAGCATCATACCCGTGTGACCCAGAGGGTAGCTTGGTAATGAAGTCCATGGACACAGACTCCCAGCGGTAGTCAGGTATAGACAGCGGGTTGAGTAGGCCACCTGGCTTCAAGTTGGACGCCATGTCACATTGACAGGCATCACATGTGGACACATAGTACCTGACGCTTGCACGCATTGTGTTACAACAAACCACACGTGACACACGTTCCAGGGTTTTGTTGATGCCCACATGACCTGAATAGACTGCATCATGCATCTCGTGTAAGATGTGGTTGCGCAGCTCAGAGTCATTGGGGACCACTACCTTATCCTTACTAGTGAGCCGCCATAGGCCATGTGTGTCCTGGTACATGCTGGACAGATCAGCTTCAGCATTAAACGCAGGGTCAAGCCGGTATCCTTGGATGTGTTGATCAGACAGATCCAAAGGATGGGCAGGAGCCGCAGGATAGTGCACTGAGGTGTCAGATGTAGAGGTGACCAAGGGGACAAAGTCCCTGTTATGGCTTGTATCAGTAGTATTTGCAGTAGCTTCTGGAGTTAAGGAGGATTTCGCAATGACTGCAGCAGGGGCATTGGCCTCAAGGGCACGAGCCACACTAGCTCCCTCCCCCTCACAGGAAAGTTGGGCCCGCCTTCTGGTGGTCATGACACACACAGTGGCACCTTCCTGGAGGCCAGTAGACAACCGGGATAAAGGATCTGCTGGGTTGACAAGGCCAGGATTGTACTCCAGCCTAAAGTCAGACCTAGACAGCAGCTCCATGCACCTAGCCTGACGCCTAGACAAAGTCTTTTGTGTAGGCAGTGATATCAAAGGCTAATGATCGGTGAACAGAGTGAATGGCACACCTTCAAGGTAGCAACGCCATTCTTTTCAGGCAGAGACAAGAGCTAACATCTCTTGTTCACCTGTGGTGTAATTGACCTCAGCAGAGGACAACTTCTTGCTGAGATAAGCAAGGGGGTACCCATCCTGCATCAGGACTGCGCCTACTCCTTGGAGTGAGGCATGACAGTACACCTGGAAAGACTGGGCATGATCTGGCAGGCGCAACATGGGCACGTTAGCCACAGCAGACTTAAGCTCATGGAAGGCAAGACGTTCATGGTCAGGCCAGGAGTGCCATGGGAATGTGGCACTGAGCTTCCCACACAGATCAGTCAAGGGTGCTCAGATGGCACTGAAGCCTTGCACAAACTTGCGAACAAAGTTGGCAGCACCCAGGAATGACTGCAGCTGGGTCACACTCCTACAATTTAGTCCCTGCGTTTGTCCCTGCGTTCTACCGACCTTGTCCGATCGGGCTGAAATTTTGATAGATAACAGTTTTCAGAAAATAAAACATATTTTGCAAGAAAAATATTTGGAAAAATCCAAAAGCTGTTGCGCTGTGGCCCGCAACCTATCCCTGCACTTATCCCTGCACCTGAGCCCCAGGGCCACAGCGCAGCCGCCTTTGATTTTTTCAAAATATTTTATCTGAAAAATATGCTTTATTTTCTGCAAACTACCATCTATCAAAATTTCAGCCCGATCGGACAAGGTCGGTAGAACGCAGGGACAGACGCAGGGACTAAATTGTAGGAGTGCAGGGAGGAAGGGAGAGGCCAGTCAGCGACGGCTCTCACCTTATCAGGATCCACTGAGATAGCACCAGCTGTGATCACATGGCCAAGGAATTTCAGGGTGAGCTGCATAAACTCACATTTGGACATCTTGGCAAACAACTTGTTAGCACGCAGCAGGTCAAAGACGAGGCGTAGGTGTTGCATGTGATCAGGTAAAGACTTAGACATGACCAGTATGTCATCTAGATAGACTAGTGCACACTTCCCCAGAACAGGTGCAAAAGCATCGTTCATGACACGCTGGAAAGTGGCAGGTGCATTGGTCAGGCCAAAGGACAGTACCTTGAATTGGGAATGACCCTCAGGAGTCCTGAAGGCAGTCTTGGGGACGGCCTCAGGGGTGATCCTGATCTGGTGATAACCAGCTTGTAGGTCAAGGGAGGAGAAGACAGAACACCCTGATAACCTGTCAAACAGATCATCAATCCTGGGCAAGGGGTACTGGTCACGTAGTGTAAGCTTGTTGAGCTGACGGTAGTCAATGCACATACGAAGCTCACCAGACTTCTTTTGCACAAACAGGATGGGGGCAGCATAGGGAGAGGAGCTGGGCTCAATCATACCTTTGGCCAGGTAGTCCTTGATCTGCTTCTTGAGTTCCTCCTGCTCAGGTTTACTGAGACGGTACATGGGTGTCACAGGTGGACGAGAGTCAGGGACCAGGGGTATGGTATGACCCACAGGACGTTCAGGGGGGTACTAGTGAGTGGCTCAAACACATCACTGTACTCATGGAGGAGAGCTTGGAGCTCAGCTTTAATAGCTGCAGGTATGTGAGGGTTGTCAATGTCACTGGGGATACCAGGACTGGCAGTGGTAGCACCAACAGCCATGACCATTGCAACCACAGCACGGCCTCCATTACGGAGCCACCTGGACGCCTGGGTTGCTGAGATTAACTCAGGCTTGGCTCTGAGAGCATTGATTAAAAAGGCAGGGGTTGGTCTTACAGAAGAACAGAACCCAGCACCCTTTGGTACTGCCACAGCAGGACATGGCAGTGTTACAGCAGTCTTGCAACCAGCAGCCAAAGAAAGAGTTTTAAACTCATAAGAGAGGGTGGCCTTATTCGCAAAAAGCCAGTCATCACCCAGAAGCACATCATAACCTTGCACAAAGCTAGGCATGACGGCCAGCTTGCATGTGGCACAGTGGCCAGGCAGACACAAGTCTTCAGTAGCAAACTGATGGCAGGATATAGTGGTGTTGTCAGCCAGTGACCACTTTTGTGCTTTGGGGAGAGACATCAGCGGCAGTGCATGCTTCAGAGCAAATGCAGCGCTGATGAAGGAGTGTGTGGCACCAGTGTCACACAAGAAGTGTGCCAGCAGCCAGCAACCACTGATGAGCTTTGGAGTACAAGCTCTATGACAATGCGTGCTTGACAGCAAAGTCGGTGCCGATCAATGAGTGTGTGGGGTTACAGCATACAGCCAGTCATCACCCAGAAACACATCATACCGCGGTCATGGGAGCTGCAAGGTAGGCACAGGGAAGTGGCGGAGCCACCAGCGCCACCGGCGCGACCGGAGTGACCAGGCCGGAGTAAGAGTGAGGGCTGCCAGGACGGCGGCGATCTGCGGACGAACAGCAGCCACAACACTAACACCACCACACTTGCTTGGGGTGACCCCAGAACCAGCAGCAGCTACATTGCCCTTGTGGTTGTGTATGGCTGAAGCCACAGCATCGTCAAGAGTGGGGTGTGCCAAGGACATGAAGTCCTTTGCCACTGGGCCAGTTGGGGGGTGATGCCCCTCTAAACAGTGACCACAGTCAATGCCATGTTCATGCACCCTGTACCACACAAAGTGATGGTATTGCTGGAGTATGTAATGTACTCCTGCAGGGCCACACTTAGAGACATGCACAACAGCTTAGAGTTGATTAGCTAGCCATGAGCATGGTCAAGGTCAGGCACAAAGTCCTCCCCTACCATCTCAATGAAGTGCTTGCAAAGATAGTCTCATGGGGTATACCCACTGTGTGTCAAGGCATCTGAATACCTGATGGACTTGAACATGAGGATGGCAGTGCAAGGGCAGGATTAAGGTTATTCACTCCTACAAATTAGTCCCTGCGTTTTTCCCTGCGCTTTTGTCAACCTTGTCCAAATGGACTGAAACTTAGCCAGTTGGTAGCTTGTAATGTAAGGATTCCATCCCGAAAGAAACCAGGTCAAAAAAATTAAAGGCAAAGGCTGGGCGGCCCGTGGCGTTCACGCAGGGACGGATGCAGGGATGGAGGGGGGGGCGCAGGGACGAATGCAGGGATGGAATGGGGGACGCAGGGACGAATGCAGGGATGGAATGGGGGACGCAGGGACGAACGCAGGGATGGATTGGAGACGCAGGGACGAATGCAGGGATGGAGGTGGAGCGCAGGGATGGACGCAGGGATGGATTGGGGACGCAGGGACGAGTGCAGGGACGAGCGCAGGGACGAGTGCAGGGATTGCGGGCGTAGGGACGAGTGCAGGGACGAGCGCAGGGACGAGTGCAGGGACGAGCGCAGGGACGAGTGCAGGGATTGCGGGCGCAGGGACGAGTGCAGGGACGAGCGCAGGGACGAGTGCAGGGATTGCGGGCGCAGGGACGAGTGCAGGGACGAGCGCAGGGACGAGTGCAGGGACGAGCGCAGGGACGAGTGCAGGGATTGCGGGCGCAGGGACGAGTGCAGGGACGAGCGCAGGGACGAGTGCAGGGATTGCGGGCGCAGGGACGAGTGCAGGGACGAGTGCAGATGTATTGGCAAAGGCTTGCGTCAAGATTGGCCTTAGTAGGAGGAATGAAGGTGCACCGACAAGGCCTGGCTGGTGGCTGCCACAGAGGAGGGCCCGTTGCACGCTAGTGGTGGTAGGTTGCTTCGGCTGGCAATTGAGCGATGTGCGATGTGTCTTGCCGCCTCGTGGCTTGCAGGTTTGCCGGCTTGCACGCTCGCAGGCTTGCAGGATCCGGACTGCACTCGTACACTATGCCAGGTGCGATGTCGCAGTGCGGTGCAGCCGCCGTTTTCGTGGTAGCAGTCACGCAGCACCAGTCGCGCTTCATCTATATAGCGTCACGTTCCACCACATCTGTGTTGCCTGCCTGATTGCAGATGAACGTCGTGGGTGCGTCCTTCATCAGTAAGGTGTGTGCTCTTGTGCACATGTCCCCTTGTGTGCATGTTGTTGTTGTGCAGGGGTGCAGCAGCCTCTTGGCAGTGGTGTGGCAATGGAGCAGTGGTGCAAGCCAGGATCAGCAGCCACGAGGCCGTAGCAGCTTGGTGGCAGCCAGCTTACAGGCAGGAGCCAGCTGACATGCAGCAGCCAGCCTCCAGCCTAAATGATCGCAGTAGATGGATGTGATGTATGTAGTTGGATGTAGCAAACATAGAGAAGGTTATTTATGCTCGTGTTAGGCACTGCTGTAAGCATCATGCACGTTCCTACAATCCCTGCGTCGATCCCTGCGCTCATCCCTGCACTCGTCCCTACACTCGTCCCTGCGCTTGTCCCTGCACTCGTCCCTGCGCCCGCAATCCCTGCACTCGTCCCTGCGCTCGTCCCTGCACTCGTCCCTGCGCCCGCAATCCCTGCACTCGTCCCTGCGCTCGTCCCTGCACTCGTCCCTGCGCTCGTCCCTGCACTCGTCCCTGCGCCCGCAATCCCTGCACTCGTCCCTGCGCTCGTCCCTGCACTCGTCCCTGCGCTCGTCCCTGCACTCGTCCCTGCGCCCGCAATCCCTGCACTCGTCCCTGCGCTCGTCCCTGCACTCGTCCCTGCGCTTGTCCCTGCACTCGTCCCTGCGCCCGCAATCCCTGCACTCGTCCCTGCGCTCGTCCCTGCACTCGTCCCTGCGCCCGCAATCCCTGCACTCGTCCCTGCGCTCGTCCCTGCACTCGTCCCTGCGCTCGTCCCTGCGCTCGTCCCTGCGCCCGCAATCCCTGCACTCGTCCCTGCGCTCGTCCCTGCACTCGTCCCTGCGTCCCCAATCCATCCCTGCGTCCATCCCTGCGCTCCACCTCCATCCCTGCATTCGTCCCTGCGTCTCCAATCCATCCCTGCGTTCGTCCCTGCGTCCCCCATTCCATCCCTGCATTCGTCCCTGCGCCCCCCCCTCCATCCCTGCATCCGTCCCTGCGTGAACGCCACGGGCCGCCCAGCCTTTGCCTTTGATTTTTTTGACCTGATTTCTTTTGGGATGGAATCCTTACATACTAAGCTACTAACTAGCTTAGTTTCAGTCCATTTGGACAAGGTTGACAAAAGCGCAGGGAAAAACGCAGGGACTAATTTGTAGGAGTGTTGTTAGCACAGTGCACCTCCAGATCCTGAAGGAAGGTGACAGCACGTTTACCCTGAGCAAGGCTGTTATCAGACCAACGCTCAACAGGGGGCAAGCCCCTGTGGGGGTGCACCACAGCGTCAGGTGCCAAAGGCACAGCAGCAGGTGGGAGTGGGGCAGAGCCACCAGCTAGCCCAGCATACTTCTGACGGATTGCAGCAATAGATGCTGATGGCTTGGGGATAGGCCTACAAGGGCTCTGTCCTACGGGAGTCCTGCCAGAGGCAGGAGCACCCTGGGCCACTGTGGCGTGTGCAGCAGTGTATGCAGCACGTGCAACAGATGCAGCAGCAACAGTAGTGCATGGAGCATTGTGCACAGCAGGTTGGGCAGCAGGTTGGGCAGCAGAGGCACCATTACCTTCATGGGCTGCATGGGGACATGTAGACCCACCTGCAGGCTGGGGACCAGCCTCCTGCAAGCCAACAGACTGATGTGCAACAGCAGCAACACTGTGCACAGCAGGCTGGGCAGCAGGTTGAGCAGCAGGCTGAGCAGCAGGCTGGGTAGCAGAGGTGCCATTGCCTTTAAGGGCTGCAACAGAAGCATGGGGACATGTAGACCCACCTGCAAGCTGGGGACCAGCTTCCTGCAAGCAAGCAGACTGGGGTACACCAGCATTAGCAGCAGGTCGACGAGCAGTGAAACATTGCACGTTGAAGATGCTAGCCACAGTATTGTAAGGCTGCATTTCTGCCTGCATGGAGGGCTGAGCCCGGCTGGGGCGCAAGAGCAAAAGCATCAGCGCGACTTACCCCAGCAGCATCGGCTTCTGCAGCGGCAACGGCAACGGCTCCTGCGTGGATAGCGGCCAGGAGGTCATGGCGGGCCAGGAGGCCGGCCGGAGCTACTCACTAGGCACGTCCCGCTTCGCCAGCTTTGTCGCCACTGTCACGCTCGCCTGCAAGGTCGACATTTCCTACAATGCACTGGCCCGCTCATAGAGAGACTCTAGATATGCCTTATTTTCGGCCCCATTTCGGCGAGGTCGATGCTTTGTGTGTTCCGAGGTTTTGTTTAAGAGCGCTTAGCGCGAGCCTAATCCTCTGCAGTGACTGTGTAAGTCACGAGAACACTTCGAACCATCTTTTACATGGTCGAGGCGGAGAGTTTACAGTAATTGGCTTATCGGTCGGAAACCACTTGTAACGTGCAGCCTCATAAAGGCGACGTTGGACCGTTTGAACCATATGTAACACTGAGCCGGCCGCGAGGGCACTCGAGCCGCGGGCACTGTAACAGTCGGCCACAAGGCACCACCGTGAGAAGGCTAGGGCTTAGAACGGGGCCCCCTGGAATCGAACCAGTTATCCCCACAGCTTACGCTGCTAGGCTTTACCTGCCATCTCACACTGACGCGGTGTGACCGATATCCTGTAGCTGCCTCGGGTTAACCGCGACCGCCCAGACGACACTGAGGGACTACGCGGAGCGCGCCCTTACAAGCGCACCAAGCTTAGGGACGAAGTTGTCCGCTTGTTACATCAGGCTGTGTCGGATGCTAAGGACCGGTAGGACCAACGCGCTTTCAGAGCAACCCTTCAAGCTGTTGGTGCAGCGCATGAGAACTTGCTTGACAGCATGCGTTACGTGCCTGCCACTGCTGATTGCCCACCGCTGCGCGCAGAGCAGGACTAAGTGTCAGAGGAGGTGCTCCTGTTGCGGCAACAGTTGGCTGAGCTCCAAGCTCATGCGCTACCGCAGCCCCTGCAACGCCAGCGTGCTCGGCATCCCATGCCACAGCCCTTGCAGCAGCCCATGCAGCATATGGGTTACCCCATGTCGCACCCTGCCATGCATCAGCCGTTGCCATCTGTCCTGCCCATTTCCTAAGCTTATGCTGCGCCACCAATGCAGCTGGGTTACGCAGCCATGCCTCAGCCTGCCTTGCAAAGTGCACCCATGCAGCATGCGCCCATGCAAACCTTGCGCTCGCGGCCTGCCAAGACCTGCCCTCTTCACCCCTGTGTTGGCCATGATTAAGCTGAGTGCAGGCAGTTTCAGGCGATGCCGCCTCATGAGCAACAGAGAGTCATTGGTGGAAGTGCTACGCGCGCAGCGCATGCCTTGGCTGCGCACTCGGCTGGCAATGTGGTGTCGCGCGTCATCACTGATCCAAGGCAGAGCCCGCCTCTGCTGGACGGGGGGTATGTACCTGCTGCTCCAACCCATGCGCAGCACACCTGCAGCTACTGCCACAAGCGCTACCATGCACCTGAGCGTTGCTTCAAGCTGTACCCACACCTGAAAGCAGCTCCTCCACCCAGCCTGTCAGGTCCTGCTCGATCCCACACCGTGTCAGCTGAGGGTTCCGAGTTGGGCGCATGGGACATGTCAGGGCATTGGGTGTCACGGGATGCGCGAGTGCAGCCCCTCTCCTACCCTGAGCATGGCAGCTTCTGTATCATCGCAACTAATGCAGCCAGGGCAGTGCCATTCACGCCGATGTCAGCAACCCTTCCTACTGCTGCCACCCACACCCTGCCTAAATTTGCAGCCCTTGCTCCTCTTGCTGCCCCAGCCACCACCCCCACCATGGGCTCTGTGTTACCCTCTCTTGCCACCCAGCCCGGCCTGCAGGAGCTGGCTGTGCAGCTGCAACACCTCGCTCAGCATGTGACGCGTATTGAGCAGCACCTCTCGCCCAGTGTCGCACCTGTTGTTGACATTGCTTCTCACATCGCTGCTGAACCTCCACGAGCGGCCACTGTGCGCGCTGCGTGCCACACCGCCGTGCTCAACTAGCACCTGACCTACTTCTCCAATGTCATGGTGCAGTCAGGGTGTGCAGTGGCGGACAGTGAGGGCCAGCTGCATTTGCTCCGGGGTGTCATGCTGGACGGTGGCAGTGACAGCTGCCTTATACCGCATGAGTGTGCAGCCGCGCTGAACCTGCCCTTCACCCCTTGCAGCCGCCGCCCGTCCACTACCAGTGGTGCAGAGGCCTTAGCCACCCAAGTTGCCACCGTGCGCGTAAGTCTCAGCTATGGCACTCCCCATGCCATGGTGCATGACCTAGAGGCCATCGTCATGCCTCCTAGTAGCTCCCTTGCTTATGACCTGCTGCTTGGAGCCAACTTCCTCTCGCAGACCAAGGGCGTGTGCGACGTGTATGACCGGCAGTTCACCTATTGCCCTTGGTTGCACAGCCATGGATCCAGCAGGCTGTGCATGAGGTCCAGGTTGATCACTGTGCTTGCCACACGCAGCTCCTGAGGTGTGATGTTGGTTGGTTGCATGAGCTGATAGCCCTAAGCAATGGCAGCAGCGACACTAGGGTGCCAGGATCAAGGCAAGAGGCGCTGAAGCGCAGTGAGCACGCCGGCACTGCTGCTGAGCAGCCTGTGGTCTTGCAGAGTGGCGGCTGTGACAGTGCTTGCTGCTAGGTGTCTGGGCAGCTCTGAACCCTGGGGCATCTTTCTTCATGGGCAGGGTGGGTGCCGAGGCATAGTCGCACGGACCAGTGACGGGCCGGATGATGCCTGCCTCCTGCAACTCTTGGACCTTCTTAACCGTCACTTGCAGCTCTAGGTCGGAATAGCGGGGGGGCGTGGTGATGATGGGATCTTAGGTGGACAGCTCAATTTGAAAAGCACCGCGTGGGCCCTTGTACCCAGTGAGGTCACTCAGAGAATGAGCAAAAACACCAAGATGAGCTGCAACCAGAGCCGCCATGCGATGTGCTTGTTGTTGGGATAGAGCCGCATGCTGAGCTAATAGCACACCATTGGGCAGTTGGGTGAATTGATGTGGGGAGGGATTGACAGCAGGCAGCACCATCAGGCAGCACCATCGTGATGGCAGAGCAGGAGATGGCAGGTGAGCACATGCCCGGCACAGGGGGCGGCAGGCAAGATACCATGGAGGTCAGCCAGAAGAGGAAGAGGAGAGAGAGAACCAACCGCAGCGGTGAGAGAGATCCCCATGCCACTTCCAAGGAGGAGCGCAGCGGCGTAGGTGAAGGGGATGCGCACAGCAGAGGCATGGGAGGAACTTGCGGTGGTGGTGCCGTGGTCAGTGGGATGGTGAAGCGTCCGGCTGTAGTGGTGCCCACTGACAGGTAGGATGCTGAAGGCTGCGGTGCGCTGGTTGGCATAGACATGCGCCGAGCTGCAGGGTGCAGACATGCGCCGAGCTGCAAGGGGAGTCTAGTGCTGAGGAGGGGACAGAAATGACAGTTGCCCCTCCCCCCCTGCGGGTGACTGGCTGGGCTGGCTGCGCACCGGTTTCACCCCAGATCCTGCTTGTGTGGGTGCATCACCGGCGGCCACCCTGCTCAAGGCGCACTCCGCAGCTGCTAGGTCACCCCCACGGCTGATTGCGCTAGGTGTGGTGGTGCCAGCCGCTGCAAGATGTGTCCCCACTCGCGCATGCACCAAAGGCGAGGTGTGATTCATGGCAAAGGTGGGGCCGCTAGGTGCACAGGGCTGAACCTGGCTGTGGGACACGGCAGTACAAGCCACAAGCAACAAGCTGCTGCCCATGGGCGTAGAGCATAGGGGGGCTGGCGGTGAGGCACCTCCACGCGGTGGCCCTGGTAACAATCCGCGTTGACTTCGGTCGCACGGATTGGCTAAGCTACTTCACCACCGCACCTAGCGGTATATAAATTGGGATGCAACGGGACAGCCTTCCTAGGCTTGAACGGGCACCGCTTTGTCCAGCGGAATACAAATGAGGTCCGGGTGCCGCACACGACCGTTGCGGGTCATCGAGCTGTTGTGGAGTTACTAGCGTCGTCAAGGAGGGAGCAGAGCTACCTCAACGCAGGACGTTGGTTGACAGCTGAAGTTTGGACTTTTGGAGCCCGAACTTCAGCTTTTAGTGCGACATCCGACGGACAAGGCGGGAACTGCTCTCGTCAACGAGGAGAAGAGATAGGTCCAGCTGCCGAGTGCACTGGTCTTTGCTCCTCTCGTGCCTCTTTGTTTGCCTTGGCTGCTAGCTCCAGTCTGTGGCTACAGCTAGGGCGGCTTGGTGGGGACATGTCTGTAGCGTTCAGAAAGAACGCGCCTTAAATCTTTTCAGTGTGTGAACGCCATGCAACGCTAACCGCAGTTACAGGTGTCAGACTGCTGCAGCGCAACCAGGCTAAGACATAGAACGGCCTCCGGGGATCGAACCCGAATGGTGGGCAGCAGTACAGCCCACCAGTTAACCTGCCTGTATCACACTTCAGCAGTGACACTAGCGCCGATCCGCTTAGTGCAGAATCGGAACGCTACATTCCTCCCCCTCCTATGGGATGGCCGTTCCGCCCATAGGCCATCATGGCATGGATTCGCAGTACATGACCGCTAATTTGGAGCTCCTGCCCATCCGGACGCAGGTCGCTCTCAGGAGTTTATGGTCACCATGGACCCTTCAGCCCAGACTCACAGAGTCAGTGGACGCTGGGTACAAGACAAGCCAGGCTCACATGAGCAACTGGACCCATAGCACACCAAGGCACATAGCATGCAACAAAGCAACCAGCATTGACCACATGGAGCCCATGTCCCACATTTAATTCACAGCAAGCCATTCTGAGCCTTATACAAGTTTACGCAGTCAGGGGCATTTGCTAGATTGCTGGCAGGCTCCCAGGTGTTGTCAGAGTCATCATAACCCTTCCACTTGACGAGGTACTCCTTTGCTTTACCTGCACGCACATGCCGGTGATTCACAATGCGCTCTACTTCATACTGTGGGGAATCATCTAACCAGCCCAGCTCAGTGGGGGGTAGACGACCAAAGTTGCCCTCATAGGGTCTTCACTCACACAAATTAGCAGCGTCACCTGCGCTGGAGCCAATGGTTTCTGCGCGGGAGCCGGTGGTTTCTGCGCGGGAGCTCGCGGTTTCTGCGCGGGAGCCGGTGGTTTCTGCGCGGGAGCCGATGGCTACTGCGCGGGAGCCGATGGCTACTGCGCGGGAGCCGATGGCTACTGCGCGGGAGCCGATGGCTACTGCGCGGGAGCTAATGACTACCGCGCTGGAGCTATTGGCTACCGCGCTGGAGCCTATAGCTACCGCGCTGGAGCCATTGGCTACCGCGCTGGAGCTAATGACTACCGCGTTGGAGCCATTGACTACCGCGCTGGAGCTAATTACTACCGCGCTGGAGCCAATGGCTACCGCGCTGGAGCTAATGACTACCGCGATGTAGCCAATCCCTACCGCGCTGGAGCTAATGACTACCGCGCTGAAGCTAATAACTACCGCGCCGGAGCTAACAACTACCGCGCTGGTGCCAATGTCTACCGCTCTGGAGGTAATGGCTACCGCGCTGGAGGTAATGGCTACCGTGCTGGAGCTTGTGACTACTGCGCAGGTGCCTATGGCTACTGCGGTGGAGGTAATAGCGATTGTGTCCTTGCAACGTCATTGTGTTTCTGCACTTGTGTACCATGCCCTAGGGCAACGCTGTTTCTCTGTTCCCTTTATTTCTCTATCGTTTGTTGTGTGGCTTGTTGTGACAGCGGTTATTGCTGATGTTGATGGTCAACCTACGGTTGTTTAAGGTTGCTGTGTTGATGCAAGGCCAGGTTGATGCCTCAAGCGTATGTCCACCCTTAATGAAGTCCGTGTAAACCTTAACTCATGTTGCCTGTGTCTATGGCTCATCTCAATGGCTCATCTTAATCAATGTCATCATATCTGGATGATAGGATACTGACTATTACTGGAGGCCGGCCTCTTAACACTGTGTGTGCACCTTACACTCGTCATCATGCTCATGTATCAGCATCAGAGACATGAACAACGACAACATCATAAGCGGCAACAAGATCATGACCAGCTGGCCTGGCATCAGCACACCAACATCACCAACATGAAGGCAACTTGAGTAGCAACAACAGCATGACGCACACCTGCATTGGCTCTATGTGTACCTTGTTGTGCAAGGCGTGATGATGTGCAATGGCTATTGACCTGCTGGCGCCCTACACAACCCCCTACTACTGTCCCTTGCGGCGCTTAGCCTGTGGAGCCTCCCCCCCACCCCCTGACCCAGCACCCTGCTGCCCGTTGCCCCTGCCTCTGCCCCTGCCCCCGCCTCTGCCCCTGCCACCGCCCCTGCCTTTGCCGCTGCCAATGCCACTGCCACTGCCCCTGCCCCCCTTCCTGGCCTGGCCTTCGCTCCTGCTTGCAGCTGGCTTGTCCACCTTCTTGGCCCCACCCATCTCCTCACCCGCAGCTGGACCACCCTGGACCGCTGCTGCTGGTACTGCCGTGGCAGCCCCCCCCTGGGCTACCTTTTCTGCAGCTTTGGCTGCCTTAGCAGCCCTGGCCTCAGCCGCTTTCTGCCGCTTCAACTTCGCCGCACGTGCCTCTACTGCTGCCTTCCAAGCAGCTATCAGCTGGACCTGCCTCTTCCTGATGTCATCCAAGGGGCCGTTGAAGCGGTCCTGCCCCCGGCTGTCCGTCTCCAACTGGGCAACAGGCTCGTATGGCTCAGGGGGCACCATGCTGCCACCAGCTTCGGTCTTCCAAATAGGCCACTTGTCCTTATTCTTGAAGTCGGCCTCTGTTGTAGGCATGGCTGCGCCGTCGATGATCTTGCCCATCTGCCTGACCAAGGTGGTGGTGTTCTCCACAAAGCACACACTGCCATAGAAGTGGGCACGTGCAGAGGCTGTGCCTGGTCGGCCCTCAGCGCCAGCGTGAATGGTCACCCCCGTCATGCCCAGCGCCTGACCCGGCTGCAGCTCAACCTCAATCACCTCCAGAACAGTCAGCGTGCTCAACTTCTCCTCCAGCGCTGGCAGCAGAGCCTCGTTCACATGCCCATCATCGTCTGGCATGACAGCGTTCCAGAACGGGGCAAACAGCTTCACCAGCTCGTGGCTGCCTGGGATGAGGAGTATGCTGACCAGCTGCATGGCGATGATGAGCACCATGCCCTCACGCCCAAACACCTTGAACCCGGGTGTTGAGGCATGGGGGGGTGCCTGCCCTGAGGATGTGCCAGCAGGGTCGGGAGTGAGGGTTGGGCCTCTGGGGGCTGCTGCGGTAGGGCGGGGTGCACAAGCTGCCCCCTCAGCCACAGATGTGGCCGCTGCGGATGAGGGTGGGTGGGGAATGCCTGCTGCTCCCGCTGCTGCTGCTCCTGCTGCTGTCGCTGCTGCTGCTGCTGCTGCTGTTGCCGCTGCCCCTGCTGCTGCCGCCCCTGCTGCTGCTGGTGCTTCCTCTGGTGCTGCTGCTGCTGATGCTGATGCTGCTGCTGCTACTGCTACTGCTGCTGCTGCTGCTGCTTCCACCGGTGCTGCAGTTGCTGCTGCCGCTGCCGCCGCAGCCGGTTTTGGTGCTGGTGCTGCCATGGCTGGGATCAAGCAGTCTGCATGGGCTGACGCCCCAGAGATAGGGACAGTGGGTGGTGTGGCGACACCTGCAGGTGAGACTGCTGCTGCGGCTGCTGCTGATGCTAGAGCTTCCAATGCAGCCGTCGGCGAAGTAGCTGTTGGGGCGAGTGGGAGGGGCTGAGTCACTGTTGGCACCTGCGCAGCACCAGGCAATCCTGTTGTTGCTGTCTCACCCTGGGCTGGGCAGGGTATGGCAGCAGCAAGGCAACCAGGCAGCCATCAGGATAGGGCAGCAGCAGGGCATCAAGGCAGCTGATCAGGGTAGGGCAGCGGCAGGGTATCAGGGCAGACGGTCAAGGTAGGGCAGCAGCAGGGCAGCCTATCACCCATCAGGGCGTCTGTGTCCTTACCCAGGGAGTGGCAATCTCCTTGGGGCTCACATCCACATGTAAAGCTTGAGGGCGTACCAACCCTGTGGGCCCCTTTGGGTTCAGCTTAAACCCCCCTGGCGTGACAACCCTTGAGTTCAGGTAGTCATTGGCCAGGATGGTGCCGCCACGCAGTGGGCAAGGGGACAGCTGCTGGGCGCACACCTGAAAAGAATGTAAGTGAAACCACACATGGTAAGATCCATTTGATGTCGTGAATCACTTGCTCCATTTGAGGGACGCCACTCAGGTGATCACCGCGCAAGAGATTTGTGTCACCTGCTCTAGTGACGCGTGTGCTAGCTCTGGTGACAGTGGTAGGGTTAAGGTTAGGGATAGGGTTAGGGTTAGGGTTAGGGTTAGGGTTTGGGTGAGGGTTAGGGTTAGGGTTAGGGTTAGGGTTAGGGTTAGGGTTAGGGTTAGGGTTAGGGTTAGGGTTAGGGTTAGGGTTAGGGTTAGGGTTAGGGTTAGGGTTAGGGTTAGGGTTAGGGTTAGGGTTAGGGTTAGGGTTAGGGTTAGGGTTAGGGTTAGGGTTGCCCCAACCACAAGTCTACCTGAAGCTTTGTCAAGTACTTCTTGGTCACTTCTATTGCCAGCAGGTGGCGTGTCTTGTCCTCATCTGACAGTTTGTTGAAGAGCCCCCAGCTAAACGGGTCGTTCAAGGCTGCCATGGTCACATCGTCCGGCAGGGTGCCATCCTCATTGGCTGTGGTGAAGTACAGCTGTAGGCGCTGACCGGTGCCAAAGTCTGTGCCAACCTGCAAACAAACACAACATGTGCAAACATGTTACGGGCTAGTATCAAGATTGACATGTGGGTTAGGGGTTGCACGGCAGCCTTTCCACTGTTACAAAAACACAACATTGTGATGCGTTGAACTAGATATCGCTGCTGTGTGGCACATTACCTGTTGTGCTGTGTACTTACGTAGCTGTCGCCCTCACGTACAAATTCACCCTGGGCGTCCACCTTGCTCTTCTCGAAGATGACAGCGCCGTGGTCCTTCAGCGTCACCATGGCCCACACCTCCAGCTCGCCCGCCACGTACTCCCGTCTCAGCTCAATGATGCCATAGCCGTGTGTCAGCACATACTGCTGGAACTCCTTGACCTCATCAGGCTTGAAGATCTTCTGCTTTGGCTTGCGGTACCCTGGGTTTTTGTACACCAGCTCAGGCTCCTTGGGCACCTCGGGCCTTGACCTGAGCCGGCTGGCTGGTCGGTCCTACAACACATGCAATAGTAGTTGGTTGTCCCTCACCGTGCACTGCAATTGCCATGCTTGCCGTTATGTTTTACCTTCATTGGTTGCTGCTCCTCCGCCTCCGTCCGTGCATCCGCCATGGGCAACCGCTCTGCCAAAGCCTTCAATGCCTTGTTGGTGTTCTGCATGTACAACCAACTGACCCTCAACTTCTAAACTTGGTGGACAGCAGGTAAGGTGACAATTGGTGGCGGCGACATCACATGACTCACGCTGAAGTGCTCATCCAAGTACCTCTTCAGGCCTTCCGGGATTACTGCACACACATTGCATCAAAGCCTTAACAGTCATGCCTGAGCTAGATTGGGCTGGTATTGGTGGCATATCTACTCCACCTCTGCTTTTCCTGCCCTCCTGTCACACCTGCAGTGCCACTGAGAAAGCCACCATCGGCTGCTCCAGCACCTTCAACGCCGTGGCTCTGCACAACAACAACAGATTACCTGTGCTGCAGGGTATACATCAGATAACATCAGCAGACATAACAGATTATTCAGCAGGGTATATAACTTGCCATTTGATAACTGCCCTTTCACCTTTGCCTTGGCCCTGCGGGACATCGTGATCTTGGGCCACGCTGATCCGAACAGGGAGGGGCGTGCCTTGGCTGGTGGGGCTGTGGCTTCATCAGACGGGGCTGCAGTGTCCACCTGCAACGTAAAAGCCACAACATTCACTTGTATCTATGGTTGGTACGAGCGTGCACTCACACGACAAATACATCTTCGCCTAGAGTCATGTGCTTGTTCTATGCCTTTGCAACAACTGACCTGGCAGCCGGTAGTGCTGACCACCTCCGCCGCTACCCGCTGCAGGTCATCCCGCAGATAGGGCGTCCAGGTGTCCAGGGCAGGTGTGGTCGCTGGCTCGGGATCACCCTCCATGTCCACTGACGCACTGCCAACCACCCAGCTCGCGGGCAGCTGCTCAGGCAAAACTGCACACCACCACTCCACACACAATGACAATAGTGGGTGCAATACAATGACAATGATCAGGCATAGCTGCACACACATGCACACACATGCGCACACACTGGACATGCATTGGCACATGACCCATGTAGCACAGCCCCTCACCGCCGTGTTGCCGCAGGTGGTCGACCACCGCCAGCTTGTCTGCCCACTCCTTGGAGCGCCACTGAGCACCGTGACGCTTTCTCTGGCAGCCCCATTCAGCAAACCACTTGGCAGCCTCCTTCTGGACGGGTTTGCTGACATGTTGGGCCCTGCCTTCAAGGATGGCCTTCCTCTCAAACGTTGACCACGTAGTGCGATGGGACAGCACCGCTCTGCAAGAGGGGCAGTCCCATGTATCAAAACCCACCACAGCATATGCCTCCATTGTCTCACCAAATTTCATGCACAGTCTCCAAACAACTCACTCATGCACCTTCTGAGCGCCGGTGGCAAATGTCCAAGCCGGTGGCAGCTTGCGACCGTACTTCGCCACCCAGTCTTGGATCATGTACCCTTGAATGGCCTCATAGACAACAGGCCACCCCCAGTCCTCAACCTCCCCGGCCAGAGGTTTCAGAGCGAGTTCACCATGGCCCACCTTTGGGATGGGGTAGTCCTACACATGCACAACACACCAACAAGCATTGAGGTTGCAAGGATGTCATAGGAAGAGACGGCATCTATTCTACTCAGACCTACATGGTCGACGCCTCTCACGGCTAGCAGCTTGACGTGCTTCGTTGCCGAAGCGGTGACGAAGGCCAGAGAGATTGCGGTCCCTGTGTCATCACGTACAGAGCATTGACCAAAGCTCAGACACAAGGAGGTGCAAGGACAGCAGAACTACTACAACTGCTGCCCCCTTGCATTTACTCACCAGCCCAAACTTCTCCCGCCCTGCCTGGATCTGCATCACAGGCAACAAGCCATCAGCAATGAATACTGGGAGCAAGGGTCAGGCAGATGTGCACCTCCTTACGCATCTTACCCTCGGTTTCTTTAGCTTAGGCTCCTTGGGCACAGCTTGCCCTGAAGACCTCTGCCTTGATTGGCCCTACATAGGACATTGATCGCCGAGCACATATCTTAGTGTTGCTGATGCGGTTGAAACTTGCCTACCTACATGCACACCTTGCGCCCTGATGAGCCCTGCTGAGGTGAGGGTAGGGAAGCCGGGGCGCCGCCACCTCCTGCCTGCATACCACCATGGTGAACATAAGGATAGGGGGTCGGACAACAAGCATTGGGTGAGTGGCATGGTTTCAAGGTGATTTACAGTACAGAGCGTACCCTTGTTGGTGTCTGCTGTTGGGCAGATTTGGGTCGGCGCGAGGGTGTGGTGGGGGTGACACCCTACAAGCAGCAAGCAGCAAGGAACACAGTGAGTGATAAGGAGTGCTGGCCTGCGGTGTATACTTGGTACTACTGCAACCATATCAAGGTAGGAGAGGGAACAAGTGCGGTGTGGTGTTGCCACTACGGCAAGAGCATCAAGACTGACCTTGCTTGGGCCTGGCGCAGCAGCTGGGTTAGTTAGGCTCTTTGACACACCCTTTGCGGCCCTCTGCAACAAGTGCAAGGCATACACACCATTGCACTACGTTGGGGAGATGGGTGGCTGTGTTGTGGCTATGGGTGAGTCACACCTGCTGGGCCTTCTGCTTGGCCACCGCCTTGCCCTGCAGCTGTTCCTCCTCCTCATCCTCTGAAATGGGGTCATCCACTCTCATTGTCCTAGCCTTTGCTGTCCTCTGCAAACAGTGCAGGGTAGACACTCCATTATGCTATGTTGTGGCTATGGGTGGCATTGTTAAGGCTATAGGTGAGGCACACCTGCTGAGCCATCTGCTTGGCCAGTGCCTTGCCCGCCTGCTCTTCCCCCTCCGCCTCATCTGTTGAAATGGGGTCATCCAGCTCAGACGACAGGTCCTCAGCCAGCTGGTCCTCATCCTCATCCTCGTCAGCATCCTCTCCCTCAAAGTCATCCTCAGCGCAGTCCTCCAGGAAGTTATACACAGCTGGTGGGGGGTTTGTCGTTGGAGGCGGTGGTGACGGTGCCTAGGATGGAGGTGAACACAAGCACTAGGGGGTGAGGACTATTGGACGTGACAGTCAATGACGGTGAATGTTGTACATGCCTACCAGCGGCACTTGGCTACCACTCCCGTGGCGAAGACGAGAGCGATGTTGGGGGTTTGCGCTGGGGAGGGGTAGGGCTGGCTGTGCCTGCCCCGTGATGCCGGATGAGCCGGCACCTAGTGAGGCTCTACCTAACCCTAGCTGTGACGCTTGTGCCCCAACCTGCAGGGCAGGTGACAATAGATTGGATGAGGGTGTCACACGGCATGCATGCATGGCCTACACCTCTCACATGAGGCATGGTTGGCTGGGATGAGGTCCCAGCAGGCTGGGAC